>CM024240.1:7845135-8294678 GCA_013421045.1 Propylea japonica
GGATAAGGATCAATAGCGTATTCATTAAAAGATACTCCCAAATAATGCATAATTTTGAGAAACATTCGGGTACCTCTAGAAGGTAATACCGAGTAAACCTTGGAAAGATAGATTATGCTATCGCGGACTTTTTTTTAGAACTATTGAAGAGGTATATTTCCGTCATACATTGTTTCCATGTACGTCTTACGGTTTTGCAGCAGCGCACCTGAAAATAGCTTATCATGACTGATTTTGGGACTCATATTTATTATCATTGAAGTTATAGTAGGTTTTCCTAATTTTCTTGGGTGAAAAGTATAGCCTATGTTACTCAGGGATAGTGTCGCATTCTAAGGGTGAAAGATTATTGAAATCGGTCTAGTAGCTTATGAGTTAACTCGTATCAAATCCTCAAACCGCAAGCATACAATCTTTCTTCTTTATAATATTAGTATAGATAGTCCTTTTTTAGCTGGATATACTTATTTTAACGATTTTTTAACATTACGATTACTTTTAAAAAGTAGAGTTGTCAAAGTCCCAAAATATGCCATTCCACCTTTTCAACAGTCTCAAAATTCTTTCCCTAGACATTTCTTCAAGTTTGAAAACAGATAATAAGCGCTTGGAGCTGAATCTGGAGGGAGAATACAAGGAATGAGAAAGCAAGTCAAAGCGTAGTTCATTGACTTCTGCTATTTTTATTGATTTGTGAGCTGGTGCATTGTCCTGCAGAAAGAAGCATTTTTTTCTTCGATAGATGTGGCCATGTTTTTGAGATTTCGAATGTCAATCCGTCCAAAATGTACAGTTATAGTGTTTATGGATTGTTTCCCTTTTTCCGAATAGTCTATAAACAATATACCACTGGAATCTCAAAAAAACAGACGCCATAACCTAACCTAACGGCGGATGGTTGAGTCTTTGGTCGCTTTGGTGCGATTTACTCAGTACTACCCATTCTTTTGCCAGTTCTTTTGATTCTGGTGTATAGTGGTGGATCCATGTTTCATCAGTAGTTACCAATCGGCTCAAAAAATCAGTGTGATATTGATTACAACTTCAATAAATAAACAAACGCCTACTATGCGCCCAAACTTCGTGAACGGACTATACTGTACTGTAAACGTTCATGTTGGACGTCAGGCAGAATATTTCTCGAGTTGATAATTAAAATTCAAGAAACATCAAATTCAGAAATTTTCACCGAGTATAAAAAGCGCGACTAATTGGTCGAACCGAAACCAGCTAATGGTGAATCTGAAGAAGGGACAGAAATAAGGGAAATTGTTATTCATCGCACACAAATTCAACATAATGACAGAATATAAATTCATCACAAGGATGCACGCTCTGTTGATCCTCAAAAGCTGTAGATTTAATAGGATTCGCCCGTTTAATTAAAGAGTTAAATCTTAGAGCTTTACCGCATCCGGGAATCACGAAGAAAGTGACTTATATCCAGAAGATGTCAGAGAGAAATTCGGAGGCTTTGACAATACAATCACGAAATTGTTCAATCGGGCCTCGTCAACATTCTAATGAAGAAAATGTTTGGAGGGTCCTTCAGTTCCATTATCTTTTACTTTTTGTAGCATCAATTTAACCTCTTCAAAAGCTGTTTCAATTAATTTCGACACAGGTCCACTTTTAAAGTGAATTAATGGGTTCATTGAATTTCCGACATAAGAATTGATTTTCTATTCTATGCAATATGGAAAAGGTTGCTTAATAACCCAATGAAGGAAGTAGATATAGTGTTGATTTCACCTAACTACTTCGATGTGTTGAAAAATGATCATTTTACATCGAGTGGTACTTTTGGTACTTAGGTACTTCCCCTAGGAAAATATGCTCATTCTCCTCCATTCCCAGAACCATGATGAAAGTTCCAAAGGAATCTTTCAACGGTTTGACGCTCTGTCCCCTCTTAACCTTGACTTATGTCTGAAGATGTCAAAGAGAAAAACTCAGAGCCTTTGACAATACAATTCACGAAATTGTTAAATCAGGCCTCGTCAACATTCTAATGAAGAAAATGTTTGGATCCCCTTTAGTTCCGATTAGCTCCTTTGTTTTTTTTGTAGCATCAATTCAACCTCTTCAAAAGCTTTTTCACTTCAATTTAGACACAGGTCCTACTTTTAAAGTGAATTAATGGGTGTATTGAATTTTCTACTGAAGAAACTGATTTTCCATTCTATGTCATATGTGGAGATGGCTGGTTAACGCAATGAAAACGGTATAGGTGAGTATAATTCACCTAACTGTACCGATTTTAGTGATAATTGTCATCAAATAATGATTTTCTGTATTTCTTATATAAGAATTATGGGTACTACTCTGCAAATAGCTCATTTTCCCCCAGTTCCAAGAATCACGAAAGTTATACAGGAATCTGCTTGACACTGTGACGTTTTGTGTACGATAATTTTAACTCTCTCTCCTAAACTCTTTTGAGGTCTATTTGTTCTTTCTATCTTTCGACTGTATTCTATCTCCACCACTTTCTCATCTTATCGGTCCACTTTTAGAAAGATTTATGTGATGTGGTAGGGACCAAGGGAAATCGCTGTGTGAAATACCATCATCATTGTCAGACACAAGGTGAATTATAAAAATTATCAGATCTGGTAAAATTCACTTCTCAAGAACTCTGACAAAAATGTCAAGCCACCGTGGAATCTCAAATTTCTTGCTATGACCCTCACGAAACTCATATATTCGACAAAATGCACGCTGTAACCCTAGGAATAAGCGCGTAAAACAAAATTAATTGGAACTTTTCAGGCTTTTTCGTGAAGTTATGTTGGGATGACTTTTATCAGCCATCTTGTCCTGTATCAAGATTGCACAGGCAAGATACGAAGAAGGATCATAGAAATTCTTACAAAATAGATTCAGTCTTCCCTCCATACCCTGACCTTCTGATAGCATCTGAAGAGAGTTTCTCGTTACCAGATGGTTATTTTAGGAACTCAAACTCTCCAGGTGTCGCTGGAAAGACCGAAAATGTATAGCGAAGTGTCCAGTTGCCGTAGTTTGGAATTCCATTAAACTTCCTTTGAAATTTCGCGGCTGCTCATATCAGTCCTCCATTTTCTCGCAGCCAACTCATTATTGAGAACCGAGTCCAAGTTTTGTTAATCTAAATCCGTCACAAGCTTTTTAACTGTACGGATGAGAGACGGGTCAACCCTTGAGATTTCTAAGTCGCCAAAGTTAGTTATTGGCATTCGAAAGATTTTTAAGTTCAATGCTCTCTTCCGTCCAAAATTGAATGGTACCTACTTATAGTCACAATATGTATATTAAATTCCTCTATTGTTGTTGATTATTATGTCAACTACCCAAAGTGTACTCAATAGAACCAACAACTTCTTTGCCATTTTTTCACGAGAAAAGCAGATAAAACATTAGTATTGGGAGTCTTAACTTATATCTTAACGTAGTTATCAAGGGCATTCCAACGTAGGCTACGATCAGCTTTCAATATGGCTGCTGAGAGCTAAGAGTAAACAAACAGATTTCATTCATGAATGGGAAGTGATTTGTTATTCCTTTTCTATATTTTGACTACTCTCGATTTAAGTATGCCTTTGTATTGTTGCTTTCTTGCAATTGTGAAAATGACAGATCGGCAAATAACTGAACTGATTATTCACAAGAACTCCCAGCAGCCATCTTGAAAAAGGACGATCAGCTGTTTTATATGACTGGTCATTATTACAAGAATATTCACCCATAAGAAGCTTCTCTAAATCAGCGCTTTATAACGTTTGAGCACTAATTATGTACTACATAATGTTTACGATAGGCAACACACCCCTTGCATGACGACTGAGTACAAGTCACTCAATCAAAAGCTCATTCTTTCGAAAGGTCTTCGCATCGAAAAGTCATTGCATCGAAGTTCACTCCGTCGAAAATCACGCCCACTCTCTCCTGATTGGCTATACGCTTCCCTTAATCATCTTTCACCTTTATCTTATCATTTTGAAAAGGGTAAGATTCTTTTAGACAACTATCAATACCCCAAATTGAAATCCCTCATTATTCATGTCCTATGCTTTTATTATAACATTGGCGTATTATTGTTGGTCAACACACTTATTCTTTCAAATGATGAGATAAAAATGACAGATAATTGGGAAGCGTATAGCCAATAAGGTGAGAGTGGGCATGATTTTCGAAGGAGTGAACCTTCAATGGAATAACATTTCGATGAAACAGATCTTTCGAAAGAATAAGCTTTCGATTGAGCGGGCCACACCGTGACGACTCAGTATTTACCAAGTTTCCAAACCATTAGTACCAATAAATGATTCATAACAACGTTTTGAAAATTTTCAGGCTTTTTCAATACAGAAAGTTGTATCAGCCATCTTGTCATGTATTCAAAGATTGCACAGGCAAGATACGAAGAAGGAGCATAGAAATCTTACAAAATAGATTCAGTCCTTCCCTCCAAACCCTGAATACCTTCTGATAGCATCTGAAGAGAGTTTCTCGTTACCAGATGTTATTTTAGGAGCCCAAACTTCTCCAGGTGTCGCCAGAAAGACCGAAAATGTAGCGAAGTGTCCAGTTGTCGTAGTTTGGAATTCCATTAAACTTCCTTAGAAATTTCGCGGCTGCTCATATCAGTCCTCCATTTTCTCTCAGCCAACTTCATTATTGAGAACCGAGTCCAAGTTTGTTAATCTAAATCCGTCACAAGCTTTTTACTGTACGGATGAGAGACGGGTCAACCCTTGAGATTTCTAAGTCGCCATAATTAATTACTGACATTCGAAATAGGTTTGGAGTTCAATGCTCTCTTTCGTCCCAGAATTGAATGGTACTTATAGTCACAATATGTACAAAAAATTTCTATATTGGTGTTGATTATTATGCCAACTACCCAAAGTGTACTCAACAGCAAACAACTTCATTTGCCATCACTTTTACTAGAAAATCCTTCAAAAACATTGGTATTGGGAGTCTTAAGTTATTTTAACGTAGTATCCAACTAAAGAGCATTCCAAAGTAATGTCACGATCAGCTTTCCAATATGGCAGCTGGGAGCTGAAAGTGAACAAAAAGATTCAAATCATGAATTTGGAAATGTTTTGTTATTTCATTCTATAAATTTTCACTACTTTCCATTCATGTATGCCTTTGTATTTTTGCTTGTAGCATGATCGTTAGTGAAAATGGCAGATAACCGAACTGATTATTCATAGGAACCCCCAGCAGCTTCTCCATATCAGCGTGTTGATAACGTTTGCACACTAATTATTTGATACATAATGTTTACGATAGGCAACACACACCACTTTAATGACGACTTAGTATTGACCACATTTCAATTTATCCAAGAATGAGTACCACCAAATTGGGATTCATAAAAACGCATTGAAACTTTTAAGCTTTTTCAATACAGAAAGTTGTATCAGCTATCTTGTCATGTATTCAAAGATTGCACAGGTAAGATACGAAGAAAGAGCACAGAAATCCTACAAAATAGATTCAGTCCTTCCCTTCAAACCCTGGATACCTTCTGATAGCATCTGAAGAGAGTTTCTCGTTACCAGAGGAGCTCAAACTTCTCCAGGTGTCGCCAGAAAGACCGAAAATGTATAGCGAAGTGTCCAGTTGTCGCAGTTTGGAATTCCATTAAACTTCCTTAGAAATTTCGCGGCTGCTCATATCAGTCCTCCATTTTCTCGCAGCCAACTTCATTATTGAGAACCGAGTCCAAGTTTGTTAATCTAAATCCGTCACAAGCTTTTTACTGTACGGATGAGAGACGGGTCAACCCTTGAGATTTCTAAGTCGCCAAAGTTAATTATTGGCATTCGAATTAGGCTTGGAGTTCAAGGCGCTGGCTGTCCCGTCGTCCCAAAATTGGCGTCCTGCGCGATAATGAATAGGACAGGGATGTATTGCACCCCCTCCCTCCTCGATTGGGCCTTTCATTAGTTTATATGGTCAGAATTTATGTGAAGGGTTCTACCGCAATGAGGATTACTTGTTTTCGGAACGTGGACCGAATATGAGTATACTGAACGAACTGTATTCAATATAGAGCAGAGTGAGTACGAGGTCTGTTCAAAAGATTTTGGGAATTTCAAATTCTCGTGAGCCATGTACAGAGTGGGTCAAATTTGTTGTTAACCAAAGATAAACATAGCAGCTAGAAGAGAACTAATGATACATTTTCGGACTCTTTTTTCCTGACCTAAATCTGAAAACAGATCTAACCCATCGTGGAGTTATGAACGGAAATTGAGAATTTGTCATTTTCATTGATGCTGTAAAACTAGCTCGTTTGAACTCGTATTCGAAGTTCGTTATGACTTTCTACAGGCACGTTTTTATGAGTAATTCAAATATGATATGATCAATTTTTTTAGTTCAGCCATTTTTGGGATATGACTATACTAACTATATAGTCGAATGTTTTTTCACCTGACTCCAAAATTTTTGCTGATTTAAAAAATGTATCATATGAATATAACACGAGAAAAAAAATTAATACATTTTTCAGCTTTTCGATTCAGTTTCGAATTAATTATAACTCTTGAAAGTGTAACCACTTCAACAAGCAGGGTGCATCACTGGAGCTATGAGAACGTGTCCAACTAGGGCACTTGAGGTCATTACGGATCTCACACCTCTATATCTAGTGATTGATAGGGTAGCCCATGAGGCTTTGCTTAGAATATCTAAGGAAGGTACAGTTAATGAGAGAACAAAGAATCAGAGAGTCTGGTCCTCTCTGAACAACTACATCTCATCTGCGAACCTCCAAAGTGATGTAATTTTTTTTTTATCTGATACATACCACGAAGGCTCAGGCCTAAGTACTAGTGTACCGTGGGTGTCGGAGGAGGAGGGACAGATTTATACTCAGTTGCAGGAACGTCCATTAAAATTTAAAGGTCCATTAAACCCTTAATCCTCCATTAGTTCCTTGTAATAATGGAGGATTAAGAGTTTAATGGACCTTTAAATTTAATGGACGTTCCTGCAACTGACACTCAGTCTATTAACACGTGATTTAGAAGACTGGAGGTTCACATTCTGGGGAAAGGCGTTTGCAGGAAGTTGGTTCCACAATCTAGAGACCCTTGGGATGAAAGTACGGGAGAAGGTCGATGTTCTATGCGTGGAGAGTTGGACGGTAAAGGGATGCATGTGCGATGTTCTTCTTGTGGTTCTGTTGGGATTGTCCGAGGGAGGGACAATCGATGCCAATTCCTCGGAACACAGGCCGTGATAGTATCGGTAAAATATCGAAAGGTCACCCACGGCACGTCGATGGGCTAAGGAAGGGAGATTCCTTGTTAGATTGGGATCATTAATGAGTCCGATTGCCTTCCTCTGGATGGAGTCGAGGATTTTAAGCGTTGATTTGGCTGCCGCTCTCCAAATGTGGGAGCAGTACTCCATGCACGGTCTAATCTGAGAGACATACAGAGTATAAAGGTTAGAGGGGAGAAGTATTTTCGTGTTCGAAACAGGAATCCTAACTTTTAAGCAGCCGATGAGGCCACAGAAGAAACCTGCCTGTGCCAGCTGAGGTTCCGCTCGTACGAGATGCCGACGAGATCGAATGTCTCCATGTTTCCCAAAATGTTTCCGCTCATCTGAATGCGGTGGGCGTTGGCAACCTTTTTACGTGATAACTGGCATGATTGAGTTTTGGATGAGTTAAATTGCACCAGGTTCTTGGCGCCCCAATCAAGAATTGTTTTGAGGTCACAGGAAAGGGATTCGTGCATGGCCTGACGCCTGCTGTTCAGCTCAGTCTCGAGTACAGCCCTGGAGAAGTGGACACTAGCATGAAGAGTGCTGTCGTCGGCGTAGCTATGAATGGAATTGACAGTGGAAGAGAGCAGGTCATTGATGTGCAGTAGAAATAGAGTGGGTGCCAGAACGGATCTCTGGGGCACGCTGCGTTAATGGAATAAAAATTTGACGCATGCCCGTCAATTACGACGGATATGGCTCTATTAGAGAGGAAGCTGCTGATCCACCCACAAAGCCCTGGGGGAAGGCCGTAAGATGGAAGTTTGTTGAGAAGCGCTGAGTGCCAAACCTGATCGAATGCCTTGGATATATCAAGAGCAACAACTTGCGATTCGCCGAAAAATTCAAGCGATTTTTCCCAGTTGTTAGTGACAAGAGTAAGAAGATCTGCAGTGGACCTCTGTTGGCGGAATCCATATTGTCGATCGTGTATCAGCTTGTGTTTCTCTAAGTGTTTTAGGATTTTAATATTGATGACCTTTTCCATAACCTTACTGACAGTTGAGAGAAGAGAGATCGGTCTGTAGTTGGAGGGGAGCCTTTTTTTGGGACAGGCTGTAATGATCAAGAAAGTAAGCAGTAAGCACTGAGAAAAAATTCAGGACATCGATAAGTAAAAGAGAGGTGTAAATTCTATAATCAGGATATCGACTGTTCGGTTTGGGGCCCGTTATATGGACCAAGGAAAGATCAAATATTTTTAATGTATTCAACTTTTCAATTAATTGACAACTACTCCTGCCAAAACATTTCATGCAACTAGATCAAAAATATATATAAAATGTAGTAACTATGAACACGGAAAATCTAGATTGTAGCCCCAACAAGAGGAATGGAAACGTGAATACACGGACTATAACCTCAAAGAAAACACTGTAAAAAGGTATACCAGATGGTTTCAAAATCTCTACAGCAGCTGGCGCTCGGATATACGAGCCAAATACCAAGTGTGGACTATCGCTAGGCTCCTGTATGAGCGTCTTTCAAGCGGAAATCTTAGCTATTTAAAGATGCCTAGATGTAAATTCAGAAAGGAACTATAAGAAGTGCGATATAGCCATACACTCAGATAGTTAAGCTTCTATTTAAGCACTGAGCTCTTACGTCATCGAATCAAAGATGATCTGGGAGTGCCGGAACAAGCTCAACGAGATTGGCAGGAAAAATAAGGTCTTTTTACCCTGGGCTCCCGGCCATTCGGGAATCAAAGAAAACGAAGAGGCCAATACATTTGCCAAAAAGGGCGCACGAATGTCACTCATTGGCCCAGAACCCTTCTGTGTATAGCTAGGTAAATGTATCTATAAGAAGGAGTTTCTGGAGAAGGAGAAAGTTGAGAGGAAAAAACTCTGACGGCATCTCCTAGGGATGAATCATTCCACTAAGTTCCTTCGGAACTTTGAAACAGCAAGATCCAAAAGGTATTTGGGTCTTAGTAAGAAACAATTACACCTCCTCACTGGCTTCTTACAGGAGACTGTCGCCTCAGGAAGCACCTGCTGAGGATGGGATTATCGAACACTGACGAGTGTAGGTTCTCTGGAGAGGAGGAAGAAGCCCCCATTCCCCTAGTCACGGAATGTTTTGGCAGTGCGAGCCTAAGGAGAGAATGCCTTGTGCGAGAAACTTTTAAGAGTAAGGAACTAGCCTCGTTGAGGCCTTCACAGATATTGGATTTCATCAGATCTCTAGAACTGAAAGGCGTGGTCAGATTAGCTCTGTAAGGGGGCACAATAGGTTTTGAGGTCGCAATTAACTGTAACCCCTTTTTAAAACTATAACTATATGCCTAAAGGCGCATTTCAGAAGTGCTCTGAGGACTTAGAGAAGCACTGGAAAGTGCATTATAATATCAAGGGAAAAATGGATATTGGTGAATATAAATAAATATCTATCTAGTACGCCGGTTAAAAGTTGTAATTCAAGGATCACCGATTCTGGTCATCCTGTACAGGATGAGATTCTTTACAGGAGTAAGGACTTGCTGTGTTTTTCTAGACCAACTTTCTACTTATTATTGAAGTAAAATTCCTTTCATCGCTCTTTTTCTAACAGAAGAAGATAAACGACATCATTCTGAATATCTCATAGGGAGACTGTTGTATATTATGACGAAAAATTCAAGAAAAGGTCTGAGCAGGAGCTTCTGAGCGCTTGTTCATTGGTGGGGCAATAAGAATATTATCCTCAAAATTCAATATGGGACTTGAGAAATCCAGAAATTTACTTCTTTTTCGAACAGACCTCGTATACCGAACGAACTGGTTTCAATATCGGTTGGTATGTCGCCAAGGCAAGGGGGGAGGGACCACTTTTGTTCTCGCTGGAATATAATGAAATATACACGGTTTCCTGCGGCGGTGTTTCAACCCTCACCACTTAAGGCTTTATTATTTTTGAACGAAATTCTGTGGGTGATGAAGTGGAGCAATTTTTCTAGGCGCAAAAGAATGTCGTATACTGTGTAGAATTCGATTTCTCTATGTACGCCATCCGAATATTAAAAAGCACTTGGCGAGCCGTGGAATCATAACTTCAGTTTGGTAACATTGAAATTTATGTTTATGTATTCGCACGATTCGTTTATTTCGTCTGAATCCAACGTTGCCAAGTGGATCAGTGCGGCGTAGCATCTGGCGCATTCTCGAGACTAGGGTTATGTTTTTTTGAAAGATGATACTACCACCTTTTATTAAAGTGGAATAATATGAAAACATTCAACTTAGAAATATAATGAAAAAATTCTTCAAGAAAATGTTAGTAAAAAAATTAACTGATTTTCTTAGTAAATCTGCAATAGTATAAGAACTAGCACATTGAAGTATAATTTTTTTTCAATGGCCTAACACGCAAGGATATAAGCTACAAAACGATACTAACATAATTAGAAAGTAATTGCTGTTCGAACATGCCCCTTATGAAACTGATAAAATAAAATAAAACTCAATACTGATTTCAATGATCAAACAAACAAATTAATCATAAAATTGCTCAAAACGGCCATCTCTGCTTTGTAGACAGGCAGTGGCCCCCATGACGACCTATAGCAACAACAAAATGTTTGGGGCGCTCGAGTAGTGGTCATGTTCGAACAGCAATAACTCTCAAAATATGTAACTTACAGAAATGATGTAGGTGTGTTTTGTAGCTATTATCCTTGCGTGTTGAATCGTTGAAAAAAATTATACTTCAATGTGCTAGTTCTTATACTATTGTGGATTTACTAAGAAAATCAGTACATTTTTTTACTAAAATTTTTTTGAAGAATTTTTTATTGCATTTTCAAGTTGAATGTTTTCATATTGTTTTACTTCAATGAAAGGTTGTAGTATCATCTTTCAAAAACATTTTTTTTATCTGCAGGACCTTTATGTTCAAAGAAATCGATATCATTTGGAAGGGTCAACGAAAATAAAAAAGGTAGGTACATTTAAAACGGGGATTACTTCAAAACTAAGGGGGTACACTTTCCAATGTGGGTGTTTTTGTCGATAGTATTAGTTATATTTGATGCCCTTAAATTATCGCTAAGTCATGACCAAACACACTGTATATGTCAAAAATGTATGTTATATTCCGTATATCAATTTGTTGGTTTGGTTTCTATCTTTCTGTTCCGTAAATATGATATTCTCGGTTGGTTTCTGTGAAACATTTTATTTAAGGAACCCGGTTACAGAAAAAAACGATAATATTCAGCTACAGGAACAACCAAGGATAATCTTCGGTTTCTTTGGTTTGTAATTGTTTTTGTCTATTGGGATTTAGGTTATTTCATGAATATCATGGGTTATATTAGACTTAAGTAGTTGTGCTAGCTGTTCTGTGCCGTGATTTGTGTTGTTGAATAAGAATATTTTTTTCATTTTATGTCCTGTCGATTTATTTTCTTATTGTTTTGTTTCATTAATTTAAGGTTTTTGACATTTTGTCCGATATATTTTGAACTATTTCTTCCTTATAAATATGCTGTATTAAAATATATATTTTACTAATGCTTTTTTTCTCATTAAAAAAAATATTCGTATGTACTCCATTTTTCAATTGTTTTGGTGGCAACAATATCTGGGAGAATGAGAACATTTTTTTTGTCTACCCAATGATTCATTCTTCTGTTGATTATCATTTCATTTCATTTTCATTCTTCCAGTTTCATGGGACTAAATTCTAAATGATTAATATCATTTTGAGATTGAACCTAACCTAAATAGTTATACAGCATCCATGAGTGAATTTCATCCAAAGCAACCAGCAGATGACCGCTGTCAAAATATTAGCGACCCGTCTGGGTGCATCGGTTGATTTACGGAATATACCATATAGTTTTGCAGATTGATCAATCAACATCAGTGATCTTGTTTATGGAGATAACTTTTTTTCGTTGACATATATCATCACATTAAATAGACCAGGGCCTAATTTGAACATTCAACTAATGAATATGGAGTAGAGTTCGATGGAAATTCTGAAAAAAGAATACTTGAAAATGTGGAGGTATTTCGAATTACTATATTCCAACATGTACAGGGTGGCCAAAATTCGTTGTCTACTGAAGGGATCTCGAGAACTTTAGCAGCTAGAAGAAAATTGGTGACACATTTACGGGCTTTTTTCCCCGATTAACTCAAATCTGAAAACAGATCTAACCTATCTTTCAGAAATTTCGAGTTATGAACGGAAATTGATATTTTGTCATTTTCATTGATGCTGAACATATAGAGATAGAATAGTATACTATCTCTGTGATGCTGAATAACTCGCTTGTTTGAACTAGTATTCGAAATCCGTTGTTAAATTCTACAGGCACTTTTTAAGGAGTAATTCAAATGTGATATGACAAGGAACTTTGATTTTTCAAATGAAAACTATAGTCGAATGTTGTTTTATCTGTATCCCAACTTCCCAAGGAGCAAGCGCGCTAGAAGATCAATTTATACAGTGGATGTAAAATATTATACCGGCAACGAATTTGATACGCATGGAATATTTCAGACTAGTGGTGTCAAAATGAACGAACCAAGAAAACAATATCAGTTCAGTTAATCTTAACGCTAGAACGAAAATTTACATAATAATTATTTAGCAGTAATGAACCCGAAGCTAAATGAGCATATATTATACGAAAATAATTCAATCTGAAACGAAATGTTCTATTTTCAACAGAGGATAAACACAAGAGATGATAACACGAAGATGAATTGATATCCAGTTAGCCTAGAAAAGTTCCATGCATAAACGAAATATTGCGAAACGATAGCAACGAACAATAACTTATTAGAAGTGATAGTGTGAAGTTTGACGTCAAAAAGTAATCCATGGTTTCGCAATAAATTGAAAAAATGTGGTTCACCGAAATTGCAAAAATCGAAAAATTAGAGTATTCAGCCCTCACCAGGTACCCGTATTTGAAAGGGTTAGTTAGAGTTATAGTTTAAAAATAGGTTACAGTTCACTGCGACCTCAAGGTCTACTAAGCCCCTTACAGAGCTGTTCTGACCACACCCTTTACAGCTCGCCTTCCAGTTCCAGAGATCTGATGAAAGCCAATTTCTGTGAAGGCTTCAACGAGGGTAGTTCCTCACTCTTACGAGTTTCTCGACCAAGGCATTCTCTCCTTAAGCTCGCAATGGCAAAGAATTCTGTGACTAGGTGAATGGGGGTTTCTTCCTCCTCCCTACAGAAACTACACTCGTCCGTGCCCGATAATCCCATCATCAACAGGTGCTTCCTGAGGCGACTGTGTCCTGTGAGAAAACCAGTAAGGAGGTGTAATTGTATCCTACCAAGATCAAAATGTCTTTTGGATCTTGCTGTTTCAAATTTAGGAAGGAACTTTGTGGAATGATCCATCCCTGGGAGATTCCGCCATAGTTCTTTCCTCTCGGCTTTCCCCTTCTCCAGAAACTCCTTCTTATAGGTACATTTACCTATACTACAGAAGGGTTCTGGGCCAACTAGTGACATTCGTGCGCTCTCTTTAGCAAATGTTTTTGGCCTCTTCGTTTCCTTAAAAACAATTCTACGATCCAGAAACAACAATCCAGGGAATGATGGCACTCTGGTTCTTCAAGACCTAAGAAGTTTGGTATCCAAAAATCTGCTGAAAAAGTTCTTGCTTCAATTTTTTGAGATTGCCATGGAGTTTTCATAATTGATGAATGTATCCAATTAAGAGAAAGAAATGTTGAGAAACAAAATAGTTAAGACATCGAGATATAATATAGAGGAGACGCTATGACATACAACTGAGTAAGGAAAAATAGTCCTACTGGGTGGAGCTAAGTCGAGGACCAATATGGCGGATAGTTCAGGGTTGAATTAAGTTGCCAATTTTTTCTGCTCACAAATTCCACCCAAAAAATACTTCGGGTTGTTCAAATAAGGTCAATTAAACATCGAATAAACAATAAACAATTTTTTTCAGGTTATAATAAAGGTACACATAAAAAAGATATCAGATCACCAAGACCGACTTGCAGAAATTTCGAATGCGGATCTGTTCAGTACTCATCCCTACCTGTGATATGTTTTTCCTCTAATTTTCTTCTTATCTGTCTCTTTTCTGCTTGAACAAATCTTTACAGCACATGATAAGTAACATGTTATTGTATATTATTGAGCAAAAAAATCACAATTTAACTAGAAAAAGGCGCAAGAATCACAAATCCTCCAGAAAATTCAGCGTCAAATTTGGTGGTATAATATGGCGGATCTGGTACCACGTTTATTTCAATGATGGCAACTCTATACTACCCTACCTCTATGATTTTGACATTGTTCGGTTCTATAGTAGGCTAAGAATTTTCAATATATCCTCATACAATTTATGTTCCTCGATATACTCTTGACTTGTTGAATATAAAATATTTACATTCTAAAAACAACCACGTAACTTCTTGAGTGAAGAAAAAAAGATGATGTTTTCCAGTGAATATTGTGTTCTAAGAAACTCGTTTGTTTTTCGAAGACTATAAAGAATGTGTTTTTTCCTGGGGTTATATTAGGGTTGTTCGTAGTTGTTCAACCTGCGAAGTGGGAAATATGAAGCATGATTTATCAATTTGTTTTCCTAGTTTCGGAGTTCAAAGAAAGACTAACAAGCAGAACTTGAAAGAAGACCGTGCATATTGTATATATTGTTGGATAATTATACTTTCATATGGAGTTGAGTGAAGTGAATATTCTGATTTGGAATTAATTTCAGACTGAAAATTTCAGAAAATATGAATGTTGATAAGCTGGGTGAGATTTCGAGGAAAAAAATACACTACTGGAAAAAATTAAAGGATCAAAAAAAAATTCCTAATTTTTCGGCAATTTTCAACATGCCGTAACTTTGAAAGGAATGGTCGTACAAGGAATTGAAAAAAAAAGAAATTGTAGGTCCGAGTGTCTAGTTTTTGGATTAGAACTCCAAAAATTTTAAGTTTCAGTGATTTTCGAGTAATGATAGAAAAATCAGCAACAAAAAAATTTTTTTTCTTGTCTTCGAGCAAGAAAATTTTATCTTTGCATAATCGTTATAATGATGGGATACTTTGTTAATTCAGCTTCAATTTATTTCTTAATTGACCTCAATACGTCAACTTCTCGCCGAGATATCGGTCTTCAAACGGAAAGGGATTCATTTGTCTTTGATTATTGATTTTTTATTGAATTAATATAAATTTTATTTGTTTGTTTATTTTATTTTTCCATTTTTTGGTATTTATGTACTATCTGCAATTAAAATGTGGAAAAAGCTCGAGAAAATTTTTTTTGCCTTTTTTAAGATTAAGAGCTTCTCAGAGCATAAAACGTGATCCTTATTTTTTTTCAAAAATTCAATCGAGTCAAACAAAAAAACGGCTCCCTGGATTGAGTTGGCTCTTCGTAAGGTTTTTATCAACATATTGAATTGTGAAAGTCACACTTAACATTATTGGTTTCCTCAACATTTTCGATCCAGCGGTAGATTTTCCAAGAAACTATCAAAGCCCCTTTTTTTTAAATTTTTATATTGATGCGACATGAAGAAAAAAAATTTCTATAAATAAGCAATGGTTGTTCATCAATCGGAGTTCAATTAATGTCTTGAAACCCCCCTTCAATTTTCTGTGCGATCATTGGATGCTGAGAAATCGATTGACGATTATCAAAGACAAATGGATCCTGTTCCATTTGAAGACCGATATCTCGGCGAGAAGTGGACGTATTGAGGTCAATAAAAAAATTAATTGAAGCTTAAATAACAAAGTATCCCATCATTATAACGATTATGCAACAATAAAACTTCCACGCCCGTAGACAAGAAAAAAAGTGGTAAAATTTTGAGAATTTTTTTGGTGCTGATTTTTTCATCATTTCTCGAAAACCACTGAAACTTAAAATTTTTGTAGCTCTAATCCAAAAACTAAACACTTGGAGCTACAATTACCTTTTTTTAAATTTCTTGTACGACCATTCCTCTCAAAGTTACGGCATGTTGAAAATTGTCGAAAAATTTGGAATTTTTTTTGATCCTTTAATTTTTTCCAGTAGTGTAGTAAGAGTATTTTGGGAAAATCAAACATGCATGTTTTCTATACCTTGAACGAAATTTCACCTAGATATAGAAAAATTCAAGAAAAGTCCTGAGCAAGCGCTTTTGAGCGCTCGTTCTGTGGTGGAGCAATAAGACTATTACCTCAAAATTTCATATGAGATTTGAGATTGATACCCCATTTATCAATGCTGAATCTCAGCACAATCGGAATTATATTCTGAAAATTATTCAAAAAATGAAATATCCAAAAAAAAAATAAAAAATTGAATCCTATGAATCTGATAATGCGATCCCCTTGAAATTATGCAAGAACATTCAGTACATGTAGTTTTCATCCATAAAATAAATTTAATTTGAATCAGATATCCTATTATGGAAATATAAACACTCTTCTTTCAATATTCCAATTGAATTTTCTATCGTTCTGTTAACTCGAAGGCCACAAAATGCATAAACATTCAGTATATCTTCATTTACAAAAAGAATTTCGGATATCTTTTGATGAAAAAATGAAGTTTCTTCTTTTCAATATTCCAATTGAATTTCCTATGGTTCATCAATCTTCTTCTTTTATGGTTCTGTTGACACTATGGCCAAAAAATTTTGCATGAGAATTCAGTACAACAGTCTGCATTCACAAGAAAAATCTCACTTGAATCGGATATCCTGTTACGGAAATATAAAGATTCTTCTTTTAAATATTTTGATTGAATTTTCTATGCCTCTACTACTATGGCCACAAAATTGCACGAAAACTCGGTGTATCAATCCTCATTTATAAAATAAATTTCATGCTAATCGGTTTTTTTTATTTAACCAGGAAGTTTCTTCTTTTAAATATTCCAATTCAATTTCTATGGTTCTGTTCACACTATGGGCACTAAATTTTTGCATGAATAGATAGATAGATTTTATGGAACACCCTGTACGATTTGACTTGTTAAAAAACTTAACCCAGCCATTCACGAACGTACCCTGAAAATTGTGCTAATGGCCGTACAGCCTCACGGACAGCATTGAATTTGACCACGAACTCGTCATCAGGGAGCAGAACCCTATAGTTTAATACCATTTTCGGCTCACAATTCGAAAATAACAGACATTTGGTCAAAACGATATAGCAAGTAGAAGGAGCACTCAAAATTACAATGCAAAAACAGCATTCAAGACTCAGGGCTGACCTAATCAAAGTAAATCATGATAATGAAATCAACTAACCAAAATTGCACTCTTTTGAGAGTAATAGAACAATGCCGAATACATTTTCTTCTATTCAACTATAAATGATCATTAATTGCATCGAATCCGGCGTCATGCCAACAGATTGGAAAGATAAAGTTTCAGCAGAAGCAATAATTCAACTTCGTTTTATTTCTAAGTCAGTGGTTGTTCTTGATAAGCTCCATCAGTTTGGATTGTTTACCCTATAAAACCTGATACACCCTATATTTCATTCCACAACTTTCGCGACAGTTATACAAGTGAATTTTTCGTGGCCGAATGTTTCAGTTTTTTGCGAAACATAAATTTTTCCTGCTGACAGCCAGTCGACACTTTCATCCGAAACTAATTCATTATTGTTTTTAACCAGAGGCGATGGCATGACATTCGAGATTTGTTTGTGTTCTTATTTTCATCAAAATATCTAATTGATTAATCACAGTTAAGCGTTTCTTGGTTTGTAAGGAACACGAAGCACCATATTTCAAAAAGAACAAGTAAAATTTTTCATAAAACTTTCAGACTGTTTTCGATAACATTATCCATTCAGAACCAACTGATGCAAATTCACGCAACACGTTTCCACACATCTGGAAATCTCAAAAAGAAATTGCACAAACATTCGAGTAGAGCCTGTGCAGAGAATGAATAAATTAATTCGTATACTCAAAAATGCACTGGTCTAGCAAAAGAGCTCCAGAAACTAAATATGTTTCATACAAAGTAGAACAGTTGGTTATAATTGTAACAGTTTATAAAAAGTTTCCACATTCACAATATAATCTCATGTGCTCTAGTTGTCGATTCGTTGTCCGAATGCACATTCTGGTTTATCCATTGTTTCAAAATGCATTCATATTCGGCCGGAGCAGATTGCCAGCTCTATACATTCGCTGTTGTTTGAGATATATTTGTGAAGTTAGGCAGCATAGTTATTGAAGGCTTAAGCTTTTTTTGTTATATAGAACAAGGAGCACCATATTTCAAAAAGGACAAGTTGAAATTTTTAACATGATTTCAGATTGCGTTCGATAACATCATCCTCTCAGAATCAACTTTAATTGATGAAAAGCTTCTAAACACCATTGGAAACCTCGAACACAAAAAAACGTGTGACAAATCCCGCTTCTATAACTACTCACAAACATTTGAATGGAGCCTGTTAAGATAATGAATCAATTCGTATACTTTCTGAATAATGCACTGGCTCAGTAAAAGAGTTCCAGAAACTAAATATGTTTTACATTGTACATTGTGAAGAGTATTTCTCAGTTTGTAGATAACACGGAGCACAGTATTTAAAAATAAACAAGTAAAAATTTGTCAATAAAATTTCAGATTGTGTTCGATAACATCATCTTTTCTGAACCAACTGATGTAAATTAATGCAAAACGTCCAAACACTTTCAGGAATATAAAAAGAAATTGCTGAAACTTTCGAGAGAAAAGCCTGTGAAGAGAATGAAATAATTCATATACCCGACAATGTACTGGTTGAGTGGAAGAGTTCCAGAAACTTAATATGTTTTATACAAAGTAGAACAGTTGGATGTAATTGTAACAGAAAAAGTTTCCACATTCACAACATAATCTCGTGTGCTCTAGTTGTCAATTCTTTGTCCGAATGCCGCATTCAGCTTTCTCCATTGTTTCAAAATGCATTCATATTTGGCTGGAGCAGATTGCCAGCTCCATATTTTCTCTGTTGTTTCAGAGGTATTTGTCAAGTTAAGCAGTGCAGTTAGTTAATGCTTGAGACCGTTTCATTATTTATAGTGAACACGGGGCACCATATTTAAGAAAATACAAGTTAAAATTTTTCAACATGAATTCAAATTACGTTCGATAACATTGTACTTTCAGAATCAATTAATGTTAATTGATGAAAAGCTTCTAGACACCATTGCGAACCTGGAAGAAAATCGTATGGGGATTCTGGCACACATAGAAGTGGGCCAGAATCCATATTTTATAACTACTCACAACCATTCGATTGTAACCTGTGAAGAGAATGAATAAATTCGTATACTTGTTTAACTAAATATGTTCTATACAAAGTAGAACAGTTGAAAATAATCGTAACAGTTTATAAAAATTTTCCACATTCACAATATAATCTGATGTGCTCTAGTTGTCGAATGTCGATTCGTTGTCCGAATGCACATTCTGGTTTATCCACAGCTTTATACATTCGCTGTTGTTTGAGACATATTTGTGAAGTTAGGCAGCATAGTTATTGAAGGCTTAAGACCTTTTTCTGTTGTATAGAACAAGGAGCACCATATTTCAAAAAGGACAAGTTGAAATTTTTAACATGATTTTAAATTGCGTTCGATAACATCATCCTCTCAGAATCAACTTAAATCGATGAAAAGCTTCTAAACACCATTGGAAACCTCGAACACAAAAAAACGTGTGACAGAATCCCGCTTCTATAACTACTCACAAACATTTGAATGGAGCCTGTTAAGAGAATGAATCAATTCATATACTTTCTCAATAATGCACTGGCTCAGTAAAAGAGTTCCAGAAACCAAATATGTTTTACATTGTACATTGTGAAGAGTATTTTTCAGTTTGTAGAGAACACGGAGCACAGTATTTAAAAATAAACAAATTGAAATTTGTCAATAAAATTTCAGATTGTGTTCGATGACATTATCTTTTCAGAACCAACTGATGTGAATTAATGCAAAACGTCCACACTTTCAGGAATATCAAAAAAAATTGCTGAAACTTTCGAGAGAAAAGCCTGTGAAGAGAATGAATTAATTCGTATACCCGACAATGTACTGGTTGAGTGGAAGAGTTCCAGAAACTAAATATGTTTTATACAAAGCAGAACAGTTGGATATAATTGCAACAGAAAAAGTTTCCACATTCACAACATGATCTCGTGTGCTCTAGTTGTCAATTCGTTGTCCGAATGCCGCATTCAGCTTCATCCATTGTTTCAAAATGCATTCATATTCGGCCGGAGCAGATTGCCAGCTCTATATTTTCTCTGTTGTTTCAGAGGTGTTTGTCAAGTTAAGCAGCACAGTTAGTTAATGCTTGAGACCGTTTCTTTATTTATAGTGAACACGGAGCACCATATTTAAAAAAATACAATTTAAAATTTTTCAACATGAATTCAAATTACGTTCGATAACATCATCCTTTCAGAATCAATTAATGTTAATTGATGAAAAGCTTCTAGACACCATTGGGAACCTGGAAGAAAATCGTATGGGGATTCTGGCACACATAGAAGTGGGCCAGAATCCCCCTTTTATAACTACTCACAACCATTCGATTGTAACCTGTGAAGAGAATGAATAAATTCGTATACTTGCTTAACTAAATATGTTCTATACAAAGTAGAACAGTTGGAAATAATTGTAACAGTTTATAAAAAGTTTCCACATTAACAATTTAATCTTATGTGCTCTAGTTGTCGGTTCGTTGTTCGAATGCATAATATTCTGGTTTATCCATTGTTTCAAAATGCATTTATATTCGGCCGGAGCAGATTGCCAGCTCTATATATTCGCTGTTGTTTGAGATATATTTGTGAGATTAGGCAGCATAGTTATTGAAGGCTTAACCCTTTTTTTTGTTATATAGAACGAGGAGCACCATATTTCAAAAAGGACAAGTTGAAATTTTTAACATGATTTTAGATTGCGTTGGATAACATCATCCTCTCAGAACTAACTTAAATTGATGAAAAGCTTCTAAACACCATTGGAAACCTCGACACAAAAAAAACGTGTGCCAGAATCCCCCTTCTATAACTACTCACAACCATTTGAATGGAACCTGTTAATAGAATGAATAAATTCGTATGCTTACTCAACAATGCACTGGCTCGGTAAAAGAGCTCCATAAACTCAACATGTTTTACATTGTACATTGTGAAGAGTATTTCTCAGTTTGTAGAGAACACGGAGCACAGTATTTAAAAATAAACAAGTTCAAATTTGTCAATAAAATTTCAGAATGTGTTCGATAACATCATCTCTTCTGAACCAACTGATGTAAATTAATGCAAAACGTCCAAACACTTTCAGGAATATCAAAAAGAAATTGCTGAAACTTTCGAAAGAAAATCCTGTGAAGAGAATGAATTAATTCGTATACCCGACAAATGTACTGGTTGAGTGAAAGAGTTCCAGAAACTAAATATGTTTTGTACAAAGTAGAACAGTTGGATATAATTGTAACAGAAAAAGTTTCCATATTCACAACATAATCTCGTGTGCTCTAGTTGTCGATTCGTTGTCCGAATGCCGCATTCAGCTTTCTCCATTGTTTCAAAATGCATTCATATTCGGCCGGAGCTCTATATTTTCTCTGTTGTTTCAGAGGTGTTTTGTCAAGTTGAGCAGCACGGTTAGTTAATGCTTGAGACCGTTTCTTTATTTATAGTGAACACGGAGCACCATATTTAAAAAACTACAAATTAAAATTTCTCAACATGAATTCAAATTACGTTCGATAACATCATCCTTTCATAATCAATCAATGTTAATTAATGAAAAGCTTCTAGGCACCATTGGGAACCTGGAAGAAAACCGTATGGGGATTCTGGCACACAAAGAAGTGGGCCAGAATCCCCCTTTTATAACTACTCACAACCATTCGATTGTAACCTGTGAAGGGAATGAATAAATTCGTATACTTGCTTAACTAAATATGTTCTATACAAAGTAGAACAGTTGGAAATAATTGTAACAGTTTATAAAAAGTTTCCACATTAACAATTTAATCTTATGTGCTCTAGTTGTCGGTTCGTTGTTCGAATGCATAATATTCTGGTTTATCCATTGTTTCAAAATGCATTCATATTCGGCCGGAGCAGATTGCCAGCTCTATACATTCGCTGTTGTTTGAGATATATTTGTGAAGTTAGGCAGCATAGTTATTGAAGGCTTAAGACCTTTTTTTTGTTGTATAGAACAAGGAGCACCATATTTCAAAAAGGACAAGTTGAAATTTTTAACATGATTTTAGATTGCGTTCGATAACATCATCCTCTCAGAATCAACTTAAATTGATGAAAAGCTTCTAAACACCATTGGAAACCTCGAACACAAAAAACGTGTGCCAGAATCCCCCTTCTATAACTACTCACAACCATTTGAATGGAGCCTGTTAAGAGAATGAATCAATTCGTATACTTTCTCAATAATGCACTGGCTCAGTAAAAGAGCTCCAGAAACTAAATATGTTTTACATTGTACATTGTGAAGAGTATTTCTCAGTTTGTAGAGAACACGGAGCACAGTATTTAAAAATAAACAAGTTAAAATTTGTCAATAAAATTTCAGATTGTGTTCGATAACATCATCTCTTCTGAACCAACTGATGTAAATTAATGCAAAACGTCCAAACACTTTCAGGAATATCAAAAAGAAATTGCTGAAACTTTCGAGAGAAAAGCCTGTGAAGAGAATGAATTAATTCGTATACCCGACAATGTACTGGTTGAGTGGAAGAGTTCCAGAAACTAAATATGTTTTATACAAAGTAGAACAGTTGGATATAATTGTAACAGAAAAAGTTTCCACATTCACAACATAATCTCATGTGCTCTAGTTGTCGATTCGTTGTCCGAATGCCGCATTCAGCTTTCTCCATTGTTTCAAAATGCATTCATATTCGGCCGGAGCAGATTGCCAGCTCTATATTTTCTCTGTTGTTTCAGAGGTATTTGTCAAGTTAAGCAGCACAGTTATTGAAGGCTTAAGAGCGTTCCTTGGTTTGTAGCGAACACGGGTTATTGTACTGAAATGCATTATTCTTGTAATCTCCGTAATTAATATTGATCGCTTGTTTATTCTGCAGACGAGATTTCCAGCAGAGCATACATCACTGAGCACCAATTTGACGAGATTGTTGTATAATTTTTCGGAAATGTGTTTTCACGAAGGGTAAAGGGACTTTGTTGTATTTGAAGTGTTTTCTCTGCGTTGCAAATTTCAAGCAACAAAACGTAAAGCACACGATTGAAGTTTGGGTGAGTATCATCATAAAAACTGTCGACAAAAGTCCATTTTTTAGCGCTCGTTTTACTTGAACGAGTGCTAAATCGTTTTGCCCAAATGTCTGTTATTTTCGAATTTCGAGCCGAAAATAGTTTCATACGATAGGGTTCGACTATCTGATGACGAATCCGTACACTGAGAGAAATAATAGCCAAAATGAATAATATTGATTTGTTAGCGGCAGATTTGTTTATTGAAAAGAAAGTTTCTTCACAGTAAATAAAGCTTTCGAAAAACACAGGCTAAATGTAAAAAAATGGTTCTCTATAGCAACGTTTAATCTAGTAGAACAAATTTCTTAGTAGTCAATATATTCATTTGATTGTCAATAAATTCATTCTAACAATGAAAAATACATTTTCCTTGGAAATATTCGAAAATTTATTATTTAAAACCATAACATATTTGATTTTTTTCCAATATTCCTTTATTATTATTCAAAATTAGTTTATAATCAACGAATTCGGCAGTGGTGGGGTGGGTTCGAATGAGTTCGTTCAACATGACGCATGACGTCGGCCAACTGTGTCATCTGACAGTCTGGGAGTCTGGCTCCAGGGCGCCTGGCTAATACAAGAAAAAAGTGTCTAGTGGTGATCACAGATTATTCTGTAATCTGTTGTGGTGCTGTAGCTTGGTTTGGCGCATGCGTTTCATTTCGCGGTTTATTTCTCGGCGTGGCGATCTGCGACTGACTGTTTCAATGTTGAGTACCTAAGTGCTACATTATAGATATAAGATATAAAGATTAACGCTTTTAATGTAATATCTATAGCGTCGTGTTTCGGTGAAACAAATAGTGTATTTTTACAGTGATGGAGAATTTACTTATGGAAATGGGAATATGTGAATATGTGGAGAGATTCAGAGGTTTGTGATTATATACATTAGACTTCAGTATTTCCAGAAGACCTCGGTCCCTCTAGGAGATAGCTATTTTGATTTGATTCACAATCATGTTTACTATAGGACTATATAGATATAATTATATATTATTATCGATATTGGAAAGTTTTGAAAAGCGTCTTCAATAGTATATTGACTATTAAATATTTATTAATAACAAAGAAACTATTTGATATTCACTGAAATTTCTTGACTCAAAACTAAGTTTTTTGATTGGAAGATAATTCTTCATCAATAAGATGATGTTAAAAACGTGTTTTTCAGATGATGGCGTCACTCTCAAAGTATTGCCTGAACTGTTGGAGAGCAAGACTGATGCACTGAATGAATTAATTTCGCGAGTTGGAAAGAGATTATTTTTCATTTAAAAAATTACAAAATTTTGAATGAACAAATAGAACACAAAAATGAAAATAAATCAGAAAGGTTAATAACATGTAATTATTTATTATATTATTGTCCATACTGATAGCTGGTCTTTTATGCATTTTTTATTAACACTTTATCTAATGGCCTGTTTGCAATAAATGTTCACACTACAGAATAAATAATATTTTTTTGTTATATACCAAACATGTATTGTGTATAATGTTGAGTTCTTAAATAAATATATGAGAGCAATTGTTTTTTTCATTTATTGGTCATTTATTTCATATTTTATGCATTTTAATAATCAATAATTAAATAGCAATCAGTTAACAATTATATGGCATCATTTAAAATGTCAATTTTATATATAAAGAATGGACTTTAGGTATTAAAAATTAATGAGTTAAATAACAAAATGACTTATTTAAAATAATGATACTGCTGCTTTAGTTATAACAATATATGATCACAATTACAAAAAGTTTTTTGAATATTATGAAATATTTATTCACTAGGAGAATATATAAGTATACCCAGTAAATAATATTCTTTTAATGAAAAATAATCGTTTGTTAGCATTAAAGAAATGCACTGTAAGAAATCATATGTTGAATATTAATACAGGTAAGTTAGTCCATATTTGAAACAGTTATTTGTTAAGTATAAATAAAATTTATTGGATATAAATGAATATTTCTCTCAGTGTAGTCAAATTCAAGCACGATAACTTTCAAAGGGGTTGCCCTGGAGTCTGGAGATTTTCAGGTGAGTTCAATTCTCGAATGCCACTGTTGAGTTCGTTAACCAGCCAAATCGTACAGAGTGTTCCTTAAAATATGGTCATTCAAATTTTTTCCTCAATATTTCAACAAAACGAAACCAATCGGCCACATGCAAGAGGCTCATAAAAAGCATCGGGCAAAATTTTGTGTCCATAGCGTTAACAGAATCATAGAAAATTAAATTGGGATATTGGCAGAAAGAATCTTTATATTTCCATAACAAGATATGCGATTTAAGTGATATTCGCCTTGTGAATGAAGAAGTGATATAGCTCCGATCGTGCTGAGATTTTGCATTCATATAATTAGCATGAATCCCAAGTCTCATAAAAATTTTGAGGTAATAGCATTATTGCTCAAAAGCCCCTGCTCAGGACTTTTCTCGATTTTTTTCAATAAATATAATAAATTTATTCCAGACGTCCGCCCACATCTGTAGATAAATTTCTATTTAGGCAATGTATTTTCCTTTCATAACAGTGGGTATTGTTAGTTGTTATTTTATTCTTTATGAATCAACTTTCGACTTCTTAACATAAAAATCAATCTGTGACAGAAGAGTTTCTTACGTGTACCAACATGTATCATAACACGTTTTTTATTTTTCGATATGTGGCATAATGAGAAAAGAAAATAATAAACAGTTTAACTTCTTCTATGAATTGTGAATTCCTGAATAATTTCATGAAATTATTCAAGAAGAATTATCATGATTTGTTGAAAATAAATAACAAATGATATTCACTCATTTAGTAGAAATAATCAATTGAATGCATTATTTCGTTGATAATCAAATATGTAAATGTGAGTTTCGTTTCGAATAACTAACTTCATGAAACGAATATTCAGTATATCAAATAATCTTTATGACTGATAGTTACCGTTTGTCATATAAATTGTTGGATATACCAAATATTCGGTTCATAAAGTTCCAGATAAAGAATCGTATAGCACTTGCAGGTATCAAATGATGATAGTACGACATACTATTATATTATTGACAGCTTGAATAAAACATTTGAGCATATCAGTCTTTCCATAACTCATGTATAGTCCGTTCACGAAAGGTTGAGCCGTCGGTTGGCCATGACAATTTGACATATTCCACTGTGTAGATATACTGTATATTAAAATTTTAGGTCATGTTGTTTATTTTCTTGTCAGATTGATACGTAATGTTGTCAATATCGCATAGAGTTATCTGATAACTCGCAAGCTCGTCAGACGAGGCCGGGTACATTCGGCAACGTTGACTTTATTTTACGTTATGACAGCAAATACTGCTACTTTAGATTAATAAACAAACGCCTACTATGCGCTCAGCCTTTCGACGATATATTTCCATTTTTTCGTCAAAATTTCATCGTATCATCCTCCGCGAAAAAATGACGATATGATATGAATATAGAGGTCTCATGTATCTCAAGTAATACTCATTTAAGTTTCAAGCACGAACGGGATTGAATTTAATGGCTTAATTCAAAAATGCCCTAAGGTTAATTCTGGCTCGTGACTTCAGATGAAAAAACAATGAATGAACGATAATCAAGACGAACACTTTTTTCATTGGAATTCAGTGGCTTGATCTGATTTTTTCGAAGGAATTTATTACTGATTTATTGCATAAACGTATGTTCTTTTATGAAAATCGCTTCTCGTTTCAAGACAATGTAACAGGTCATATTATATTGTAACGTTATTATTTTGAACTTGTCATAAAATTTAGTTTTGCCATCTTTTTCCAAAAATTATTAGTTCAGTAAACTCATTGGGATGTTTCGTTTTCTAAATTTCCTTATTGTTGTAATTATTCACTTCGTTTGCCTACCTTTTCGAGTTGTTTTCCTTCAGAAAACGGTTTGTTTATTATTTGAAAATTGTGAGGTTAGTGGTGTTGTTATTTTTGGGTTAGTTCATTATTATTTGGCCTCAGTAAAGTACTTCGGAAAATCGTGGAAGAATTATAGAAATGGATTTATAGGGACCCTCCTCTGTTATAAACTGCGTAAATTAAACAGTAACGTAACGATTCGTTTATATTTTGGTTTTGATGTGTTTTTCTTCTTCTTCGCTATGACAACTGATAGGCTCTGTGAACTTTGAGTTTCTGGAAATTTCTGTGTGACTGTAAAAGCCGACATTTTGGTGTGATACGAAAATCTGGTTGGAAGGTTTGAGACGTTTTCGAAGATAAATTTTGAATCTAGATTCATCCTCGTTGTGAGGGATTATAACTTCGAGTGTCATTATTCCCTGGAGAGTATTTTGGAATATTTTGGGAAAATACGTTTTATACGTGATCATAAACTCTTCCACAGGAAATTCGTTAGGTATGCCTACATTTTCTATCTTGAACCAGTTGTCTTACCATCTTCTTTATAGGTTGTTGTGTAGCGAATATAATTGGAATTATTTGGAACAAATTCTTGACTGAATTGGAGGTTGAACCTATCTCTCTCGAACAACAGAGGTAACTAAGATATCCTTTTATAACTTATGAACCGTTTCTTATAGTATTTTGTTAGGGTCCACGTACTGGGGTATTTCCACCCACCAGGGTTATCCACGTACTGGGGTATTTCCACCCACCAGGGTTATCCACGTATCTGGGTGTATCTCCACGTACTGGGTAGTTCCATGTACCAGGGTGCAGGTTATTCACGTCCCTGAGTTCCACGTGACAGGTGTTGAGTACAATTATTTCACGTTATTGGAGGTAACCTGTCAATTATTCCACGTGCCTGGCATTTATGTCATTCCATAGCCGCGTGAGGTATTTTGGAATGTTAAGACTTAGGTACTAACGAAGCTGTCAGTTGGAGGTGCCCACGATTGGCATCCCCTTGCCTGTTATCTTGGAGGTATCTACGTTCTGGAGTATTTTGTGAAGGTAACCAGTGTGTAGCACTGGCTTTAATATTGTAAATCATTGGTTTATTTTTTTTATATTTTGATAATTTGTGATATTGTTTTGTAAGGTAATGTTATATTATAGTTGTGAGCAATTATAATGAGGTGCACTTCATAAGTTGCGTTGAGTACCAACAAAGGTGCTCGTGTATCCCTTCAGGATTTTGTGATAGGATGATTGATCGGTGTTCCCTTCAGGAACCATTGTTTATGTAAAGTAGTTATTGACTTATGTCGGTTTCTATTGTTAGCTCAGATGATTCGTTTTCCTATATGTAGTGTATTAGTAAGTTTTCCTTCCGACTACCCCTTGGGGGAGATTATTTTTGTGCTTAGATTTGGTGTATTTGGTGTTTTCCTTCTGACTACCCCTTGGGGGAGAATCTTTATTCGTATTGTATCAACCACTGCACATATATTTTTGTTTTTGGTAATAAATAATTGTGACTTGAATTTTGAGGGATTTTTGTTAACTGTTACTCTGGTAGAGGAGTAAGCAGTTCATTTACCTTGAGTAGGCAGGCATTACTCTACCTGGCGCCCATTACATTCTATCATATATAACTCACTCCCTTCTCCACTGAGTGTGGTCGCGAGCCTATTGCATTGAAACCGGCTTTCCCCAAAGTCAACGTTTCAATATAGTCCTGAGATTTATTCAGATATGACGAATAATTACGTTTGTAATAAATTCAAATTATTCAATATTTCGTAGACCGAATAACAGAATAATTTCTTTCTACGAATGGCCATCATTATTCTTCGGTAAAACAATTTATAATACTTTTTAATATAAATAAAGAATCACAGTTAAACTTCACAATATCAATTTACAAAACATCGATCATCGTCTATTGTGCCCATAACAATTGGTGGCATGAATTCTGGAGAATAATTCAATTTTTCTCACTAAGATGAACTTATCCTGAAACAAAAATGTAATATATCATATAATTTAATTCCAAACAATGGGATCTAATAGAATTTACGAAACTAAAGCGATAACAATGCGTTCACATTAAAGCGTGTTCTGATATATCGAACAGATCAGTTTTGAGCGCTCGTTCTACTCAAACGAGTCCTTATCGTTTTGCCCCAATATCAGTAATTTTTCAATCTTGAGCCGAAAATGATCTCAAACGCTAGGGTACGACAACCTGACGACGAATTCGTGCTCAAATTCAATTCTGTCCGTGGGGCTGTCCGTCCGACCATAAGCAGGATAACTTTCGAAGGAATTGTCCTAGAAATTTGAGATTTTCAGGGTGAGTTCGGGCCATAGTGTGCACAGAACCATAGAAATTTCAATTTGAATATTGAAAAGAAGAAAATTCATATTTTCATAAAGAATATCTGATTCGAGTGAAATCTAATTTTTGAATGAAGACTGATATACTGAAATTTCATGCGAAACTTCGAGTGGATCGCATCATCAGAACTATACAATTTATTTTTTGTGATATTTGATTCTTACATATTTAATTTTCTGAATAATACCCTGAATATAATTTCGATTGCGGAAAGATTCTGCATTTATATGTTCAGTATCAATCCCAAGTCCCATAACAAATTATGAGGTTATAGTTCCATTGCTCCACCAATGAACGAGCACCTAAAAGCACCTGCTCAGGACTTCCTTAATTTTATTTAGATAATGCCAACCAAATATACTTTCCATAAAAACGTCAATATCAATTAGCATGCTTATTTCCACCCAATTCAATGAGGCGAAAGTGATAAATAAAATTGAATGCAGCCATCTCCTCAACAATCTATTATACCACAAATATACTCAATAGAAAAAGGTATATGATTTCACGAAGTAAAGCGCGACATCAATACCCTTGCTTCATTGTTAGGCAAGTTGTTTTCATAGGAGTGAGTCGTTGCGGGTTTCACTTGCCTTCACTTCAGAAATTTTGTATCGCCTATTATCGAACGTAAATTCAAGCTTTTCAATCCGTAATTGGGTTCTTGAGTGGATAAAAGCAAATTTGTGTACCTATGATTTTCAACATGGGTTAACAATTTGGTCAATATGGCATTGACTCATGGAGACCAAAATGAATGTGTTTGAATGTGATTGAAATTTGTTCAACGGAAAATGTTTTGTCGCTAAATATCCTCTAGGGTGGTTATATTTCAACCATCAACATATTGTTAAAGATTTACATTTAATTTGGATCATATGACTTCAACTTGTTGGCAGGCTGATAAATCAATTATATATACAGGTTGCCCCAAAATGTTCCATACAACCAATATCTCGATCCTGGGACATGGTGAAGAGTTCAAACAAAAACATAAAAACCCTTAAGCAGGAGCTTTTGAGCGCTCGGTCATTGGTGGGTCAATAAGACTATAACTTTAAAATTTTACATAGGACTTGAGATAGATGCCAAATATGTAAACGCAGAATCTCAGCACAATCGGAATTATATTGTGGAGATTATTCAGAAAATGGAATATGTAACAAATATGAATTAAAGAAAATTAAATTCTGTGCTTCTGATGATGCGTTCCTCTTTAAATTTTGCACGGACATTAAAAATATCAGGTTTTATTCACGAAATAAATTTCATTCGAATGGGATATCTTTTTATGGAAATATGAAGATTGCTCTTTTCAATATTCCATTTGAATTTTCTATGGTTCTGTTCACATTATGGCTACCAAATTTTGCATGAGGCTTGTTATGAGCATCATTTGGTCGCAACATTTTATTCTGATTGGTTCCGTTGTCTGAGGTATTGAGAAACAGAAATTTTGAATGGCCATATTTATTTAAACACCTAGTACCATTTGGCTGGTTAACGAACTCAACTGAGTCATTTGGGAACTGAAATTGCACTGAAATTTTCAAGTCTCCAGGACAATCCTTAAGAAAGTTATCGTTCTAACGGATGGCCGCCGGTTCCACGGACAGAATTGAATCTGACCACGAATTCGTCATCAGGCAGGGTTGAAAATTACAGACATTTCGGCAGAACGATAAAGCACTCGTTTGAGTAGAACAAGCGCTCAAAAGTATTTTAAATCTCAGTTACACGTCTATCAGAATCCAACATTTTGTTTCTGATTACCACTCCAAAAAGTTTATACCATATATTTTCTCAACGACTTCCTCGGTGAAGAAAAACATTGAAGAATTTTATCATTTTACGTAGATTCAACCCTCAAAAATTATATATTATTAGGAATTGTGGCAAATGCACTCAGTTTTATTTTGACAAGTGATTTTGTTTGGTTGTATCCATAATAATTATGCTGTATTATTCTATTCTGGAAATTAGTCAAAAAATGAAATATGTAAAAAATTAAGGAATAAAAAATTCAATTATATGGTTCCGATAATACGATCCTCTTGAAATCTTGTATATGAGAGTTCAGATTATTAAATCTTGATTCACAAAATGAATTTGACTCTCATCGGATATCCTGTTATGAAAATATAGAGATTCCTCTTTTCAATATCCCAACTGAATTTTCTATGGTTCTGTTAACACTATAGCCACAAAACTCTAATCGGATATCTTTTCATGGAAATAGAAGTTTTTTTTCAATATTCCAATCGAAATTTCTATGGTTCTGTGTACACTATGGCCACAGTTTTGTTATGAGCATCTTGCATGTGGCGCAACATTTCCTTACGATTGGTTTTGTTTTGTCTAAGATATTCGGGAACAAAAATTTGGAATTGCCATATTTTATGAAATACTCTGTACGATTTGACTGGTTAACAAACTTAACAGACGGACGGCCGACACCACAGATAGAATCGAATTTGACCACGGATTCTTCATCAGGTAGTCGAACCCTTCGGTTTGAGACCATTTTCGGATCAAAATTCGAAATTTACAGACATTTGGGTCGAACGAATTGTTGCGCTAAACTCTTTCCGTGGAGAGAATTTAGTGGACTGTTTAATAAAAAATCATAGGAGTTGCGAAAATAAAGTGAAAGAAATATAGTAAAATGCACCAGACTCACCAAACAGTATTCTTCGACCAATCTTCTGAAGAGTACTCTCAGAAGGGTCGGTGATCTTCAATTCTTCAATAATAGTGTTTCTTTCACAAAATAATAGCGTAGTTCACTCAAAATAGCGGAACAAATGGTTCTATCTCAAAATGAGAGAAAATATAAAATAGCGGAAAATACAATATAGAAAATTAGCGGTAGCGATAAGAAACAGTCGGAGGTTGTTCTTAGACTGTCACATATTGTTCAAATTTGTTGAATTGCGCACGCACAGTAGATATCAGTATGCATAACTGAGAATACATAAGCTGTCCAGTGCAAATACTATTAAAATGGAATTGAAATAAAAACTATTGAATTTAGAAACAAAAAAATAGATATTACTACAACAGATGTAGTAGGTACTCGTTTAAGAACGAGTCTCAAAAATACGACCAGAATCTGACGGATTATTTTATAAATCGTTTCGAAACAGTTCGATCAAATTTGCGAAGACGGACGTCAGCGAGAACCCGAAAATTCGATTCAGGCGAACGTATTTTATCGTGTATCGGACATTGTCATAAATCTATTCAGTGGAAATGGAATCGACGGATCGGGACATAAATGAGACAGCCAATTAAATGTTTTCCGCTGTTTCGGATTCTGTTATTCAGTGTTTCATCATGACTGAAAGAAAATGTCCTTCTGGATAAAAAGGAAGAAGACATGTACCAAGGTGACGAGATTTCGATTTTTCAGAAGACATACAGGGGGAGGTGAAACGTTTCCATTTCTGCGATAGAAAATCTGTGTTTTTTGCTCGCTTGTTTCCAGAGAAACAATGTGAATTTTTAGGTTAGGTGCGGGTTTCGCGGAGCACGATTAAGTTTGTTAACTGGCCATATCGTCATAGTTGTTTCGGAGCTATCGATATTTGAAAGTTTCCATTATTGGGTGCTCGTTTTACTTAAACGAGAGCTATATCATTTCACTCAAATGTCTGTTATTTTCATTTTGAGCCGGAAATGATCTCAAACGATAGGGTTCGGCTACCTGATGACGAATCCGTGGTCAAATTCGATTCTGTCTGTGGGGAAGTCAGTCCGTCCGTTAGCACGATGACTTTGGAAGGGATTGTCGTAGATACTTGAGATTTTCAGGGTGAGTTCGGTTCCCTAATGCCTCGGTAAAGTACGTTAACCAGCCAAATCGTACAGGTATTCCATAAAATATGACCATTCGAAATTTTTATTTCTAACTATCTCAGACAGAACGAAACCAATCGTGATAAAATGTTGTGACTACATGCAAGATGCTCATAATGAACCTCATGTGGAATTTTGTGGCCTTAGTGTACACAGAACCATAGAAAGTTCGATATTGGAACATTGAAAAGAAAAAACTTTTATTTTTATAAAAAGATATCCGATTAGAGTGAAATTTATTTTGTGAACGAATATTGATATACTGAATGTTTATGCAGAATTTGTGGAGAACTTGTACACCGAACTATGAAAATTCAATTGAAATATTGAATAGAAGAAAGAATCTTTATATTTCCATGACAGAATATGCGATTCGAGAAAAATTTTTTTCGTGAAAGATATACTGAATTTTAAAGCGAAATTTTGTGGTCATAGTGTTAATAGAACCACAGATAATTCATTTGGAATATTGAAAAAAGAATCTCTTCATTCCGTTTAGAGAATATTATCCGATTAGAGTAAAATCTATTTTCTGAATCAAGACTTGATATTTTTATTGTTCATGCAAGATTTCAAGAGGATCGCATCACCAGAACCATAAAATACATTTTTTTAATTATTTATTTTTTACATATTTAATTTTTGAATAATTTTCAGAATATTATTCTAAGTGTTTTGAGATTCTGCATTTATATATTTTGTATCAATTTTAAGTTCCATATAAAATTTTGAGGAAATAGTCTTATTACTTCACCAATGAACGAGCGCTCAAAAGCTCTTGCTCGGGGCTTTTCCTCAATTTTTTCTTGAATGTCCCCGTGAAAGAAAAATTCAAAAAGATTTAAATTCTTCCCATAATATAATTATCCATTAATTTCGACGCATTAGCCATTTTGCGATTTATGGAGCAATGTTTTAGTGTCCCTAGATATTCAGTACTGATAAAAAACAGAAATAAACTGAAAAAACACTTTGTACCATAATAAAACAACATAATTATTAGGGATACAACCAAACAAAATCACTCGTCAAAATAAAACTGAGGGCATTTGCCTCAATTTTTAATAATAATTATATCATTTTTGAGAGTTGAATCTACGTTGAATGCTCGGTTAAATGATAAAATTTTTCAAACATGTTTTTTCTTCAACAAAGAAGTCGTGAAAAAAATATACAGTATAAACATTTTGGAGTGGTAATGAGAAACAAAATGAAGGATTCTGATAGACATGTAACTGAGATTTAAAATAATTTTGGAGCGCTTGTTCTACTAATTTAAAAAACTTTTTGGTGTGGCAATCAGAAACAAAATGTTGTATTTTGATAGACATGTAACTGACAATTAAAATACTTTTTGAGCGCTCGTTCTACTTGAACGAGTGCTATATCGTTTTGGTAAAATGTCTGTAAGAAACATATTTCCATAACAAGATATACGATTCAAGTTAGTTTGTGTATGAAGGTTGATATACTGAATGTCCATGCAAAATTTCGAAACAATCGCATCATCAGAACCATAGAATTCAATTCTTTTTATTGTCAATTTTCACAATATTTCAGTTTTTAAATAATTTTCAGAAATAAATTCCGATCGCATTTATATATTCAGTATCAATCTCAAGTCCTATACAAAATTTTAGGTAATAGTCTCATTGCTCCACCAATGAACGAGCTCTCAAAAGCACCTGCTTAAGGCTGTCTTCAATTTTCTTCTATTGAATTTTCTGAATCTTTCATATTCTATAATAATATTCTATACTGGGCTGAATGACCTGGCCATTTGACTTGTTCAATAAATAACTGTTATTATTATTATTCTATACTGTCTATATACATGTATTGTAATAGCAACAAATACTTATTTTCGCCTTTCAATGGTTTTGTTCATACAATAGAATGTATACCTAATCCTCTGAGTAAAAAATAAAAATAGTGTGAATGTTTATAACTTTGAGATTTGGATAGTAGATTGAATAGAGATATGGAAATGTGATTATTTTTCATTTGAACTTGAACTCAAAATTGAATAAAATGCAGTGAAATGAGAGAAAGCCCGGCCTCCTCTAAGCAGCCACCACTGGGAAAAACATGTCAGGAAAACGATTTTGATTATTGGTAAATTCCATATGAATATCCTCATATATTCCCTGATCCAGTTTGTCTCTGAAAACCAAACCAGAATCCTAGAACAATAAGGAGAGGACGATCGAAATTTATATTACGAACAACCTTGGATCACATAATGCTGAGAATTATAGCAAAGTTTTCGGAGTGCAGCAGGAGCTGGCAAGGATCCAACCAGGACGATCCGGGCGTCCTGATATTCCATTAAACGAACTTTCCAGTTCTTGCGAAGGAATATGGAATAGATATATTCATGTGGATTCATTTCGCATAATCGAAAACTGCCGACCTATTGTCACTGGGATAAGGGATCGGAAGGAGCCGTTTAATTCTGGAAGAAGATGGTTCTATAGGGGGATTTTCGACGATATTATTGATGATTAAGGATCATTCGGGCTTTTTCCGTCATTTTGCACATTGTTTTTGTGAATATTTGCTACCGGACCACAGAATATTTCTGAAACCTATGTTCGCCTGAATAATAAGAGAATTTTAAGAAAGCCCTGACACAAAGTCAGAAGCTTAGGTTTAGAATTTGAACAAAATAAATATGGAATAATCAATGTCATGAAAGATTGCTAAAATCGTTCTCATCATTTTATCTACGAATATTGTATAATCCGTCCATTGTACGTCTCTTTGTTCAGCCATAATAATACCCATAAATCACAAGGAAATAATGATATAATATATTAATCAATGCTTTGATATAATAGTCCTTAAATTTGTATTTCTTCAGTATTCTAAAGTACTCAAACTAACAAATATGGGTACACCTTGTCAATCTAGGGCCAAATCTACTTTTATTATACAGGGTGTTTCTGAAATAGGGTTCCGAATTTCTACTGCATGTAGAACTCATTAAAATAAGTCAAAATGTTCCTATAAACATGTGCCCTAAAACGCACCCTTAGAAAATTACAGGCCCTTAAAAAGGGTTCGAATGAAACTGGTTTTATCCAGTTATTTCAAAAACGATAAAAGATAAAAAGACGAAATTAACGGAACATACATAACTTTTTACGCCGAGTAACATGAGCTAGGTCATTTTTCGTTATTCGAATCATAGGCGTTCTTTTCAGGGAGGTGAAAAGGGTATCAAGTCCCTAAAAAATTTTGTACGACTTTTTTGCAATTTTTTTAACAAATTCATAAATTTTTGACAGTTTTACGTAAAAATGTCGTCTTTGCGTAAGTCGATATCGGCAACGGTTTTTGTGTAAAATGAGTTTTTGAAATAACTGGATAAAACCAGTTTCATTCGAACCCGTTTAAGGGCCTGTAATTTTCTAAGGGTGCATTTTAGGGCACATGTTCATAGGAACATTTTGACTCATTTTAATGAGTTCTACATGCAGTAAAAATTCGGAACCCTATTTCAGAAACACCCTGTATTAATTTAAGCATTTCTCATTACAAAATATAATATGACCAGTTCTCCAAAAATTTCTCATGTGTCAACTTGACTTTTTCCACACTTGTCATAAAAGAGTCTTGTCGCGGTCGCAAAATGTCAAAATCTTCAAGAAATATATTCAGTAGTCCTGGACAAAGTATGGTATGCAACTCATGTATATGGTTGTTATTCACTCGGTGATTAATAGCTATCATAAAACTACATAAAATTCGATCTCGAATAGCTTCGGAATAGAGCAAATTTAGGTTTGGAATTTTCAGACTTTTTATTTGTTATCAGGTACCTAAGCCATGATATTAGAGCGCAGAATTTGCAGCTGGTACAAACGTTGATATGTCATTCGAAAGTTTCCTAAATGGGGTATCCTTCACTTAAAAAAAAGCGTGTGCATAATCTTTGATATTTCATAGAAAAAACGTTTGGAAAAATAGGACTGATTTTGTTAACTTCAGAATTTTGATATTTTTCTCCTAAACACGCCTGCAAAGTATTTTCTGCACATACACCCTCTCATCGTGTAGCAAATTTATTGCCCTTTCCGAAAATGTGGTCAAATTTGATGAGACTGCAAGGAAAACTGAATATTGGTCCTTTCCGAGAAAAAATTAAGATTTTTCTTGAAATCAAGAAATGTTAAATTGAAGAATAACCGTCAATATTTCGACAATGTGTTATATGACATTTTTTGTTGCATATCACTTGTATAATCACCTCCCAAATTTTGGCCACTTTAAAAGTAGACACACTGGTATACTCTAGTCTAAGGTAATACCCAACTTGAGGGAATTTGTTCTGGGAAGGAAGTGCACCATTTTTATTTCATACTGTATCTTGGTTATAGACACAGAAACTTTAACAGGATTTTTTTATAGACGCGATAGTCAATTAACTTTCTTTTTATTGGAGCCATATTATTTTGCATTTTAGGGTGATGAAGAAAGAACTCAAGGATTTAACATGTATCACACCTCACAAAAACTGTACACACCAACGCAGTTTTTTTTTGTTATTCAAGCCACCCTCCATATCTGAAGGTGTTCGATATCTCTGTAGCCTCCGTTGAATAGTTTCAACCCTGTATACAATTCTTTCCGAACAAAAAAATGCGAATCATAATTTCTTAAATATTGAAAGATGGCAATCGTAAGGGGTGACAAAACTTGTAAATTTGAAATCATTCGGTCGAATAGTTCAAGAGTTATTGAACTTTGAAATTTCAGCCATAAGATGAATATCACCCTGAATATCCCAAACGAAGGCACGCCAACGATAAAAACCTCTTGTTGCGAGTCCTTCTTGATGTCCTTGATTTATGGTATCCGTTTGTCGCATTCTTCCTGAGACAACCTGTATATTCACTAGTGATTCTACTAACAAGTACGAGAGCAGAAAGCAGAAAGGTTTGGAAATATTCCAATTCTAATAGTAATTTAGTCAACTAGGTTATTAAAGACAGCGACTAATGGTCAAGATATTTTAATACGTGAGCGGAGAGAACGCGTTAATAGTTCGAGACCATTAGTCGCTCGATTTAACCGAGTTGATTACAAGATTTTTCCGACGACCTCAATATGAATTGTGTATGAATTCCTAATTGAAATACATTCTCATTTTGCACAAGACTTACATTTGACATTAAAAAAATTACTGTGTATTTATGATCCAGTAAAGTTTTGACAATTCCCGTAGTGTTTCTGAATACTTTGTGAATGGATGCCATAAGGATTACACATAAAAATAGCTGAAATTGATCATTAAAATGGGTCATTTATAATCAGTTTCGTACACATCAAAATCACCTTTGATTTTGAGATCGACGGAAAAATAAATTAACGAAATCCAACAATCTTCCACCAAAATATTTATGCTCCAGATATTTCAGCTAGAAAATTTCTAGTGTTATCAGGTAAAACGCTCTGATAGCTGCAGCCGCATCGGTCGAAACTCTACATGAATACATCCTAGCGAAAGAGATAAAAGGAGTGTCAACATTTATTTGCTATTTGGACTGTCACAGAGACTCCAATCAAACCGGTATCGCTATAAAGGATACTCCGAATATCGAATCAGCGAAAATAAGGGAGATTAATCGTTACGTAACTGTTCGACTGATCGCTTTGCCAACACTGACAATCGCATTTGCTGGAAATAAACGAACGATTTCACCTATATTGGCCCGAATGAACGAATTAATACATTTTTCGTACGGAGTTATTCATGAGCTTTCATGATGATGCATCATGATTCGAACACTTCCAGTTTGAAATTGGTACGGAAATAAATGAAATTGCTCAAATAATTCGATTGAATTTCGAATGGAATAGTCACCCTACTGCATATTTTTATTAATTGAACAGTTGAATATTAGTTTCAACCGAAATACTTTATGATTACTCAATTGGATTTTATATTATTTGTGATGAGAAAATATTTTTTCGGCAACCGTCCGGGAAGTACCCACTTTCCGGACGCTTTTTCTTTGAGAAAGAAGCCTTTCCCGGCCTAGTCCGGGAAGTACGTACTTCCCGGACTAGGCCGGGAAAGGCTTCTTTCTCAAAGAAAAAGCGTCCGGAAATTGAATCCCTTCAATATCAGTAATTGCTCGAATTTTAATATAAATATTAATATAAATAAGAATTAGAATGTTTCTGTTAATATGTGATATTTTCTGTTCTGTTTAATTTAAATAAGAATTAAAATATATAAAAAAGAAATGTGTCGTCTCATTGATTTGTTATTCTAGACGGTTGCCGAAAAAATATTGTACGCAACACGCCCGAAAATGGTTTTTTTGGACTCATAGACTTCTAGGACTCGCTTGCGCTCGTCCTAGAATTTTGTCTATTCGTCCAAAAAAACCCTATTTTCCGGACTTGTTACGTAAATAACTATTAAGTGAACGATGATGCAATTAAAAATTTTTTATATTTGAATGTTCCACGTGCCGATTTTTTTGTGGTGAATTTCGAAGACAAAAAGTCGATATAGATCCAATTTATAGCCAATAATTAATCGAATCAAAGAAGTTTTAGGGTCACAATGATTGATTAACGACGACAATCGCATTTGCTGAAAATAAACGAACGATTTCACCTATATTGGCCCAAATGAACGAATTAATACATTTTTTGTACGGAGTTATTCATGAGCTTTCATAATGATGCATCATGATTCGAACACTTCCAGTTTGAAATTGGTACAAAAATAGATGAAAATTCCCAAATAATTCGATTGAATTTCGGATGAAATAGTCACCCTACTGGATATTTTCATTCATTTAATAGTTGAATATTAGTTTCAACCGAAATACTTCATGATTACTCAATTGGAATTTATAAAGGGTTTTCCAATAAAAGGTGTTATTTTGATATTCGAATAAAAATGCCATTTTTCAATTTGAATCATCAGGCAAATTACTTCCACGACCACGCTTACAAGACCGTATCCTTTCAATAAAATTTTTCATAACCAAATCGCAAAATGGCTGCCCTATTTCCTCGAGAGCCTCACGAATTCCACCTTTGAGGTCTTGAATCGACGCTGGGATATGGGCGTAGACTTTCTCTTTCACGAGGACCCAAAGGATAAAGTCGCGAGATGTTAAATCACAAGATCTCGGTGGCCAATTGTGATCACCTCTTCGAGAGATAAAACGGTCCGGAAACTTTTCCCGTAAGATCAATGGTTTCGTTGCTTTTGTGGCACGTAAATAAAATTTCGGCCATAAAAAATCATTAATCATATTTCGTGTTCTTCAACACTTTCGGCTACAGCAGCAATATTCTCGGCTGTTCTTGAGCAACGTACACGGGTTTTATTCTTCACATCACTACTTGTCCGAACAGCTCGAATTTTTCCACCAATTTATTTATTACCGTCCGACAAGGTGCTTCACGACGACCCAAAAATATTTGAGTTTTACGAACCGTCTCTGCCAAATTTTCACCATTTTTATAGTAAATTTTAATAATTTCCATGGGTTCTTGAAGCGTGTATCGTTCCATTTTTATTGAAGGCGTAGTTTTTACTTGTCAAATCTCAAAAAATGACAGCTTCAAACGTGACATCTACCGAAACAACGGGCTATTCAAAATAACTCCTCTTATTGGAAAACCCTTTATTTTTTGTGATGAGCAAATATTCTCAAGTGAACGATGATGCAATAAAAAATCCTATTTATATGTGAATGTTTCAGGTACCGCTTTTTTGAAGATAAATTTTGAAGATATAAAAACGAAAGATCCAATTTATACTCAATACTTAATCGCATCGAAGATGTTTTAGGGCCACAATGATTGATTAACGATGATAATCGCATTTGCTGAAAATAAACGAACGATTTCACATACCGATTTGGAAACTCACATCGAAAATACGATATAGAATGCAACAGACAGAGAATTCTTCCCTCCAGTTGAACAGATGAATAGGCGAGATAATCAAGTGCGATAACTGAATGAATTCAACTGTCTCACTGCAATAATCTAGTCTTGTCTCTCTCTTATCGCACTATGGTAGGGAACCCGCACTACACGTTTAGAATTTTTATTTTGTCAGGCTGCCCGTAATACTCGATTCAAGTATTTACTACCATACTAAAGAATAACGCTCCTCTAAACGATAAGAGAGAGACAAGACTAGAATATTGAAGTAAGACAACGGAATTCAGTGTGTTACAGCACTTGATTATCTCGACTATTCATCTGTGCAACTGGAGGGAAGAATTCTCTGTCTGATGCATTGTATATCGTATGTTTTGGATGTGAATTTCCAAATCGGTATATTGGCCCGAATGAACGAATTAATACATTTTTTGTACGGAGTTATTCATGAGCTTTCATGATGATGCATCATGGTTCGAACACTTCCAGTTTCGAATTGGTAGATTCTAAAATGAATGAAATGAAATTGCTCAAATAATTCGATTGAATTTTGGATGGAATAGTCACCCTACTGGAAATTTTCATTCATTGAACAGTTTGATATTAGTTTTAACCGGAATACTCATGTTTACTCAATTGGAATTCATATTATTTGTGATGAACAGATATTTCAAATGAGCGATGATAAAATGAAAAATATTTTATGTTTTTCTGGTGGTAGAAAACGTAGTAATAACATATACCTAACTACTAAAGATCATAACTGAATCGTAGTGTTTCACACATTCTAATTTTTCACTTGAGAGGGATAGAAAGTTTCCATGAAAAAAACATGAACAGACTTATTTTTCAACAAAAATTTTTGTTCTTGAAAATTTCTCCACGACTGTGAATAAGATGAGTAGACCTTGCTACAAAAGTTACACATGACCCACTTAATTTGTTCCATAATTTTGACGCGCACTGTATAACATTTTTCAATTTATTAGACAACTAGCGATCCGCCCCGGCTTCGCACGGTAATATTTTCGAAAATATTCACTTAAATCATACGTCTGAATAGTCTGAATTTCGGTACCTTCCTACCCTATAAGTTAAGTAGTGTGATGGAATGTCGCTAAGTTTCGATACAAGTAAAACTGTTAAATAAAGACAGTTGCATCAAAATTTTATCATAAATTCCCTAAACAATGGCGCCTGCCGACCCTCTAAGTTAGAAAAGTGATCAAATACTAACTTGAAGTCTTAGTAACACTCAGTTAAAAAAAAAAACATCAAAATAATTTCAGTAGCTATGGTGTCATGCGCTCTTGACACGATCACGCTAGATTTCCGCGGGAATGAGGTATTTTCCCGCCGTAAAAAGTAGCCTGCGTCCGTGTCTAGGATCCTATCTTTATATTGACTAAGTCTTATAAAAATCCGTTCAGACGTTAAGGCGTGAATGAGGTAAACTTTTAAAACAACGATTAAAAATCACTAACTTAATTAGTTTTCTGCCTACTGCCTACGCCTTGAGTACGATAGCATGAATATTAATAGCCCATATCTTTTCTAGGTTACCATCTATCACCTAACTAAATTTCATCAAAATCCGTTCAGCCGTTTAGGCATGATAGAGCAAAACTCCCAGCAAAAACCATAAAAAAAATCACTAACTCAATTCAGTTTTCTGCCTACTTCCTACCCCCTGAGTACGATGACGTGATCATTTTGATCTTATATCCGTTTTTAGGAACCATCTATTACCTTACTAAATTTCATCAAAATCTGTTCAGCCGTTTAGACGTGAAAGAGCAAAAGTCCCAACAAAAACGACTAAAAATCACTAACTCAATTTAGTTATCTGCCCACTGCCTACCCCCTAAGAACGATGGAGTAATTATTTATAGCCTATGACCATTTTTAGGTTATCATCTATCACCATACCAAATTTCATCAAAATACGTTCAGCCGTTTAGGCGTGAAAGAGTAACAGACAGACAGACAGACAGACAGACAGAGTTACTTTCGCATTTATAATATTAGTATGGATTCACATAACCACTATAATAATATAAAGTATGGCGGAATATATATTCCTCTTCTTTATCGACCAGCAATGTTGCAAACCTCCTCCCATTATATCAGATGCAACTATAAATTGTGGTTTGAAGTTGCGTCCTAAATTTTCGTTGTAGAGTACTTTGGATATCGGCCAATCAGATTGGGAGTTGAGACGCAAATTAATGAGGTTTTGGTATTATATATTTTATAGTTAGTCTGGAGTAAATATGGAGCTGTTTCGGAACATTTGGTTTCCACAAAATAGGTCTTGAGATAAATTGAACTGACTGAAGTGATTCACTATGCATTATGGGGATTTGTCGTTGTACACTCTACCCTTAATTATACAAGTTCAGTTGGATGCTTGTACGTGGAGTATGTATATATATATATATACACACTTCACTGTAACTTCTTTTCTGCACACTTCGAAATGCTAAAAATATTGCATGCGGTATTCTGATGATACCGATCATTTCCAGAGGGCAGGAAAGTGTTCACATGTATCTTACTCGATAAAGGTAGGTAATAGTTTTCCGCAAATCACTAGGAAATTTCGAGGTAAAAACATTTGAATTTCGGTGACCAGCAGATATCGACCAGATTTTGGTATCATGTGTATTCATTGATTCTTTCTAAACAACATTAGTGAAACCAACAGATGGCGGTATGTCTTAGTTTAGAAAATATGGGCCACCAAAGTTCCAAAAATGATTCATCTTCACGTATCTTTTTTCTTTATAAAAACCCGAATTCATTGCTCCAATTTAGTGCATAAATCATCTTTGAATATTCAAATAACTATTCGAATAGTTTCATTTCAGGTAAATTCAATAATTAATGCAGAAACATCGAAATTCTAGAGGCACCACATCATAGACAAACTAATAAAATAGATGAGCCACTCGTATATTCCGCGACATCTGTCGGAGGAGGAGACTAATACACGAAAAAATTATTTCCAATTTGAGAGTTAGATGTCGTTGCATTTATGGAAATCCTATCGAGAAAATAGTAAGTATGTAAAATCATTATTATCAAAAAACCTTTGGATTGTCAACTGACACAAGGAGTGGTTTGACACGTTCTTTTTGAAATATAATAAATTTCGATATGCCTGCAAGAGTGAAGACGTGCTGTGTTATTGGATGTGAAAATTGAGATGCAAGAAGGTAATTATAAAATTTACATGTATATTCTGTTAACTATAAGAATTGAGATACTCGTAGTTTTCAAAAAAGTTTTTCATGTATTAAATAAGTTTAGTCGGTAAATACTCATATTTTGTATTATTGAATTCATTAGTTTTAGTTTTTGAGAATGTTTTCAATGCAATTATTAGTTAATTGATTAGATATTTATGAAATAAATCTGTATTTTCAATTGGTGATACCTATTTCAGTTAATAAATTTTTATTCTATCCAGAATTTGATTATTGATCCTCATTTCTCGATTCCAAAAGAAAATCAGATGAAAGTTCGTTGCAGGTATTATTTTCATTAAAATAAATTTCCCCACTCATCGATAACTTGCACGAATCCATTTCTGATTTCCTTTGGAAATTGAATTTCAAAAAACTTTTTGCCTCTTGTATATGGGTGTACCTACCTATTCAAAAGGTGCGCTACAGAATTCTTTTTGAGGCAGCTTTACGATACAGATTCCTTTTCAATTGAGCTTTTTTCACGAATTAGTAATGTTGTACAAAAAAAGATGGCGTTGTTCTACTAGTGTCTCATCTATTCTCCGTTTAGTTAGTCTATGCACCACATATCCATAAATTCTAAGGAAAGCCCGCCGTTTTTAATGGTAGATTTGGCACGGCAGCATATTCATTCGCAGGGATATGATATGATGCCTTCTTGTAACTCCTGCCATCATTTGATATGTCACTCGCAGAAGGACGGAGCAGTGGTGCCAAACTTACCATGAAGAACGGCGTGCTTTCCTTAGACTTTGTGGATATGTGATACCTCCAGAATTTCAATATTTCTGACTTAATTATTGCATATATCTGAAATGAAACTATTCAAATAGTTATTTGAATGTTCGAAGGACTGAATTGGAGCAGTGAATTTGTGTTTTTATAGTGAAAAAAGAGACTCAAAGATAGAACATTTTGTAATTTAGGGGGACCAAATTTTCTTAACTGTGACAGGCCGCCACCTGTTGGTTTCACTTATGTTGTTCAGAAAGACTCAAATAATAAAATGACCTCAAAATCTGGTTGATATCTGCTTGTCACCGAAATTCGATATTTATCCAATTTTGCATAATGCTTTGGGTATGAGAAAGTTAACCTAAAGATGGCGGCCGCGTTTTGCTAAAAATCGATCACAAACGTGAACGCAATAGGACATGATGATGATGAAACATGGATCCACTAGAATTGGCAAAAGAATGGGTAGGACTGAGTGCAATCGCACCAAAGTGAGACTCAACCATCGGCCGGGAAGGTTATGGCGTCTGTTTTTTTCAGGATTCCATTGATTCCAGTCGTATTTTATTCTTATACTATTCGAAAAAAGGAAAAACAATCAACAGCGACTATTGCCGTGCTTTATTGGACCGATTAAAATCCAAAATCGCAAAAAAACAGAGACACAAATCATTAAAATCGAGGGCAAAATCAATTAACTAAGCCTAGAATTGCTTCCTTATCCTCCGTATTATCCAGATTTAGCCCCAAGCGATTATTATATGTTCCCAAACTTGAAGAGATGGCTCCAGGGAAAGAAATTTGAGATGGTTATAGAGGTGAAATGACTTTGACGAATCTTACTATTCAAAAGGCATCGCAATCGTTGGACTAAGTGTATCCTAATAACAGGGGACCTTGTTGAAAAATAAATAGTAATTTTGACAAAAATCGTTCGTTTTCTTTAAGCTCACTATACCGGGTGTTTTTTTTAAGTGCTTCATCCATTCAGCCTTAAAGATCTCATTTCCTTTGATAACGACTAATCTACTGAGTTTAAACACATGAAATATTTGGTACACTCTAGCTAATTTCTGTGTTTTTTTATGTTCTGGTTCCCACGAAATGATATATCCTGTACTGTTCAGAGAACATCGTGAAAACCAAAGGAAAGAAGGTGGGAATGGGTCTTCTTTTTGAATATCTGGATGTTATGCCTCAGGGAACCTCCCTAGGCAATGTCTTCCAGAACCTCGCTGTTCGTTGGATGAACGGTTGACGGGTCAACCTCGAAGAGACTGTCAAAGGAGGAACGATGGATGATACCAAAACCAAACATCCATGTGTTTCAACTTTGTATTTTGTTCGTTATCGGTAAAAATACGAATTTCATGGCCGAATGAATGAAGCACTAAAATAATAATAATAAAAATAATTTTATTTCAGCATCAATAATTTACATGCTACGTCAATTTTAAAGATTTCAACAATAATATATTCATGATTTGCCTAAAGTGTTGTTATTCAAAAATTCTTCAATAGTGTATAATATTACTCAGTAAAATCTTCTTAATGCATCTCTTGAACTTGTTTCGCGCTATCAGGCAGTCAGTTATACCTTTTAGGTCCCCAGTAATGTACTCCCTACTGTAAATACTTTCGTTCATGGTAAGGTATGGTGAGTTGGTTTCGGCTTCTTGTGTTGAAGTTGTGGAATGTGCTATTGGCTGGAAAGGATGTTGTGGACATATGTGGCACACTCCAATATGAACACTGATGGTATTGTGAGTATATTATAAGTTCCCGAAACGCATCTCTACAGCTTTCTGTCTGTTTCAGTCCAACTATTGTTCTAACTGCTTTCTTCTGAAGAAGCAGGATGTCAATGGCATGAATCGACGTGCCCCACAGGAGGATTCCATATGATGCAACCGAATGGAAGTTGGCAAAATAGGAGATCACTGCCGCCTCTCTGGAAGAAACTCTATTCACAACCGAGATTGTGTAGATTGCCACGGTAAGTTATCTCTTCAGTGTTTCAATGTGGGGTTCCCATGAAAGTGCTCCATCCAATGTTATTCCCAGCAATTTGATGGTCTCATTTTTTGTACTTTTTATCTTCAAGTTTTGCGTTTTGGAGTCATTTATAACAAGAGAGTTACTGCTGAACCAGTGCTTAGATGTTGTTAGCACATATTTCTCCAATATCCCCAAATTAGCAGCATCCAAAGCTCTTAAAAAAAGGAAGTGTCATCTGCAAACAAGAGGGTTATCAGATACATGGTCAGCTCATCTTTTGTCAAATTCAGATCATTCATGAATATCAGGAAAAGCAAGGGCCCCAACTTCGATCCCTGAGGAACTCCGGACTTTATGTTGTTACTTCCTGATAGTAAGTTATTCCACAGGACTTTCTGCCGTCTGTTCGAAAGAAATGAAAAGACCATAGCAATGGCAGCACCCCCCAATCCGTAATATTGAAGCTTACTCATCAGAATGTCATGGTCCACAGTATCAAAAGCTTTTGATAAATCCTGTGAGATAATTTCTGATGGCCATTTCTCATCCAAGGACTTGACTATCTCGTTCATTACCTCCAGTAGCAAAGTCGTTGTCGATCTGCTGCTCCTGAAGCCATGTTGTTGATTGTTAAACATTCCATTTTCTTCAAAGTGTGTGAGGATTCTGCTTCTAACTATTTCTTCAAGTATCTTCGATATGGCTGGTAGAATGGAGATTGGACGATAGTTTGACGTGTCATTTTCATCTCCCTTTTTGTGGATTGGCAACACCTTTGCTATCTTCATCGCTTCTGGGAATACACCTTCTGAGAGACATTTGTTGAAAATAATCGTAGGTGGCTGGGAAATTTCGATTGACAGGGCTTTGACAAAAGAAGTTGACATGCCATATATATCTTGTGTTTCTTTCGCCTTAATTCCTTGGATGATGCTTATAACCTCAAATTCAGTTGTTGGTTGAAATTGGGTTAACTCACATTTTTTTGGATTCATCTGTTTCAATAGATTCAGTGCTTCATCTTTGTTGCCAGAAATATTCCCACTCGTTCGCTCAGCCACAGTTGTGAAATATGTGTTGAAGATTTCAGGACTCAGGTTATTTGTTTTATTGATCTTTTTTTGTGCAGTTTCTTTTTTAATTATGGACCATATAGTTTTTGTCCTATTTGCCGAATTATTTATAAGCCTTTCATTCATTTCTCTTTTCGTTGTTTCTATAAGTTTTATCAATTCCTCTTTGCATCGTTTATATTCTTTATATATGCTGTTAGATCTTGTTACTTTAAAGATGGTGTCTAATATTTCAATTCTATTCTTGAGCTCTCTTATATTCACGTTATCATGTATTCTGGTTGTATTATGATTTTGCATATTTTTTTCATTTTTTCAGGGAAGTCCAGTTCAAACGAAAGTCTCAACCTATTAAAGAAGTATTGATAGCCCTTTTCTGCTGACAATGAGGTAAGTATAGTTTTCCAATTGATGGATTTTAATTTTTCTTTTATGATGTTAATTCCTGTTGTTGTTATTCTTCTATATTTATGATTAGGACTATTGATCAACATATTCTCTCTTTCAGATGCAAAGGTCATAATTTGGGCGAGATGGTCCCCCATGTGTAGGTTTACCGTTCTTTGTGTGATCGGTTCAAAGTTACAGAACACATTATCAATGCATGTCGAAGTATCAGCTGTTATTCTAGAAGGTTCATGCATTTTGTATTCACCATTGTAAACACCTGAATAAATTACATAATTTCTTTTTATCCTTGTTTCCATTTAAAATATTTATATTGAAATCACCCGGTATATTGAGCGCCCGGTTATCATCGGAATAAAGGACTCCATCTAATTCATTATATTATTGTTCCATAATTGGATACTGCGAATACGACAGGAAATAGTTTTCATCAAACGCAGTTGGCTATGTTTTGTTTCGAATACGTTGAGTCCGGGAACAATATTAACTGATTGCGTATAGACTGTGCGACGTTTAACACGAACAAACGAGGCACTGAGTACACATTTGACTATATCAGCAGGAATCTAGTAATACGTGAAATCAGTTCATGTTTTAATAGGCACATTTCGACTCAACAGTCGTTTCATTCCATTCGATTCCATGAAATTGGGTCGAATATCTAGATGATAAAGCCGCTAGTTTCAATCTCATACCAGGGAATGAAATAAGTTATTTACTGAGTACAAAGTGATAGTTATAGTTATGAAAAGGGTTCAAGTTCACTGTGTGTTCAAGTTCTATTATGCTCCTCACAGAGCTGTTCTGACCACATCTTGCGTTCCAGTTCCAGAGATCTGATGAGGCTTCAACGAGGCTAATTCCCCACTTCTACTTCATATTTCCCGCCCAAGGCATTCATTCCTTAGGCTCGCAATGGCTACGCATTCCATGAGTAGGTGAATGGTGGTTTCTACCTCCTTCCCACAGAACCTACATTCTTCAGTGTCCGATAATCCCATCCTCAACAGGTGCTTCATGAGGCTGCAATATCCTGTAAAAAAGCCAGTGAGGAGGTGTAATTGTTTCTTACCAAGATCCAGATATCTTTTGGATCTTGCTATTTCAAAATTCCGAAAGAATTAGTAGAATGATCTTTTTTGAGAGATTCCGCTAGAGTTTTGCCTTCTCGGCTTTCTACTTCTCCAGAAACTCCTTTTTTGGTACATTTACCCATACCACAGAAGGGTTCTGGGCCAATGAGTGACTTCGTGCGCCCTCTTTGGCAAGTGTATTGGCTTTTTCGTTTCCTTCGATTCCCGAATGGCTGTGAACCCAGATTAAAAAGGCCTTATTTTTCTTGCCTACCTTATTGAGTTTGTTTGGCACTCCCAAATTATCTTTGAGTCGATGACGTATGAGCTCAGTGCTCTAATAGCATCTTGACTATATGAGTGAATTGCTGTATCGCGATTCAATTAAATTAGGTCGAATATCTATATTATGATAGAGCAGCTAGTTTCAATCTCATACCAGGGAATGAAATTAGTTATGAATCAATAAGCGATATTCTACTTTCTTCCCTATTTATATTCAATTTCATTGAAAATATAGTGAGCTAGCAAAAGTTACCATTTATTCAACAAATTCGACCCTTCCACTATGAAATGTTTATTTTATAAATGACAGAATAATCTGTTATACCTATGACAAGTACCAACACAAAGTCTAAAAATGGTTCATATGATGACTGATGGACGGAAATATAAATACAATCTATAGAGTTGTATTCCTATCGTCAATATATGTACTTCCATATGTATGTTAATCCACTATGTCTGAAAATGGAGCAATAAAATATCAACAAAACTTATGACTCTGTAATATAATAATGGTTCGATAGAAACATCTCTCAACAAACATTTTGCTTTTAGCTTCGATGCGATGCGATCCATTATTATAGGTACTTTGAGTAGGTGAAGTCTAACAGAAAATATTGTGATTAGTGTAATCGATGTGACAATGAATATTTTCATAATTGTTCACCGAAAAAAATTCATATTATAAGAGTTCTTCATCACTTGTTCTTTCTTATTTCTTTGAGGATGAAATGCCTCAGGATTGTGGAAACCTTTAGTAAGCAAAGGTCTTGCAATTCTTGGAAATGGCGCATTTGTAAAGGACAATCATTCACTGTATTCTAGAAATATTTCACGTAAAGAATTGTGAATGATAAATTCCCTCAAGAGTCGTATTTCGGACAAATGTACTTTTGAAATGAGGAAAATTGCATTGACGATAAATTCGGAACAAGCAAGTATTGTGTAGATATCGATTGAAATATAATCGGGAGGATTCTGCATTTCTAAGAAACTTTATAGGTTTTCACTTCCACTCTCTGAAACAGAAATAATTAAAAAAAATTCCATTAAGATGAAGTGCTCCTGCGAAAATCTTTGCACTGATTTGTCAGGTGCAAATTGTTGTTGAAAAAAATTTTACCCTACAGTAAACCTAAAAAAGGCAATAAATGAAGAGGATAATGTAACTTTTCGGTATCTGTATTAGACACCTTCTTTAGACGAACTCGTAAAATCTTCGGAATTGTGTGTTCTTTCATTTGCAGTATAATTGACATTCAATAACAATGTTGTAATTGTATGTCAATTCAATAACAAAATGAGACCGCAAAAGAAAAACACACAATTCCGAAGATTTTACAAGTTTGTCTGAAGGAGGTGTCTGATATAGACACAGAAACGTTATATTATCCTTTTCATGTATTTCGTTTTTTAGTTTTACTGTTAGGCAACAATTTTTTCAGAACCAATTTGCCCCTGACAAATCAGTGCAAAGAGTTTCGCAAGAGCACTTCATATTAACTGAAAATTTTTTAATTGTTTCTGTTTCAGAAACTGGGAGTGAAAAACTATAAAGTTTTTTAGAAATGCAGAATCATCCCAGAGATCTGCAAAATGATTGATTGGTCCAAATATATCGTTTAAGCAATTTTCTGCATTTCAAAACTACATTTGTCTGAAATATGAGTATTATTTGCAGCAGCACTTCATCTCAATTAAAAATGTTTTAATTTTTTCTGTTTCAGAGACTGGGAGTGAAACCTAAAGTTTTTTAGAAAAGTTTTTGTAATTAGAAATAAAGATTGTTAACAGTTTTTTTATAAGAATAATATGATATGTGTTACAATATTGCAACCATGATAATAAAGTTAGCCTGTCACTAGTTGTCATTGTTTAGCAAATTCTACAAATTCTTAAGCCGGTCCCAGACAATGCGTGTATTTGAAGAATGTTCGGAATTGGCGGTGCTTCGCATAGTGTGTGGGCCATAGTGTTCGGGCCGAAGTTGAGCTCCCACACACTACGCGAAGCACCGCCAATGCCGAACATTCGTCAAATACACGCATTGTCTGGAAAGGCTTTATGGCTTTACACTTGCTCCTTGAAAAAAGTTTAACGAAACTAGGCGTTTCTAGAGCTTCTTCTACTTGAATGAGTGCTATATCGTTTTGCCATAATGTCTGTTATGTTCGAATTTTGTGCCGGACATGGTCTCAAACAATAGGGTTGGACTCCCTGATGACGAATTCGTGGTCAAATTCAAAACACTATCACTTTCGAAGGGATTGTTCTAGAGACTAGAGATTTCAGGGTGAGTTCGGTTTCCAGCCAAATCGTACAGAGTGTTCCATAAAATATTGTCATTCGAAATTTTTGTTCCTCAATATCTCTGACAATCCCATCCTTTTCAGTAGGACACCCTGTGTAGTCTTCATTAGCAATAATTTACCAATTTATAAATGAGAGTGTATTTCACGAATCCTCTTCGCAAATTATTATGTACTATGATTAGGGAATCTTTTATAATGGTATCAAAAGCGATTTTGATCAAATAGGTGGGAATAATCGAATATTCAAAAACTTTCTGAAAAGAAGGTTCGGAGAACCGCGAATGCAAAAATATGTCGGCTGCGATTTAACCGAATGAAGGACATAATTGCACTCAGTCCCTGTTTTATACTGCGAGGAAATGGATAGCGAACGAAATTTAAATGTAATCGGAAAGTCTCCTGAGAATATTGAAACTTTGAAAGCCTGGACTAAATCCTGAATGGTTTGAAAAATGCTGACTCTCATTTATCTTTGTCGATCAAAAATCGTTATCAGCCAGTTTTCAATATGCGGAACGTCTAATACTGATATACGAAACGAGCAGGAAGCAATACATTTCTGATAAAGGGTTTTCCAATAAAAGGTGTTATTTTTAATTGGCCGCTATTTCGGTAGATGTCACGTTTGAAGCTGTCATTTTTTAACATTTGACAAGTAGAAACTACGCCATTAATAAAAATGGAAAGATACACGCTTCAAGAACGCATTGAAATTATTTAAATTCACTATAAAAATGGTGAAAATTTGGCAGAGACGCTTCGTAAAATTCGAACATTTTTGGGTCGTCTGAAGCAACTTGTCGGACCGCAATAAAAAAATTGGTGGAAAAATTCGTGCTGTCGGTACAAGTTAGTGATGTGAAGAATAAAACCCGTGCACGTTGCTCAAGAACAGCCGAGAATATTGCTGCTGTACCCTAAAGTGTTGAAGAAAACCCAGGTTTGTCCATTCCTCGTCGTTCTTTGGAATTAGGCATTCCACAAACGTCACTACACCGTATTTTGCATGAAGATTTGGGTCTTAGGGCTTATAAAGTTCAGTTTGCAGAAGAACTCAAGCCGGCCGATCATCAACAACGTCATGTCTTTGCTGATTGGGTCGTTGAAATGCATGAAAATGATCCGGAATTCCATCGAAAAATCATCTTGAGTGATGAGGCCCATTTCCACCTCGGTGGCTTCGTCAACAATCAAAATTGTCGCATCAGGGGCTCGGAAAACCCAAGAGTTATTGTTGAAAAGCCTCTCTATCCTCAATGTGTCACTGTTTGGTGCGGTTTATGGTTCGGTGGAGTCATTGGACCTTACTTTATCGAAAGTGAGGCTAGACCAACAGTATTTTTTATGGCCGATATTGGATAGTTTGGATCTGGACAACATTTACTCTCAACAAGTCGGCGCTACGTGCCACAAAAGCAACGAAACCATTGATCTTTTGTGGGAAAAGTTTCCGGACCGTGTTATCTCTCGAAGAGGTGATCAAAATTGGCCATCGAGATCTTGTGATTCAACACCTTGCGACTTCTTCCTTTGGGGCCACGTGAAAGAGAAGGTCTACGCCAATTGCCCAGTGTCGATTCGAAACCTCAAAAATGGAATTTGTGAGGCTATCGAGGACATAGGGTCGCCACTTTGCGCTTTTGTTATGGAAAATTTCATTAAAAGAACATGGTCCTGTAAGCGTTGTCGTGGTGGTCATTTGCCTGATGTTATTTTTCACTATTAACGGCATAGCTTTTTCTCTATAATGAAATAAACATCCGATCATTGAAAAATGGCATTTTTCTTTGAATGTCAAAATAACACCTCTTATTGGAAAATCCTTCAGTTTTGAATGAATCGGTTGGGCTCTTTAATCAAGAATTCGAGGTCGAAAAAAATTCTGTGTGGCCGTGTATACATAATACCTTTTGAATGAAATGATATAGAGATTTATAGTTTTCAGAATGAGGTCAAGGTCAAAATAGCGAGCTTGAGTAAAAGCACAAAAACATGGTGAAAATGGGAATATCGTCCTATTTTGCCATTTTTGTAATGAATTGAAAATAAAGAGCACTTATTATATTTATACAATTCTTCTTACCTTCTAAATCTCCATCTGTTGGGTTCATACAGACATCTGAAAATAAAAAATTCGATATAGGTAATTAAAATTTTCCATTTATGTATGAAATAGTTGATTCAATAATGCGTACAATTCATATTTTGCATACATGTTGATAGTTTAAAAAAAATGCAATCACATATATAGTGGAGAGGTGGCTTTTACTCCTCTTTCAACCATTTCAATGCCGTCCTGAGCAAACACTTTCAAATCACTTTAATTATACGGGGTCTCTATAAATCATAGAGATAGAATCGAGAAGAGACGCTATAACATACAATTGTGTAAGGAAAAATGGAACCACTGGGCGGGGCTTATATATGACCAATATGGCTGAAATTTCAGGGTTGAATTAAGTTGCCAGTTACGAATTTCACCCAAAAAATATGATGTCTTGGGTCTTTAGGAATCCTGTTCAAATAAGGTCAATTGAATATCAAATAAACAATTTTTCTTCAGGCGATAATATGCACATATAAAAAGATTTCAGATTACCAAGACATACTAGAAAAAATTTCGAATGCGGATCTGTTCAGTACTCATCCCTACCTGTGATATGTTTTTCCTCTAATTTTCTTTTTATCTGTCACTTCTCTGCTTGTAGAAAGCCATACAGCACACGATACCATTTTATTATTGTTTATAAAGCACAAGAAATCTCAATTCAACTTGAAAAAAGTACAAAAATCACTATTTTTAGAAAAAATTCAATGATTGTCAAAATTCGACGTATAGCATAGTAATATGGCGGATCTGATACCACTTTCATTTCATTGATAGCAACTCTATGCTATTCTATCTCTATGCTATAAATGATTATAACATCGCAGTTGGCGTTGGACTATTATAAATATTCATATTTTGATGTAACCTTAAATTTAAACCAACGATTACGTGAGTTTAGGCAGGTCTGATAAGATAAAAAATTTCCAAAGCAACCTACGATGTTACAATCATTTATAAAACCCTGTACCTTAACTTCGTTGAAATAAATCCACTGGATTCCTATCAAAAATGTGTCTGTATAATGTTTTTGATTCAGGTTCAAAGCACAAACTGAAACGGAGATAATAACCAAAGTTGAAATTGCCAAAATGTCAATTTTGGCTAATAACTAGAAAACAAAAGACGATAGACCAATGCGGTTGACGGCATAATGAGTTTCTCGAAAAAAGATGACCGCTCTCAGGTTTGAAAAGTTGTAGTTCAGGGATCACCAAATCTGGCCACCAAAGACTGAGGAGAGGAAACTAGGAAACGGGGCGACTACGATGATGCTACCGCCATCTATGTGTCAGAAGTACTGAACTTCAGGAGAATGGGTAAAATCAAAGATTGTAGAGGCTATTTTGAGCAAAACAAGGACATTTGAAAACATTTCCATGATTGCACGTGGGTAACCTCTTCGTGGCTTCATTCTAGTTGTGTTTCGTATTGTGTTTGTGTTTATCTATTTTGTGTATGCATCTTTTGAAATTCATCACTGTATCGTGATGAATTGCAAAATAATAAAAATACCAATCTTTAACCTGAGAAAATGGAAATGTTGGTACTGAAACTCGTATCATATATCTCTGTTTTTCATTGCTTTTTAATTTCAGTGCTCTCAAATGAATATAGTTTTCTGAGCGAAGAGATATTGATCTCAGCAGCTGTTATAGAATGTGCGGTGAGCATTTTTCTACAGATCAAATAAAAACAAATGGGGAAGCACTATCATGTTGAAATTTCCATTGTTTTTCAATTCCATCTTCGAATTGTGGTTCATTTTTAATTGTTTCCATAATTCGGTAACTGATATTTAGGAAAATTATTGATTTGTATTGAATTTTATTTTTATATTTTTTGTTAGTAATGAGTTCTTATGAAAATATAGCAATACAATATCGCATTCCATTAATATCACTTCATTTTAAACAATTGTTAAGATGAAAAACATCCTGATCGATAAAACAAGGCTAGTTCTTCGCTTCGTGATCAGGCTGTTTTTTTCTGGGCTCGTTGTCTAAATTTAATATAATACGTAGAAATGATTCAATTCGAATTTGGCGTCCATAATAACAGTTTTCTGTTATTCTTTTCAGAGCCATCTATGTGTCAGAATTAATCAAATAACCGAAAAACGTAGTCGGATTTTAGTACTGGAGTTGTAGGGGCATTTCCTATCTTTTTCTCCTTTATCTTTGCTGGCCAGCCTGTACTTTACTCATACGGCTGCGGAAATGAAGTGAAGCAACATCAACTTTTGACCAACACAATACGGTCTTGTATACAACACTGGCCATTCCATTATACCTGCTCAAATATTTATTGTTTGCTAGGCTTGAACATCCCGAGAGGATGTCTTTCGATCTTGTTTCCCTTGGCTTTCCACATTTCCGACAAACATCCTATATTGATTTTTCGTGAATTTAATTTGTGGCATTTACCGAGCAAGATTACTCCATTGAAGCCCATTAAATCTCATGAATTCCTCATGGGGACTTTCTTGCGGAATTTTGTACAATGAATCATAATCGCAATAACAGCAATAGTCGAAATATTGTGAAAATGTCGCTATAATGCTGAAAAAATGACATAAGCGTCACTTCAGACCGAAATTTGGTGATTTCAAAATTACTCAGGCAGAAAATATTTTATTCACGAGATTTGTATAATATACCCACAATACTTATGTCTATTTATTCGGTCATAACAATACCCACAAACACAGTTCCTCTGAAATTATCACTGAAGAAATCAAGAGTGTTTGGTCATGACTTAGCGATAATTTAAGAGCATCAAAAAATATACCTAATATTATCGACAAAAATACCCACACTGGGACATTTTTTTACATCTGTAAACGAAATAAAGAAGTAAATTTAAAATTGGAGCTACTTCAAAACTAAGGAGGTAAAGGACCCCGCACATTTTGTATGGGAATTGGCTCCCGGTGGATTTGGCTGAAAATTTGATATGATGTTTTACTAATCCTTCTGATCAAATGTCTTCAAAGTCACGAAGCTGAAAAATGCATACTTCTAGGAGTTTTTAGCGATTTTTGCATCCATTTTGGCTAACGTATTACCGTTCTCACAGAAATGTTTGAAAATATTTCGTGATTCTGACAATTCGAAATATTTTCAAATATTTCTGTGTGAACGGTAATACGTAAGCCATAATGGATAAAAAAAATCGCTAAAAACTCCTAGAAGTATGCATTTTTCAGCTTCGTGACTGTAGAGACATTTGATCAGAAGGATTAGTAGAACATAATATCAAATTTTCAGCCAAATCCACCGGGAGCCAATTCCCATACAAAATGTGCGGGGTCCTTTACCTCCTTAGTTTTGAAGTAGCTCCAATTTTAAATTTACTTCTTTATTTCGTTTACAGATGTGAAAAAATGTTTTTTGAAAGACGATCCTACAATCTTTCATCAAAGTAGAACCATATCAAAACATTCAACTCGAAAATGTCATAAATGAATTCTTCTTTGAAAAAATTTTTAAAAAAATATACTTACTGATTTTCTTAGTAAATCCGCAATAGTTCAATAACTAGAACATTGAAGTATAATTTTTTTCAATATAATATCATTTCTGTAAGTTACAAAAATTGAGAGTTCGAACATGACCACTACGCGAGAGCCACAAAAATTTTTTTTTTTGCTACAGATAGTCGGGCGTGTGAACAGGTTGGGGAATATCGTTGTTGCAGTGGTGAGTGAGCAGGACAAAACTTTTGTTGATTGTTTTATCATTAAAAATTATCAAAACTACAGTACTGAATTTAATTTTATTTTATCAATTTTCATAAGGGCCATGTTCGAACAGCAATTTCTTTCTAATTATGTTCCTACCTCAGTAATTATGTTGGTATCGTTTTGTAGGTAAAATTCTTGCGTGTTAGCTCATTGAAAAAATATTGCAATTCAATGTGTTAGTTCTTGTACTATTGCGGATTGAATCAGTAAATTTTTTTGAAAAAATTTTTATGACATTTCTGAGTTGAATGTTTTCATATTGTTTCACTGTAATGAAAGGTGGTAGTATCATCTTTCAAAAATAGTTATTCATTATACAAGGGAAAAAAGTAATAGATTTTAGCTTGAGATTATGTTGATGCGAAGCGGAGGGAAACAAAAAGTCGATAGCTAAAATCTAATATTTTTCCCGTATATAATACACCATTTTTTTGTGACAGGAAACGCGACCATTTAAGAGTGGAGGAAATATAACTTCTCACGAAATTATTTTTTCCCCGAGAAAAAAGTGAGAACCTACTTTGTTGCCGGATAAACAGACACTCAGTTTTTGACAGGGAAAAAGTAATTTCGTGAAAAGTCATATTTTGTAACCTGTCAAGAGACATAAAATATCGAATTTTTTTCCCGTCACAGAAAAAAATAGTTATTTATTATACAAGGGAAAAAAGTATTAGATTTTAGCTCGAGGTTATATTGTTTCCCGACGCGAAGCGGAGGGAGACAAAAAACCGAGAGCTAAAATCTACTATTTTTACCGTGTATAATACACTATTTTTTTCTGTGACAAGAAAAACAACGATTTAATAGTGAAAGAAATATAACTTCTCACGAAATTACTTTTTTCCCCGGGAAAAAAGTGAGTACTTTTTTCCGGCTACATAGAGAATCATTTTTTTGACAGGGAAAAAAGCAATCTCGTAAAAAGTCATATTTTGTGACCTGTCAAGAGATATAAAATGTCACATTTTTTTCCCGTCGCAGAAAAATAGTTATTTATTATACAAGGGAGAAAAGTATTAGATTTTAGCTTGAGGTTATGTTGTCTCCCGACGCGAAGCGGAGGAAGACAAAAAGCCGAGAGCTAAAATCTAACATTTTTTCCGTGTATTATACACTATTATTTTCTGTGACAGGAAAAACGACCATTTAATGGTGAAAGAAATATAACTGTTCACGAATTTACTTTTGTTTCTCGGGAAAAAAGTGAGTACTTTTTTCCCGGCTACATATAGAATCATTTTTTTGACAAGGAAAAAGTAATTTCGTAAAAAGTCATATTTTGTGACCTGTTAAGAGATATAAAATGTCACATATTTTCCCGTCACAGAAAAAATTAATTCTTTGCTTCAGATGATGCGATTTCTTACACGCAGCCCCAATTATTTTTCGTTTTTTTTTCTATCGTAGAGAGGAAATCACTTCTTTTTGGAACACCTTGTGTATTCTTCAGTCTTGCATATTTTCGTAGGAAATATTGATTCACCATCATTTCCAACATGAAAAGTATCATTCTCCCCTCGAACAAAGTCTAATGCGGAATTTCTTCATCGTTAAAGAATACTGATCAATCACGTTCTAAATTCCAATAATTTTCCTGGTTATCTCGCTTTTTTGTCACTCGTAACGACTCAACTTCAATTTAACTTTTTCATTAATTCCAAGTTCTCGAAAGAGAATGGCTGAATCGCTGTCGATTCCTCAAAGTCGAAAAATTGGACGATTCATTAGGGCCTCTGAAGAATCAATTAGATGTCAAAAAGTGAGGCCCTACAGTTGCATTATTGTTCGAGGCAGGCATTTCCTCAAGCGTCTTATAAATTTTCTCCGGGGGATTACGCGAAAAAATAGGAAAGTATGAATTTTTCAACACAGCTTACGGACGATATTGTGATCACAGAAAACGGTATTGTTCGTTAATATTGAAAATATAAGAATAGGGTAGCAATGAGCTATAATTACTGATGAAAATTGGAAATGTTTTTGCATTTTTTTGTTGATTTGAAATTCACGGTAGCTTCATTTCATGTATCATGAAAATTTTATACAAGGTGTCCCAAGATTTTCCATACACCCAATATCACGGCCATCAGACATGATAGTAATTTCAAGATATTCAGCTAGAATCTACATGGTGTTTTCTTTTTCAGAGCCATGTCTGCCTTTTCCCTCTCAAACTTTTTGCGGTACGCCACTGATCAGCGTAAAATCAATTTTTGATATTTTCGTTTAATTTAAGAACTTTTATGACTCCTGTAATTTTTTCGTATCTCTAACCGTTTTCGAGTAAATAATTATTAAATGATTGTATGTTATTCGCTTAGTAAAAAAAATAATAGAAATACTCGATAGTTATGCTCAAAATTGGCTTTGATTTTGATAGCTCTTCATCTGAGACTCAACTTAAGCTTATTCAATATCATACAATAATTTTTACTCGAAAACGCTCAGAGATACGAAAAAATTACAAGAGTCAAAAAAGTTTTTAAATTGATCGAAGATATTGAAAATTGATTTTACGCTGATCGGTGGCGTACCGCGAAAAAATTTGAGAGGGAAAAAGCAGACATGGCTCCGAAAAAGAAAACACCCTGCAGATACCAGTTATAGGCCAAGCAATAGAGATATTTCCTTGACAAAAATACTACCTGGAAGCCACCTGTGCCATTCCGAGCAGGACAGTCCGTAGTTAATTCCCACCATGTTTTAAACACGAAAATGCCATTTTTTTATTTGTTATTAACAAAAAACAACAAAAATACGCGTTCTTTTTAGTTTTTCGTTGCCAAATGGAAACTATTGATGCAGTGATAACGTTGCAATGGGATGAATTGCAGAAAATAACATTGTGAAGAGAATGGTGGGTCAAACGATCCGATCGAATAATTAAAACTGGAGAAAAACGGAAAAAACCGGAAAATTACGTGTTTTTTCTTTTAACTCATAACTCTGCCATGTTGCAATATTAAGAACTGAAACTTCACACGATAGTAGCTATTGACGTGCAATTCATGTGTGCCAAAATTGGATTAGGTCGAATAAATAGTTTTCACATAATTTCCATTTGAATTTTTTTTTGACATATTTTCGCGGAGAGCTGGATGCGTTTGAGGTCGTCCGATTGAAATTAAAAAAATTGATTTGAAAAGAAGACGTGATCAGTAACAAAACGTCTATTCTGATTTTTCAATAAAAAGCGTTAAAGTGTGTTAAAAACTAGTGAGAACATGAGGGAAAACGACCGACCAAGCGAGAGTGGTCGAGTGGTGAGGGAATGAGCGAATCGAGGGGAAACGCCGCGGAAGCCAACGGTCGCCGAGTTTAAAATTGTTGCGCGGACAGCGCACCAAATTTTGTACACATATACGTTTCCCCTCGATTCGCTTATTTCCTCTTCACTCGACCGCTCTCGCTCGGTCGGCCGTTTTCCCTCATGTTCTCACTAGTTTTTAACACACTTAAACGCGTTTTATTGAAAAATCAGAATATACGTTTTGTTACTGATCACGTCTTATTTCCAAATCAATTTTTTTGATTTCAATCGGACGACCTCAAACGCATCCAGCTCTCCGCGAAAATATGTCAAAAAAAATTCAAATGAGAATTATGTGAAAACTATTTATCCGACCGCATCCAATTTTGGCACACATGAATTGCACGTCAATAGCTAATATCGTTTGAAGTTTCAGTTCTTAATATTGCAAAATGGCAGAGTTATGAGTTAAAAGAAAAAACACGCAATTTTCCGGTTTTTTCCTCTTTTCTCCAGTTTTAATTATTCGATCGGATCGTTTGACCCATCATTCTCTTCACAATGTAATTCTCTACAATTCATCCCATTGCAACGTTATCACTGCATCAATAGTTTCCATTTGGCAACGAAAAAACTAAAAAGAACGCGTATTTTCGTTGTTTTTTGTTAATAACAAATAAAAAAATGGCATTTTCGTGTTTAAAACATGGTGAGAATTAACTACGGACTGTCCTGCTCGGAATGTCACAGGTGGCTTCCAGGTAGTATTTTTGTCAAAAAACTAATCATTTCTAGCTCTGTTGCTTGGCGTATTAAGATTCAGGAATGACGGAGACTGTTGAAAATAGCTCGCATGCATGCAAGCATGCAAGAGTTATGAAGAAAGAAACATTTTTTTTGAAATTTCAACACCCTGTAGCACCGTAACGAAGCTTTTGCGGAACCATGTTCATACTGATTTTTTTTCTTGAAATTATACGTAGATTCATCCCCTTAAGTTGTATATATATATATTCTTTTGAAATGAGAGCTAACAAAATACAATACTTGAAACAAAAAGTTCCTAGCTGAGGTTAGTGCAAAACGGGGTACCATACTATTTGACGTATGATACCAGAGCACAAGGAAAAACCTCAGTAGAAAAAACCCTGTCTCGCCGTTTTTACAAAATTGAAACTTAAAACTATTCGAATAACTACCTTCAATATTCAGATAAAAAATACTGTATTCATGCTCTTGGTCCTGGAGGGTGTTTCCAACCAGGTCTGGCATTCCAAGTGATGATTTTTCGAATCTCCTGTTCTTCTAAGACCGCTTCAGGACCCTATTGAAGGGTAATCATCTCCCATAGGTTTAAATAGTGGTATTTCATCCTAAATATCGAATTCTATGGACAGCTGAATAATTGCAGAGTAGTGTTGGCTTCTTGGCAGAAGCGACAGGTATTATCAGGTACCTATAAGACGCTCACAAAATGTCTGTTGCCTTCTGAAAGATATATCAACTTCTGGTGAGGTCGCAAACCTAATATTATCTCTTTTTTCAAGCTTAGATACAAATAAGTATAGCAAGAACTTACATTGAAGGTGAAGCTGTCGATTCACCTTAATTCCATATAACCCAGTCTAAGTTGTTGCTCGATATTCAGTATCATATCAAATACCTCCTCACCACAAATTGGTAACCTCAAATTCACGTTCAAGAACTGAAAATCTAATAATATCGTATCCTCGAGCCACGTTCCTTCGCTGAGCTCTTACTCCCCCATCTGATAGATGTTAACATAACACTTTCCATTCCTAAATCGATTACCATCGACAACGCTCGGATGTATAAATGACAGCTCATGTCATTAATTGCTTTTCATCGGTAGGTATGAATAGAGCTCTAGCAAGACATCTTAATTGCTTCAATCCTGATCCGTTTGTTTTTGATCGGTCTCTCAGAGTTCGGCTAGAAGTAAATCGGGGAAAATGGGGATCTATTTCGTGCAAATGAGACGTTCCCTTTGAAGTAGATACGGTTTCTCTCAGTGTATCTATCTGGGATCCAAGTGGAGTTGAATTTAAATTGTATCACTCCAGATACAACACTTAACTTATCTTGCGTGATGAAGATGAAATTACACTTCCAGCTTAAAGGACCATGAAAAATATCGACTATGTGGCTCGAAGGACCATGAAAATTTTCCTAGCTCGAGGACTATGAAAAAAATCCTGAATATTTCGATCCGACCTGGAAGCACCTTATAAAATAGAAGATTTGCAATTACCCTATGTTACTTTTGAATGCACTGATTTGAAAGATGATTCTCTGTTTGAGAATATTGTGTTGACGATTCGATCTTTACCAATGCATTGCCTGACCTGTTGCGTCAGTTGATCCACACCCTGTCTAATACCACTTGAACCTGGGGCAGAGTTTTACTACATATTTCCTTATGGAATTCAACTACACAAAATATTCGATCCACTCAAAAATTACATGAAATATACGTATTCATAAATATGTTAGTTTGAATCCGATTCGAATTAATTTGTTTTTCAATTGTAAATATGTTCATCTTTATTTGATAACCAGTTTCGAATTTCAACAAAACTTGGCGTATCTACGTCATTTTATACAGTTTGAAACCAAATCTGTTCTTTCATCCTAATTTTAGAACCACCCCTGGTGTGTTCCAGTTGTTTCCCGTGTGATTTCTCATTTAATCATCAAGACACATTTTCTCTTGGCAATTCTTCATTCATAACAATAGCTCAATTTTTGTTAAAGATACAGGATTTTCAGTAAAACATCAAATTTTTCTAATGCCACAACAGTACTTCAACAAATTCAATCTAAAATTCAGACCTAATGAAAATAAACCGAAAACTATGTCAAAAACATAACGTGTTTACCTCCCAGATTCGGATAACAGGTGCAATTCGTCTCGGCATATCCTCATTAAGGTTTTGAATCAATTAGAGCATCACTGAGCTGCTGCAAATTTTCAGGAGTTGGTACGCGAGAGTCAATTTTCCTCTCAAGGTGTTCAAATCTGTGTAGGCCAGGCAGCGTATTCTCGACAAGTGATCTTTTAAATCGAATACGAACTTCATTGCGCGGTGTGCATTTTTGCAGGTAAAAGAGGAACTCGAGCAATGAAGTTCGTATACGCATCTGCATCAGTATATGGTGAAAGAAGTGGAGTTTTGCAGTGTATGGTGAGAGCGCTCTCAAGGATTACAACACCACAAGCTGGGTAAGTCCAGGAAATTAGAGAGTGTTCTGCTGTCAGAAAATTATTTTCGTTAATACTCCTTTTACACAATTATCATCAAGGTCTTTTGAAAAAAAATCCAAGAGCTTTTAGGAGATTCAATCTTGAGTAACCCTTTTCCTGATTCCTTTGAACAAGCGTACATTGACTTCAATTAATTTCTGTCTTTGTTGGGCATTCTTTCACTAAATCATTTTTTCATATTGATGAAGTGGTAATGATCCCAAATGCGAATTTATCGCTTGAATAATTATAAATTTCCAATTACAGCTTGACTCTTTTTCCTGGAATAACCGTTTGATGTAAATTCTGGTGAAAACCTAATGATCGCGAATTATTTCAGTCCATACATACAGGATTTGTTTAGTTCAACATTATGAAATATACTGCATCAATTAAAAACACCCGAGTTCTTTCTTATTTTTTTCCGTTTTTCGTTTCCCTACCAATTAATTCACGTTTCTCGAACAATATTTATTTTTGATTTATTTTAAAATTTTCGTGGAAGTGATTGTAGTAATCGATAATTTTTATATGACCTATGATCTTTCAACATTTCAAAAAATTTATATTCCATTTCCTTTGGCAAGGGTATGAATTGCAGATGAAAGCACTGCCCACACTGCTTCAAGCTTCGAAGTGTAAAATGGATTTTTAACACAATGTTCATGCAGCTGAAGTTGAGATGAAAAGAATCTACAACATAATTCGAAAAATCTCTTTCGTGCCTGATATTTCACTATGAGTGCGTGTACATATTGAAAAAAATCATTTGAATTGAAATCAACCTATATATAGGGTTATCCATTTTGCGGTTTCAAAAGTAAACGTTAATAAAACACATAAAAAATATTTTTATCATGATATTTCTTTTTTATTATGAAGTTTGAACATGTGAAACACTACATCATTTAAATGACAACCACCCGAATTGTTGCAAGCATCGATTCTTTTGAGGTAATTTCGACCACATTTTGACACATATTGGGCGGTATCTCAGCCGTAACTTGACGAATATTGGTTTTTAACTACTCAAGAGTTGAAGGTTTATCTGCATAAACACGGTCTTTCGCGTAGCCCCACAAAAAAAGTCAAGCAGTGTCAAATCGCATGATCTTGGTGGCCAGTTGATATCGCCGTCCACCGCCGGTTGTTCAAGCACCCATTCGACGTATCCACGATGTTGATGTGAATGGTCGGCTGGCTTCAGTTGTTATGTGAGCTGGATTTTATTTGGGTGTAGGTGTAGATCTTAATGCAAAATACGCCATAATGTGCCTTAAGACAGTCCTAATTCCTGAGAATGACGAGCAATCGACAGATTCGGGTCTTCGGCAACACTTTCACTTATAGTAGCGATATTTTCAGTGGTACGAGCAAAACGATGATGCACAGGGCTTACAATATCTGTAACCAATCCAGTCTCTTCAAGTTCTTCACAATTTTACCAATTGCTTGCGTAGTTGGACGATTATGTAAACCAAAATCTGCCCTTAAAGCACGATATGTGGCTGTGGCAGAATCGCCATTTTTGTATTAGGTTTTTACAATTTTCATGCGTTGTGCGATAGTCAAGCGATCCATTTTCATAAATGTCAGACTTTCAACTAAACAAAAAAATTTTTTTTTAAAAACTTCGTTTGACAGATATCGAATTCCAGCCGTATACTTTTGAAACCACGCAATGGATAACCCGTTACCTTTATCTATCTATTCATGAAACCTTTAATCCTTATTAAAACCTTGATCTTTTTAGCGCCCGTTTTACTTTAACGATTGCTATATCTGTCCGTGGGGCCGTCCGGCCGGCCGTTAGCACAATAACTTTCAAAGGGATTGTCCCAGAGACTTGAAATTTTCAGGATGGGTTCGGGTCCCAAATGGCTCGGTTGAATTCTTCAGCTAGCCAAATCGTACAGGATTTTCCATAAAATATGGCCATTAAAAATTTTTGTTCATCAATATTTCGGAAAATACGGAACCAATTGAAATGAAATGTGACGGCCAAATGCAAGATGCTGCTAACAAGCCTCATGCAAAATTTTTGTCCATAGTGTGAACAGAATCATAGAAAATTCAATTGGAATATTTAAAAAAGGAACTTCATATTTCCATGAAAAGATTTTCGGTGCGTGTGAATTTTTTGTGTGAATGAAGATCGATATTCTTAATGTTCGTCCAAAATTTATTGGCCATAGTTACAACAGAACCATAGAAAATTCAATTGGAATATTGAAAGGAAAAACATCCATAACAGAATATTCGATTGAAGTGAAATTTTTTCTGTGAAGGAAGATTAATATACTGAATCTTCATGCAAAATTTTGTGTTGCCATGGAGTTAACAGAACCATAAAAAATTCAAATGGAATATTGAAATAAGAATCCATATATTTTCATAACAGAATATCCGATTCGAGTAAAATTTATGAAAATGAAAACTAATATACTGAATCGTGCAAAATTTCAAGGAGATCGCATCATCAGAACCATATAATTAAATTTTTTTAATAGGTATTTCATTTTTTGAATAATTTTGAGAATACAATTCCAATTGTACTGACATTCTGCATTCATATTTTCTATCAATCTCAAAGTTATCATTATCATTACTTATTTTGGGGATCCAAAAGAACACCAAACGAGATTAATGAAAAACTCATGAGATTTGATACAAAGAAATGAAATTCATAAACAGCAGATAGAAAAACTTTTTAGGAAATTCCACCTATATGAATAAAGTCTGCATCATGTTAGTGGTTTTTCAATTTCTCAAATCCAACTTATGTGATGTGAAAAATATTGATATAAGTACTGAATTTGTATCACTTTAGAACTGCGTATTGGAAAGTTACTTGAGAAAATAGGTGCTAATAAGGAATACTGAATTTAAATTTAATTGTTTTTAACAGGTAACTATAATTAAGCAAAAAATTTTAATTTTAAAAAAGTCTGAGATTTTCTCATTTTCAGTTTTCAAATAAAGCAAAGAGTAGAAACGCTTCTTTATAAAATATATTGCAGTTGAAATAAACCATCATATTCATCTCATTCCCAGAACATAGATTGTTTATTGTTTGAAAAACCTAGGAGGCTTCGATTCTTGACACTCTGTATATATTGTCTTTGAGTTAAAAAATTAAGAGCATTTGGGTGAAGAGATATTTTATTTTCTGAAAAATACCGTGGAAGAACGGATCAGAAAGTAATGCTTTAAGACATTCCCCAAACCGACGACCTATTTATATTGTGACACAACACAGTACGCGCAACCTGAATGTCAGCTCATATTGATCTAGATTTCATTAATTTCCGTCAGGATTTTGCAGTGCACTGATGAATTTCAGATATCAGAAAAGTTCCAGAACTAATTGAAACTCTAACTCGGCTGGATCCCATCCAGTTGACCGACAAATTATTTGCCTATCGGGAAAAAGCATTTAAGTTTCGACTTTCAAAAGAGGCATCCACGAACCTGAGTTCTTTTCAAGGTTGCAGTTTCCTTTCATGGCCTGCTCGATCCGGAATGTTACCCATATATTTAAATATATTCTTTTGAAATCAAGAGCTAACATAATACAATACATAAAACAAAAACAAAAATCCCTAACTGAGGTTAGTGCAAAACGGGGTACCGTACTATTTTTTCGTATGATACGAGAGCTCAGGGAAAACCCCAGTAGAAAAAACCCTGTCTCGCCGTTTCAACAAAAATAACACTTATAAACTATTAGAATATTGAAGGATTTCTTCTTCATTATATCCGAACGATAACCCTCTTCAAGATGCCTTCGGAATTCTGAACCTAAAACGAAAAAATCGAAGCAGAAAAAAGGAACAGAAAAATAAAATGATTGAAACTCTATTGAATCGATTTAAAATTAACGAGCCAGTTCAAAAAGGACTCTGTAACTTCATGTTTAGTCCTTAAGCCATCCTGAATTTTAAATATTGGACAAATTATTTATCAGATGTTCTATAGTCTCCTCTGCTTCTCCGCATTCGCAACTAGGACCCTCAACTGAATTCCACTTAAAAAGCATGCTATTACAACGGCCATGACCGGTTCTTAAACGATTGAGAACAGTCCAAATTTTCCTTGGAGGGTCAAATCCAGGATTTTTATTGGAGGAATCAGTTGTAAAATCTTTGTTTTGAATAATATTATGTCTAGTTTTCAATTTTATACGTAAATCACCCGAATAGGCTTTGTAATTGAGAGGAGAATTAGTTTAACGTCTAGATATTTAGTTACCCATGTCTGAGCCTTTCGTTATCGTTGAACGAACAGAGTGGTGCCATCATTGCTCCAAACATTTTTTCTTTACGCAACGAATTTGGGAATAAATTCATTGATCATCATGACAACGCCTCATCAAGAGGCACACGAAAACTCAAAACATTCTTCAAGGGAATATGTAAAATCCAGAGAATGAGCTGGTCAGCATATTCACCTGGCATGAATCCAATTCAGCACGTACCTATGGAATTACTTAGGAAGAGTAACATTCAATAGCCAAAATCCTCCTTCAACTTTTGAGGAATTGAGTTCATCTCTTCAGGAAGAAAGGAACGATTTGCATAAAATTAATTAATGACTTGATTCTTGGAATGCCTAGATTGAAAGAAGAGGTGCTAGAAGAGCTATTGAATTTAGATGTGTGTGGGAAAAGAAGATCCAAGTAAAAATAAGTAATCGAATATCGAGATATTCTCCCAGTTTTTATATGATGTATCATCCTTCAAAAAGCAAATTGTTACTAACAAATATTTTGTTATTAAGAACACTGACAGGCAAAACAATCGATCCACCCAAAAAAATCGATGAAGTTTGTTGATTCCTGAATATGTTATTTCAAGTCCTATTCAAATGATTTTTTTTCCAGTGTAGGTATGTTCATCCTCAATCAATCATAAGTTTTGAATTTCAAGAAAACTCGGCGTACGTCATTTTATATAGGGTGGAACGAAATCTGTTTTCTTACCCTAACTTTAGAACCACCCCTGGTGTGTTTCAGTTGATCCACCGTGTGACTTCTTATTCGATCATCAAAACATATCTTATCTTGAAAATTTAATCATTCATTTATAACAATAGCTCAATTGTTGTTGAAGATACATGGTTTTCAGTAAAACATTAAATTTCGCCAAGGTTACCACAGTACTTCGACAAATTCAACATAAAATTCTGATCTCATGAAAATAAACCGAAAACTAAGTCAATAACATAACGTGTTTTCCACCCAGATGCAGATAACAGGTGCAATTCCTCTCGGCAAGTCCTCATTAAGGTTCTGAATCAATAAGAGCATAACTGAGCTACAGAAAATTTTCATGAGTTGCTACGCGAGGTCGAATTTTCCTCCCAAGAGCATCCAAACATGTCCAATTGGGTTCAAATCTGGGTATAGAGCAGGCCAATTGAATTCTTGGATATCAATTTCTGCTAAATACTTCCTGGCAATCCCCACATGCGGTTGATGCGGTCGGTCATTATAATGCACCAGCACGAAATCGTCTCCAAATAACGGTGCAAACGGAACAACATGTCTTGCTAAAACTTCCCTTGTTTCATGTTTTCACTTAGCTTTCAGTTCATTTTCATAACGATCGGATTTAAGTTTGAATCTGTGAAAGTACTTTCATAGCTATAGCGAAATTGTAGAGATTAATGTTGCTCTGAAAACCCTGTATTTTTAATAAACCATGAGCTATTGTTATGAATAAAGGATTAAATTGTCAAGCGATGTGCCTTGATGATGAAATAAGAAATCACACGCAAGAACAACTGGAACACACCAGGGGTGGTTCAAAAGTTAGGGTAAAAAACAGATTTTGTTTCACCCTGTATAAAATGACGTACGACGAGTTTTCTTGAACTTCAAAACTGTTGATTGGTGAAGGATGACCATACTCACAATAGAAAAAATAACACATTTATGAATTAACAAACTAAACTTCATCAATTTTTGAGTGCATCGATTATTTTGCCGGTGAGTGTATCTTGCAATTGATATAGAGGAACATAGGTATTAGTCTCATTTCCAGTAGCTAGATTAAATACACTGCTAAAAAAATTAACGCACATTATGGAAATCTCAAATTTATTCTACAACTGAAGGTGTTCTCAATGATAATTATTTTTGTCCGAATTATGCAATTATGCAATTATGCATATGTTATCCACTTTCAACGTTTTTCTTCAATACAGATGTTTTTTCCCAGCAATAATAAAAAAATATGTGATTATCAGATTTTGAATGTATTGGCTCCATTCTGAAATCAGTTGTTCTCGATCAATTCTAGTGATCAATAGTTTTTCTTACGTTTGATTTTCTACACTCGATCGCTATGCAACGCGAAACACGCGATTTGACCCAACAAGAATATGCTCAAGCGGTAGTTTTGCGAGATGAAGGGTGGACAGGGTAGACTACGGGTAACAACTGCCATTCAAGAACGTTATTTGAGAGTTTCTTCGTTGAGACAACGGTTTGCAACCGCTCGCCTCCTTCAAAATCAGCTTGAGCAAACTCATGGGGTGCAAATTAGCACTCAGTTAATAAGAAATCGCCTCAGAGAATTTGATTTAAGGCCTCGTGTCGCGGCAAGAGGCCCAGTTCTTACCCCAGTCCATCGAAGGTCGCGTTTGGATTTTGCGAGAGATCATATCCATTGGGGAGAGGCTGATTCTCTTCACAGATGAGTCTAGATTCTGCCTCTACCATTGTGATCGACGTTCCCTTGTATACAGACGTCCAAATGGAAGACACGCTCACTGCAATTTCCTGAATACTACTGGTTTCGGGAAAGGATCGATTATGGTATGGGGTAGAATATCTTTGACTGCTCGCACAGACCTAGTAGTCAATGATAGTGGGCTATGAATGCTGATAGGCATATAAGGAACATTCTTGAAGAGTATGTAGTGTCATTTGCCCCATACATTGGTACCTTGAAGAGGTTGAATTTTCTCGAATGGAATGGCCAGCAAGAAGTCCAGATCTCAATCCGATTGAGTAGGTTCAGGACAACCTCAATAGAAGGCTGAGAAGTTCAGAACCAACTCAGAGAATCTGGGAAGGATTAGGTCAGAACATTTTGAGATCACTCATTTTGAGTATGAAGCGTCGTTGCCGAGCTGTAATTAACGCAAGGGAGGGGTAATACCAAGTATTAAATCATTTATCAGCATTCCAGTATTTTGAAAATTGTTTACTTCTCTTCTTTCACATAAGATTCGGTGAAATCCATAATTTTTCTTCCATTTAATGTGTCTTGTTTCTTAAGTTCAAAACCTACCCGAGAAAACATAAAAAATAAGTTATAAAGCCAATGTAGAGTTAACTTTCATTAAAATTGAGATTTTCAGAATGTGCGTTAATTTTTTTATGCAGTAACGCAGTGTATCTCTTGAGAAACCAAGACTTTTGACGGTGCACTGATGAATTTCAGATATCCGAAAAGTTCCAGAACTAATTGAAACTTCGACTCGGCTGGATTCCATCCAGTTGACCGACAATTATTTGCCTATCGGGAAAAGCATTTAAGTTTCGACTTTCAAAGGAGGCATCCACGAACCTGAGTTCTTCTCAGGGTTGCAATTTTCTTTCATGGCCTGCCCGATCCGAAATGTTACGCATGTCTGAGCAAATTGCACCCCACGCGGTACTTAACTTCTTGAGATCGGTCAGCGGCGAAATCCCTGAGAGCCAATCAGGAATTTCTTATACCTGTTCGTTGCTTGTGAACTTCGCGAAGGAATGCGATATGTCTTAGGAGAAAATACCATCCGAACTGTCAGTCGATATCCTTGAAATTGGATTTGGGATCTGCCTTGGTTTACCGGACTCACGTGTGTTACAAGGATTTCTTTTGAAAAATGAGGTTAAGCGGTTAGCAAGGCTATTAAAATGTAGTGTCCGACCGATTGACCGAATGTTCGGTTTCGTTTTCGGTTTCGGCCGAGTTTCGGCCAAAATCAAGTCGGCCGTAGTTTCGGTTTCGGCCAAAATTGGCCGAAACTTTCGCCGAAACCGAAACTGATTTCGTAAGTTGTCGTTCAGTGCTGCTGGCCAAATATACTCAGATCGTCGCATACATTTACGTGGCGAAAACGTAGACAAACTGCTCTTCTTGGCGTACAATATTAATTACATGAAAAACCAAAGAAGTAACGCTGAATATGAGATACTCAGAAGTTTTGTTTTTTTGATTTTAAAGCTGTTTTCTATTTAAATGTTTACTCAAGTTCAGTTCCAATTTGAAAAAAATTATAAAAATATTGATAATTTTTATGTTACATAATATATCAAATAAATGATCACAACAAAATTAATATACTGTGTTTCCATTTAATGTCCGAATTAATGCAGAATAATGGGTAAAATGCAACAAATTTCGTTATTTCAACAATTCTAAGAAATTTTATACTCGATCACGTGAGTTTCGGTTTCTGTTTCGGCCGAAACTGAAGCCACAGCCGAAAGTTCGGTTTCGGTTTCTGTTTCGGCCGGAAAACCAGTTTCGTCGGACTCTATTAAAATGCGATCTTTTGATCTGGGTTCAGACGGTCATATTCACGATTTGACTGCTGCGCTCTTGAATGATAGATTTTCAATAGGAATGATTCATTTAAATGATTTCCAAAATATTATTCCTATCGTGCTGAGATTTTGCATTTATATGTTTTCTATCAATCTCCAGTCTTATAACGAATTTTGAGGTACAGCATCATTTCCACCAATGTACGAGCGCTCAAAAGCACTCAGGGTGTTTTTTTGTTATGAACTCATTGATTGTATTCGAGCGCTCGTTTCACTCAAACGAGTGATATATCGTTTTGCCCAAATGTAATTTTCGAAAGTTGTACTGAAAATGGTTTAAAACGATAGGGTTCGACTCCCTCATGACGAATTCGTGATCAAATTCAATTCTGGCCGTGGGCCGTCCGGCCATTAGCGCGATAACTTTCGAAGGGATTGTCCTAGAGACTTGAGATTTTCAGGGTGAGTAGTTCAGTTCTCAACTGGCTCGATTGAGTTCGTTAACCAGCTAAATCGTATAAGGTGTTCCATGAAATATGGCCATTCAAAATTTTTGTTTCTCAATATCTCAGACAAAACAAAACCAATCGAAATGAAATTGTGCGCCACATGCAAGATGCTCATAATAAGCCTCATGCAAAATTTTGTGGTCATAGTGTGAACAGAACCATAGAAAATTCAATTGGAATATTGAAAAGAAGAAACTTCATATTTCCATGAAAAGATATCCGATTCTGGTGAAATTTATTTTGTAAATGGATGTCGATATACTGAATGTTCATCCAAAATTTTGTGCCATGATGTTAACATAACTATATAAAATTCAGTAGAATATTGAGAAGAAGTATCTTCATATTTCCATAACAGGATATCCGATTTGAGTGAAATTGTTTTTGTTAATAAAGACTGGTATACTGAATCTTCATGCAAAATTTTGTGGCCATAGTGTCAACAGAACTATGGAAAATTTTTTTGGAATTGTGGAAGCAGAATTTCCACATTTCCATAATAGAATAACCGATTAGAGTGGAATTCATTTTGTGAATCAAGACTGACATACTGAATGTTCATGCAAGATTTCAAGAGGATCGTATCGTCAGAATCAAAGAATAGAATTTTTTAAATTATTTTTTTTACAGATTTTTGAATAATTTCCAGAAAATTATTCCAATCGTGCTGAGATTCTGGATTTACATATTTGGTATCAATCTCAAGTCCCACATGAAATTTTTAGGTTATAGTCCTATTGCTCCGCCATAGAACGAGCGCTCGAAAGCTCTGCTCTGCTCAGGACTTCTCTTGATTTTTTTCAGATAATTTTACATTGAAAAGTGGAGAACTCAACGAATTGTATATTTTTGAGCAAAACAAACATAATTTATGAAAAAACTTCGAGTTTGTTTCACTTTCTCCACTGTTTCTCTTCCCACGCGACATCCGTTGTAGAACAGTTACTTGAAGAAAACTCCGCTCGTGTAGTTTGGCACTAAAAAGATGAACATTAATTTTATGACTTAGATTTAGGTCGAGTAAACAGGGCTGGGTGTATTATATTGTACTTGCCGTAACTTCATCCTTAATAGAGAAAATTCTAAATACGATGGAAATAACAAGGAAAAATGGAATTACTTAATGTATCCAGATCGAAGCAATTAAGATGATAATAACCATAAAATATAACTATTAAAATTTTTGATCTTCAGAATCTGAGAGAACCTTATACGAATTTCGTGACTTATTGTTGAAAGAACCGTTAAAAATTCAATCGTAATGTTCAAAATGTAATCCTTACATTTCCACGACATAATATGTATCTAAATCCAATGAACTTTATTTCGAATGTTTAAAGAATTTTATATGGACTCTAATAATTCGTTCGACTTAAATGTAAACATATATTCAGTGTTGATCTATATAAAGTGGGGGTCAAATTACACCGAAAAACCTGGTACTATAAAGAATATACAGTGTGGAACAGCCAATTGGAATAAATTTGATAACGAATTAATGAGAGCGTGTTGGGAAAAACGCTTGGACCCGTCGATTTGTATTTTTAAATGCGCATTTTTCTCATAAAAAAATAATTATATCGGTTGTGTCATGTGACAGTGGCCGATACCAACTTTCTTATTTTAAATACAACCCCCTGTATATGGTTAGGTTTTTGGATTCTTCAGGAAATTCTAGATATAATTCATGTACAATGTTCTATGGTTTCAGCAAGATGGAGCACCGCCCCATTTCCAAATCAATGTCCGGCAGTACCTGAACCAAAATTTTTCAAATCGGTGTATAGGGAGGCGCGGATCGATATAATGGCCAGCACGATCTCCTGATCTGACGCTTTTAGACTTTTTTTTGTGGGAATTTGTCAAAAGTATTGTATACCAAACTAAACCACTTAACTTCGATGACTTAAAAAGACGAATCACGTATGCGATTAGATCAGTCACGCCTGAGATGTTGAGTAATGTTAGAAGACATTTCTATACCAGATTAGCATGTTGCCAAAACATTTTGAACTAACGATTGGATTTACAAATCCATTGTTCGACCAATCGTGAGCTACGCGGCTCTAGTTTGGTGGCCAAGAGCAAAACTAGTTTCGGGAAAATTAGCCCTAGGAAAACTACAAAGAACAGCGTGTCTGTGCATACAGGCGCATCTCGCTCCTGCCCAACTGCTGCCAAGCAAGTCATCCTGGACCTGCCTCCTCTAGAGATTTTTCTGGAAAACGAGGCGGCCAGATGGGCTCTTCGGGTGGCAAGGGAGCGGGAGCTGAAAACTGGTGACTACACAGGGCACCTTCGCATTTAAATGAGTGTAAGGAGCTTCTGGATGTGGTCACAGATAACCTCCCTTCGAGACACGAGTTTCGAAAAAACTTAACCACGACATTTCCAAGTCGTGATCAATGGGCTAATAAAGAATTAGTTTTCCCCAGAGGGTCTACGGTATTTTACACTGATGACTCGAAAACTGAAGATGGAAGAGTCGGAGCCGGCGTCTACGGTCCCTCAATCCAATTAGCCATACCAATGGGTCTCTGTTCTTCGGTTTTTCAGGCAGAGACACTTGCTATAAGGGAGTGCGTTGCGCTCTGTGCGAAACGCAATTACCAAAGAAAGAAAATATATTATATAGCATCTGACAGCAGAGCAGCCCTGCTAGCGCTTGACTCTCCACAAGTGAAATCAAAGTTGGTCTGGGAATGCAAAACGTCACTTAACCTACTCGGAGAAAAGAACCAGGTCAATCTCATTTGGGTGCCTGGTCACTCCGAGATTCACGGCAATGAAGCGGCAGACCAACTGGCCAGGGAAGGGGGGGCAACCCCCTTCACTGGACCAGAACCTTTTTGCGGCTTCCCAGCCAGCCATCAGGAAATGGCTATAAAGGACTGGGAACAAAAGAGGAAGCTTATGTACTGGCATAAGACCGATGGTCAAAGACAAGCTAGGGCACTTCTCTCTTACTCGACGAGCTGGACCAAGAAAGTTCTCTCACTCAGCAAATTGGAACTGAGGAAACTGACGGGCGCTCTCACTGGGCACTGTCCCGTGAGGTATCACTTAAAAAACATGGGAAAAGCGCCCGATAATACATGTCGCTTCTGTCAGGAAGCCACCGAGACAGCCAGACACCTGCTATGCGACTGTGAAGCTGTTCACCCAGAAACGGCTACGGCATCTTGGTTCCTGGTCCCTAAAGCCTGAACAAGTAATGGATGTGGCCCCCAGAAAGGTGGTGAAGTTCATTGAGACTTTGCTGCCTGACTGGTAAACAGCGCGGGGATGCACAATAGATCTTAAGGTCAAGGTGCTCGCAAGGTCGGTTTTGATCTGTCGCCCCTCCTCTAATCTAATCTAATATAATCTAACATCTCTTACATTGAAATTTATGTTTTCTGTTTTTTACCTTATTTGTGAAATAAGATTTTTTTCTTTCTTTTTATATTAATTTTTGTAATACATCTGAAAACACTTAATATTTCCGAAACAGTTGAAGAAATGTATGGGACATTGTACATGAATTAAGTCTGGAATTTTCTGAAGAATCCATTATTTAAAATAAGAAAGTTGGTATCGGCCACTGTCACATGACACACCCTATATAACTATTTTTTATGAAGAAAATGCGCTTCTAAAGATACAAATCGACGTGTCCAAACTTTTTTTCCAACACGCTCTCATTTATTCGTTATCGAATTTATCCCATTTGGCTGTTCCACACTGTAGATCTAAAAAAGTTCTTCTATGATTTTTAACTCTCCTTTGAAAAGTTTAAAATTTTCTTTTCCTAGTATCATGAGAAAATAATTCGTTATCAGAGTGAATTTTTCACCCAATTTCAGGGCGAAACAAGAAAAAATAATATTGTTTATGTAGCTATACGTGTTTTCTGAACTTTCAAAGCCTACCCAACTTGCTTTTCTCCCCCGGACATAAATTTTCTTGAAATTGATGCGAACATTGAGGAAACTCATTATCTTATTTTCGCTACCTGAGAACTCTCATCGCGGAGGCAGAAGCAGCAATTTTCTGGATAAGGAATTAACTAATATTTCAGAACTTCGCATGCTTAAACTTTATGGGAGATATGAGATATACGCGAGATATGGACTATTAGTTGTTCTGTTCTGTGTTGAAAACGATGCGAAATATGAGGTCTGTTGATGAATTCCTGAATGACTGTGAAATATGGAATGGAATGGAATTAGTTTCTACTTGTGATAGGCAGTTGTCCTTGAAAGAGAAAATGGATATTTATTGAATCTCTTTGTTATATTCTGATGAAAATGAGAGTTCTCACGATCGATATGGTATAAAATTGGAATGAGCCATAAAATTGAGTCAAAAGTATTTGCGTGCTTATTTGAATTGGGAACATGATTAACTCTTGTTTGAACATAATTTAAGCTATTGTTCTTGATCACTCGTTCCACTTAAACGAGTGCTATACAGGATGTTCCTAAATTGAACGTACAAACGAAAAGGGGAGATTCCTTAAGTGAGATTAGGAAAAAAACACCAATAAACATGGGGTCGCAAACGTTTCGTTTTCGATACAGAGTGTTGAAGTTTGAATTTTTTCACATGTGTAGGACCTTTATATTCAAAGAAATCGATATTATTTGGAAGGGTCAACGAAAATGAAAAGGTGAATATAAAACGGGGGCTACTCCAAAACTAAGGGGGAAAACTTCACAGTGTGGGTGTTTTTGTCGATAAAATTAGGTTTATTTGATGCCCTTAAATTATCGCTAAGTCATGACAAAACACACTGTATAAATAACAAAATAGGGAAAGCACTGGAAGAATCGTTTCAGTGAAACCAGTAGACATAGTCCTTTTGCCTGGCGATTAGCGTGAGGTTAAGACAAAAGTGCTTCAACGGTATTTGTATCAACCGATATAACTTGCACACGAGACACGAATGCTCCTTCTTTATTCGAATCGTGCCTGTTCTCTCCCCATATCATTGTTCTAATCCGCTTTCAGTTGAAAACCAACCCTCCGTTCTCATTCGCCATTTCATACTGAATTATTAAACTTTTTACCACATCACAGAGTTACACACTCGCATTTGGAAATATTTGATAACTTCGAAGGATTTTTATGCATTCGTTATTCGTGAGAGAGTTATATCATAAGGGTATATAATTTTTCAGAAAAAAGCAAAAAACTCATTGCTGAGTAATATTTAAACGAGAAGTATGAGTCGTGGTGGCAACAACGAAAGAGTTTTTATACTTTTGTCTGAAAATTTCGATGCTCTTATGATAATACCTATTCTCTGTTCGGATATTATTGAGTACAGAGAAGTCCTTTGTTATTCATCTGAGGTTGGCAGTCTTTCATAACCCGAATTAAAGTCAACATTGCCGAATGTACCCGGCCTCGTCCGACGAGCTTTCCAGTTCAGATCATAGAACTCTAGTTTGCAGAAAAACAAATTGAGGTTATTCTATTTTTTGATGTTTGTAAAATATTCTGCCTCAGCTAGAATTTTGAAAAAGCCGAACATTATTTCTGGTGCATAAACTAGAAGATTTCATGAAATCACTTGAAGCGAAGCATCCATCCATCATTTATTACTCCAGATATAATATAAATATATCTTGATTAGTTTTGAGCATACAATGTTTAAGTTTGTCACATAATATTGCTTTGGAACTTTTTTCCTTTTACTCGATTCTGTTCATTCGCACTTCTATTGACTAATGAAAATAATATCTTTGAATAGGTACATTACAATACCATTAGTTTCCATTGTTCAAACAATGATATTTCTATTCAATTCAAGTTACTTGAATCTGTAATGTAAAATTTTAATCTTCTATAGTTAGGTTTTCAGAACTGTCTGAATTGCGGCATCAATTTGTCAATTTTCAAATGAGAATTGGAAATATGAGAAATCCGCAATTTATGCAACTTTTTCGTGATATTGACAACATTGCGTACCAATCCAATAAGAAATAAATAACATAACCTAAAATTTCAATACACACTGTGGGGAATATGCCAATTTTCCATGTACTCTTTGTGCTCAATAGTATCCGAACGGAGTATACTACTAACGAATGCTTCATCATTGACGGAAAACTTTCATTCGGTATTCCACTAATCGAAAGAAACGTGCAAACGGTTTTTGACTATAATCTATGCTCCAAAAAATGATATTTTTAATAATCGTAAGATAAACAGGGAATTTTTTTCCTGTTTTTTCACATTTTTGAGTTGGTTTTCATTTCACTAGAGCGTTTTGCTCTTTTTCAATTTGGAAAACGATAAATCTAATTGGAATATCGTGAGAGCTATAAGTAGGTTCCATTCAATTCACTTATGAATTCAACTTTCCTGTTGGAATCCTGAAATTTTCAGAATTGGTTTGAGATTTGGAGAGGAAAGTTTAATGTTGAATAAATATGAGAACCTAGAAATATTACTGTTTTTTACTGCCACTTTATGTCGACAAAAAACAGAGAACAATTGTTCCAATGTTGAATATTTATGGAAATAAAGAAACAACGATAGATCAAAAATTATAATATAAATTAAATAATAAAGGCGTTTCACTCCTCACGATTCAATTGGTATTTTCAATAATATTTGCCCAAAAAAATTCTGTCTAATGAAAAATAAATAAATACAGTGGAACTTTCCTATAACGAACGTCTGTATAACGAAGTTCTCTGTATAACGAATTTCGTACAAGACATTGTACCTTGAATCCAACTTCCATGTTGAAAACACCCTGTAAAACAAAGAAATTCTCTATATAACGAAATATTCAATTGAATGGGTATTGTTAAGTAGGTATACGGGAGGGTTTTCCGAAATTTTTCCGGGCGTACGTAATAAATCCCGACTAAATCATTGTTTGATTTCAATCTAACTATTACTTTAGTGTGAAAAGTAGTGCGAAAATTTCTAAAAGGAAGTGCTTAAGTTTGAATGATAAACTTACATTAATCAGCGAAGTCGACCGCGACATTGCCGACTATAGAAACAAATTTTCTGTATAACGAAATTTCTTCATAACGATTTTTTTTGTGGATTTAGCGCTTTCGTTATAAGGAAGTTCCCCTGAATATTATTCATCTCCAAATAATAATAATTCACGAAAGATAGTTCGTTGTGGCGACGACAATATCTTCTCTAATTGTTTCATGATATTATAATGAAAACCAACATTAATTCAATGTTAAATCAGGATTTTGATGAAACATTCATTTACAAATCACAAGTTCTTTCGATTTCTAAGACACCTCACGTAGCCATTGAACTCAATAAACACATGGAACGGCCTCGCGATGCAGCAGAATCGACTAAACGTGTGTCCAAAGTGTGGGAGAGAGATGGGGCAATTGAGGTATCATTATCTCTTTCTACTACTTGTAGAACTCTCCATTTGAAATCGGAGGATACTCCCGCTTTTGAATCGCGCAAGATTACGATGGAGACCCCCACCATTGTGGGATCATCATCTCACTCTGACATTCTATCTCAGTCGGCCTCACTTCATCCGGATCGCGAGGCCGTTCCATGTGTTTATTGAGTTCAATGCACGTAGCAAATCCTCGAATCTACTGTATAGTTAGCTGCCATTGTTTCTGGTCTGAAACATGCTTGAACTGCAAATTTTGTAGAAAATTATTTCCGCCATCAAGTATCTCGTAAGAGGAATGCTGGGCTCGTGGCGATATATTTTATTGGCCGAATTTAGGTTGGATCCAGGCAATAAAAAATAAAACTGAAGCCATAAATTTCAATTATATCTCCGGCTATTTTCTCCCGAGCATTACTGCTTTATAAATCCTGAAAGTTTAGGAATTTTGTTTTTCGCCGTTCTGCGATAACAGGGAGTCTGTTCCTGCATGACGTTTTCAACACTGTTGAGTTTGTATGTTGATGAAAATGGTAAAGCTGTAGTAATTTGAAACTCAGATTAGTTTCCTCGAACTTGTTGGAACAGTTAAAGTTACGAAATAATATTTCAAGATAGGACTGCTGGTGTTGGATACTAAAGCAGAGTGGTAATGACCAAATTAAACTACATTTTTGCTGGAATTTGGATCGATCTTATGGCGTACAAGTTTGTTGAAAAAAGCAAGTACTCCATTTCATACTATGAAGGTTTGAGGGCTATGTACTCAAATGCACATGGCTAAAGCCTGAAGGGCTCTACCAGTTCGTCATTAATTAATTAGTATATTCACAAATACGCTTTTGAACCAACACTATACATTTCCTGATTATATGCTCCTACTCTGTTATTAAATCCTAGACGAAAGCTAAATTTCTGTGCTGACTTCACAACAATTGAGAAACAAACAGTTGAATCATCAAAATAATCAAAACAAACTTCCTGTGCGTCGCAAACTATTTCTGATGTCATATCTATGAGGTCTAAAATTCCACTGATGTTTATAAAACGAACTTCCAACTAAGCTGGATTGAAACTTTGTCTTCATAAAAACATAATATTATGTTCTCTTGATGAACGAAATATATCTACTAGGGCGTTCGATATATACAGGGTGTCCCATTACTCGACGTCAACCCGGAACCGGGTGAATATGCAAGTAATGCTGGTTGTCAGAAAAATATAAAAAAAAATCTAAGTTGCATGATTTTAAAATAATGCGCATTTAAAAAAACACGCAAAATTCCACACCCTGTGACAGTCTTTTCGCTCCTGTTGCCACAAATATCAACTTTTTCCAACTTTTTTCTTTGCTGTGTAACCTTGAATAATGCTTGTCTAAACTGTAATCAAAATTTTGATACCAGCTGATCTAGGTTTCATAAAAATAGGGCTTACTTCTCAGAAAAAAAATTCGAAATAAACAATTGCCTAGTTTCAACTGACTGTATTGAAAAAAAAATGTACTATGTAGGTTTGGCATGTTTTTTCAAAAGTTGGCGCATTTAGTGAGGATTCCAAAATGGTATAATACTTGTTTAATTGTAGCTGCCGTAGTTCAAATTTATTTTCGATTGCCTTTGAATACACTTTTTCGTTAACTGCTTCTCAGTAATAGAGTCCAATGGATTCAAGTCCGAGATTGGAACAGAAAGTCCGATTCATCTTCCGGAAAAAAATGTTATCAGAAAAAAAAATTTCCAGAGAAAATAATTTTTCCAGAAAAAAATTTTCCGGAGAAATTTTTCTGAAAATTTTTTTTCTGGTAACATATTTTCCCGGAAGATGGATCGGCCGTTCTGGTCCAATCTCGTGGCCGGCCCGTTCACCGGACTTGAATCCATTGGACTTTAGTACTGGGAAGCAGTTAACGAAAAAGTGTATTCAAAGGCAATCGAAAATAAATTTGAACTACGGCAGCTACAATTAAACAAGTATTATACCATTTTGGAATCCTCACTAAATGCGCCAACTTTTGAAAAAACATGCCAAACCTACATAGTACATTTTTTTTTCAATACAGTCAGTTGAAACTAGGCAATTGTTTATTTCGAATTGTTTTTCTGAGAAGTAAGCCCTATTTTTATGAAAACTAGATCAGCTGGTATCAAAATTTTGATTACAGTTTAGACAAGCATTATTCAAGGTTACACAGCAAAGAAAAAAGTTGGAAAAAGTTGATATTTGTGACAACAGGAGCGAAAAGACTGTCACAGGGTGTGGAAGTTTGCGTGTTTTTTTAAATGCGCATTATTTTGAAATCATGCAACTTAGATTTTTTTTATATTTTTCTGACAACCAGCATTACTTGCCTTTTCACCCGGTTCCGGGTTGACGTCGAGTAATGGGACACCCTGTATGTAGAGATATTGAGACTAACAAACAAAACGAAGCCTTTTTGTCAAAATTACTATTTATTCTTCAACAAGTTCCTTTTCAGCTGGATTCACTTAGTACAACGATTTTACAATACTGCGATGCCCTTCTTTTAAATAGTAAGATTTGCCTAAATCCCCAAAAAACAATTTTTTTTTACTTACTAAATCCTATTAGTTATATTTCTATGACTCAGTGTTTTTTAGGACTCCTGAAAAAATTAAGAACTGACATCGCCTTCCAAAAGTTTTCATAAAACTACATTATAATTCGATCACGAAAAGCTTCCAATAGAGCAAATTTATGTTCGGAAATTTCAGACTTTTTCGTTATTATCAGGTTAGCCATGGTATTATAGCGAAGAATGAGCAGCTAGCACAAAGTTTATATGTCATTCGAAAGTACACTGGATGAGGTATTTTTTACTGAAGAAAAAGCGTGTGCATAATTATTAATATTTCATCGAAAAACCATTGGAAAAATAGAATTGATGAGTTAAAAATCGTGATATTAATAATGATCTTTTCAGAGAAAAAACTATAAAACATTTTTTGTAGCAAATCACTTGTCTAATCACCCCTCGAAGTTTGTCCACTTTAAAAGTAGACACCCTGTAGAGACCTAGCGGTTTGACCAGACCACTTAATACAGCAAGATATGAGTGTGAAAGAAGCGAAAGCGAACTGCAGGACGCAGGTGTCCAACACTGATACGCAAACGCAAGGCGCAGACGCTCTAATACAAAACCGAATTGGGCGAATTTACCAACCCCCTGTGAGTTATTGTGAAAATTTTCAATATTCTGTTGAAACATGGAAAACTTCTGTAAATTCTTGTAATATTCTGTGAAGTCTTGTGAATTTCAGTATAGTCTTGTAAATTTCAGTAATGCCCCGGAAAATTACGAGAAATCACAAAAAAATTCCATTTCAGTCATTTCAAAGGTTACAGTATGTGAAATTACCATATGATCAATAGTGAGTCATATGTAAATTTACCCCCAGCTTAGACAGTGCATAAAGAAAACTCAAACAATTTTTTCTGTTGATCGTTGGAAAGATATACATTTTCTGGAGAGAGAGGGGGATTTTCAAAAACTTCATACCAAATACCCACTTTTTTATGTCTGAATAACCCCTTAAATTTTATCGGTGTTACTTTTAAACACCCTTTTTTTTGTTGAACGCATTCCTTATATTCCTGGCCTTTCAGAGAAAATAAGAAGAATTGGTTCCAAATTTAACATAAGAATTGTTTTCATACACAAAATGATTTGAGATCCATTCTAACCAGAACGAAACCAATGAATGAGATACAAAAATAAAAAAAATTGTGTTTACAATATTCCCTGTATATGTGGAAAATCTTAAACAGAAGAGACATCAAGACCTTTAGGGATATGAAAACTGGAACATAAGAACAATTTCAAAAATGGAGACATTACACTAATCGCTGATCATGTATGCTCAATTAGCGGAGATCATATGATGAACTGGAACAACAGAAAGATCCTAATGACAGAACCTGATATTATAAAAGGAAAATTAAGGAATATACATGTTTTTTGTTAGATGAAGTACAGAAGTAGATAATTTGGCCAATTTTTTTGTTGGAATAGATCGTATTTGGATTGATTCATTGAAGAAAGAAATGACATAAGGAAATTCCAAAATTAAATAAATCAACATCTCTATGTGTTGACAAATTTCAAAGTCAATTAGACTGCAAATGAAAAACACACAATTCTGAAGATTGTCTGAAGAAGGTGTCTTATATAGACACCGAAACATTACATTGTCTTTTTCATTTATTTCCTTTTTCAGTTTCATTCAAGACCAATTTTCTCCTGACAAACAAGTGCAAAGATTTTCGCAGGAGCACTTCATCTTAATTAATTTTTTGTTAATTATCTCTGTTTCAGAGACTGGAAGTGAAAACCTATAAAGTTTTCAAAAAATGCAGAATCCTCCCAGAATATATTTCAATCGATATTTATAAACACCCTGTATTAAAAAACGATCGAATTGGTTCGGCGCGCTGGTACGAGCACACTACAACTCAAAATAGGCACAAACTAATATTATTTATTGATCCTAATAAAAGCTCACCTTGTCGTTTTTGTATTTATTGCAATTCTCCGGATTTTTCTTTATGCAAATAACTCGCAGGAAGAATTTCGTCACATGTTTATTCAGCGTTTCCGTGGGGAATATCAGAAAGCTCGTAAAAACGAAATATTGTGATGGGGAAAGCCGTTATTTTATTTTTCCCTGGGCTATAATTTAAGGCACGAACGTTCGAATATTCCATATCGAACGTTCGCTGTTCATTAAGGAGTGATATTAATTTTCATTTTTCGGTTACGTGTGCGTTATGCAGGCGAACCTGACGAATTAGGTACGTTATTTTTCGTTTTTGTTCCTATTTCGCTCGTATTTCTTTGTTAAAATTGAAGAATAAACTCTAATTACCCGTATGATGGCTTCGGGTTAGATGAATTATTATTCGTGCAAATATAATATCATTGTTCAATGCCACTATTAATAATAATAATAATAAAGTTTATTCTTCAACTGAAGATTCTGCAGTCCGAAACAATTCCATATTATAAGTATCAGCCTGAAGTAATACTGGAGAACCACTATTACAGGCTATAATATTATGGGATCGCACAGTACTTACAAATTAAACAGTTGCTAATAACCGGTCAGACATAATTCTAGTGAAGAAAAAAGAGAACAGAGCATTACTTATAAACGTAGCCATACCGAATAACAACAATCTACTTAAAAAATACGTTAAAAAATATCGAAATATCGAGAGCTGGAACTTCAGATCAGAAGGCAGTGCGAAATCTCTAGTACCAGAACCATTCCCATTCTCATATCTACCACAGGAATTATTCCTAAGAGCGTCAAGTCCAACCTGAAGGAGCTAAATTTAGATGAAAACCTTTACAGAATCATGCAAAAAGCAGTACTTCTCGGTACTGCTAGAACGGTAAGGAAGTTTGTAGGTCACGATGGACACCAGGAACAACCATGAAGGGAAATATTGCAAGACTGACTACCAGGACATCAACCGAGAAATCCAGGACCACCACCGAAGACCTCAGAGCTCAATCTTTTAGTAGGGAGTGTGACAGCCGATCGCTAGGGGTTGTGAAAAATCACTCAATTTATTATTCGAAATGAAATCTACAGGATCTTGCGTTTTTTTAAGTTCTCTACTTGTATTATAATTCTCCCTTATTATTTCCGTTTTCATCTGTCTTGATGAAATATCAAAATCTTACCTACAAACTTTTTCGAAAAATGTCACAAAAGAAAAACAAACCGCAAGCTGAGAGTATTAATATACTTCGTTAATAAATGGCAGGGAATAAAAACAACAGCTGATCTCCATCCACGATCGCTGGGGTTGATTCGGGCCGATCGGACGTTCAGTTTCGGCTAACCTCTTTCGCCTAGAAGCGAAAATAATGCCGCGGAGCCGGGCCTCCGACACGTGATTTACATCTTGAATTTTGAGTGGTTCCCGCACCGTTCACTTCAAGAAGTTTGAAATATTACATTCTAACGAATCTCGATTCGTGAAGGCGAGCCTTCTTCACTAAGCGGTTTGCCTGCTATTCGTTACGCTGTATTGTGGGTTGCGAATAATGAATGAATATTTTAGATTGCTGAGTAATAAAGGCCCGGCCTCCTCTGCCTCCTCTGAGCATCCGCCACTGCTCTGTAGAACAACACATCAGTAGAAATATTCGAAGGAAACTACCAATTAACCTAAACCTTCCATGAAAATTGAATGGAATAGAAACATCTAAATCAATATGCACAACCGAGTTGAACAATAGTTACCTTCCATGCCATAAAAACCGTAATTGGCAGAATAGTAAAACAATAATTCCAAGAAATAAAGTATCACGTTAACGAAAGAACGTGCAAAGTCAGAGATCAAGAAAACGTTTATTAACACGATAAATCCCCATGCAAATCTCACAAGGACTGGCTAGTGGCTACATAAGAAAATAACAACAATTTTGATCCTTCGACAAAAGGCACACCAGCACACTATGTTTTGAGCTTTTTTCTCCAAAACTGTCATGATTGACAGAAAGGAGGTTCCTAACATTTGGTGGTCCAGTTTACTATGGATCACAAATTTCTGAGCAAAACTTTCCTGCAGTAAATTGTTTTTGAAAATGTCAAAAGTAAAGGAAGGTGCTATTTTGGCAGACTCTTGTAAACAACAACATACGCCTCTAGTAACAACACATCAGTAGAAATATTCAATGGTGGCTTGTGAGATTTCAATCAGAGGAGGCCCGAGGCCGAGACCAAGCAACCAACAAAATAATTTATTTCGAACTGGGCTTCCTGTCAGCCACTAGCATTTATTATACTCTTCTACGCAGAACGAACGATTATTATGAGCAGAATTTATAATTAAATTTGTCATTGCTGGTCGAGGTGTCTTAGTTACTTGAGCCATGAAAATTTTATCATCGTAAGACATTTTAGTGAATTTACTATTCGAAAAAAAAACTACAGGATCTTGCGTTTCTTTAAGTTCACTACTTGCATTATAATTATCCCTTCTTGTTTCTGTTTCTATCTTTCTTGCTGAAATATTAAAAGCTTACCTACAAACTTTTCCAAAAAATGTCACAAAACCACAAACCGCACGCTGAGAGGATTAATACTTCGTAAATAAAGAGGGAGGGAATCAAAACAACAGCTGATCTCCATCCACGATCGCCGGGGTTGATTCGGGCCGATCGGACGTTCAGTTTCGGCTAAGCTCGTTCGCCTAGAAGCGAAAATAATGCCGCGGAGCCGGGCCTCCGACACGTGATCTACATCTTGAATTTTGAGTGGTTCCTGCACCGTTCATTTGAAAAAGTTTGAAATATTACATTCTAACGAATCTAGACTCGTGGGGGCGAGCCTCCTCCGCTAAGCGGTTTGCCTATTCGTCGCTGTATTGTGTGTTGGAGATAATGTATAAATATTTTAGATCGCTGAGTAATAAACATATTTTTATTACTATGAGTTTTGGATAGTAGATAGAATGATGGAAATAATACAGATATACAAATGTAATTTCCTTCCATGAAAATTGAATGGAAAAGAAATATCTAAATCTATATGCACAACCGCCGAGTAGAGCAATACTGCCTTTCATGCCATAAAAAACCGTAATTGGTAGAATAAAAAAACAATAATTTCAAGAAATAAAGTAACACGTTAACGAAAGAACGTGCAAAGTCAGAGATCAAGAAAACGTTTATTAACACGATAACTTTCCATGCAAATCTCACAAGGACTGCTACATGAGAAAATAGCAATAATTTTGATCATTCGACAAAAGGCACCCAGCAAAGTTTCCAGATTTTCACTATGTTTTGGGCTTTTTTTCCAAAACTGTCATGATTGGCAGGTAGGGAGTTTGTAACCATAGACCTAATATAGTAATTATAGATCTATGTTTGTAACTTATGGTGGCTGAGTTCCCTATGGATCACATATTTCTGAGCAAAACTTTTCTGCAGAAAACTGGTTTTGAAAATGTCGAAAGTAAAGACAAGAGCCATTTTGGCAGACTCTTGTAAACACCATATTTAGTATACTTTTCTGTATCAGTGGCGGCTCGTGAGATTTCAATCTGAGGAGGTCCGAGACCACGCAACCAACAAAATAATTTATTTCGAACTGGGCTTCCTGTCAGCCACTGGCATTTATTATACCATTCTACGTAGAACGAAATATTATGAGCAGAATTAATAATTCAATTTGGAATTGCTGGTCGAGGTGTCTTAATTACTTGAGTAATGAAAATTTTAACATTGTTAGGCATTTTACTGAATTTATTATTCAAAATAAAATCTACAGAATCTTGCGTTTCTTTAAATTCACTACTTGTATTATAATTCTCCATTATCATTTCCGTTTCCATCTGTCTTGATGAAATATCAAAATATTACCTACAAACTTTTTCGAAAAATGTCACAAAAAAAAACCGCATGCTGAGAGTATTAATATACTACGTTAATAATGGGAGGAATCAAAACAACAACTGATCTCCATCCACGATCGCCGGGGTTGATTCGGGCCGATCGGACATTCAGTTTCGGCTAACCTTGTTCGCCTAGAAGCGAAAATAATGCCGCGGAGCCGGGCCTCCGACACGTGATCTACATATTGAATTTTAAGTGGTTCCCGCACCGTCCATTTGAAGAAGTTTAAAATGTTACATTCTAACGAATCTCGAGACGAGCCTCCTTAGCTGTACGGTTTTCCTGCTATTCCTTACGCTGTATTGTGTGTTGCGGATAATGTATGGATATTTTAGATTGCCGAGTAATAAAGGCCCGGCCTCCTTTGTTTTCTCTGAGCAGCCCTCACTGCTCTGTAAAACACACATCAGTAGAAATATTCGAAGGAAATTACCAATTAACCTAAACCTTCCATGAGAATTGAATGAAATAGAAACATCTAAATCTATATGCACAACTTCCGAGTGGAGCAATAACTGCCTTTCATGCCATAAAAACCGTGATTGGCAGAATAGAAAAACAATAATTCCAAGAAATAAAGTATCACGTTAACGAAAGAACGTGCAAAGTCAGAAATCAAGAAAACGTTTATTAACACGATAAATCCCCATGCATATCTCACAAGGGCTGGCTACATAAGAAAATAACTATAATTTTCATCATTCCGCAGAGGGCACTCCGGCCGTTAACAAATTCATCGATCAGTTGTACTTCTCGTTCGCCTAGAAGCGAAAATAATGCCGCGGAGCCGGGCCTCCGTCACGTTATCTGCAGCTTGAATTTTGAGTGGTTCCCGCACCGTTCATTTGAGGAAGTTTGAAATGTTACATTCCAACAAACCTCGACTCGTGGAGGCAAGCCTCCTTCGCTAAGCGGTTTGCCTGCTATCCGTTACGCTGTATTGTGTGTTGCGGGTAATGTATGAATATCTTAGATCGCTGAGTAATAAATAATATTTATCACTTTGAGATTTGGACAGTAGATAGAATGATGGAAATGATACAGATATAGAAATGTGATTATTTTTTAATTAAACTTGAATTTAAGATTGAATAAATGCAGTGAGATTAGGGAAGTCCTGGTCTTTTCTGCCTCATCTGAGCAGCCACATCACATCAGTGGAAATAGTCTAAGGAAATCACCAATTAACCTAAACCTTCCATGAGAATTGAATGAAATAGAAACATCTAAATCTATATGCACAACTTCCGAGTGGAGCAATAACTGCCTTCCATGCCATAAAGAACCGTAATTGGCAAAATAGAAAAACAATAACTCCAAGAAATAAAGTATCACGTTAACGATAGAACGTGCAAAGTCACAGATCAAGAAAACGTTTATTAACACGATAACTCCCCATGCAAATCTCACAAGGACTGATGGCTACATAAGAAAATAACAACAATTTTGATCCTTTGACAAAAGGCACACCAGTAAATTTTCCAGATTTCCACTATGTTTTGAGCTTTTTCCTCCAAAACTGTCATGATTGACAGAAAGGGGGTTCCTAAATTATGGTGGTCCAGTTTCCTATGGATCACAAATTTCTGAGCAAAAATTTCCTGCAGAAAATTGTTTTTGAAAATGTCAGCAGAATGTATAATTAAATTTGTCATTGCTGGTCGAGGTGTCTTATTACTTGAGCTATGAAAATTTCATCATCGTAAGACATTTTAGTGAATTTACTATTCGAAAAAAAATCTACAGGATCTTGCGTTTCTTTAAGTTCACTACTTGCATTATAATTATCCCTTCTTTTTTTCCGTTTCTATCTTGCTGAAATATTAAAAGCTTACCTGCAAACCTCTCCAAAAATGTCACAAAACCACAAACCGCACGCTGAGAGGATTAATACTTCGTAAATAAAGAGGGAGGGAATCAAAACAACAGCTGATCTCCTGATCTCCATCCACGATCGCCGGGGTTGATTCGGGCCGATCGGACGTTCAGTTTCGGCTAAGCTCGTTCGCCTAGAAGCGAAAATAATGCCACGGAGCCGGGCCTCCGACACGTGATTTAATGCTTGAGTTTTCAGTGGTTTCCGCACCGTCCATTTGAAGAAGTTTGAAATGTTACATTCTAACGAATCTCGACTCGTGGAGGCTAGCCTTCACTAAGCGGTTCGCCTGCTATTCTTTACGCTGTATTGTGTGTTGCGGATAATGTATGAATATTTTAGATTGCTGAGTAATAAAGGCCCGGCCTCCTCTGCCTCTTCTGAGCAGCCGCCACTGCTCTGTATAACAACACATCAGTAGAAATATTCGAAGGAAATTACCAATTAACCTAAACCTTCCATGAGAATTGAATGAAATAGAAACATCTAAATCTATATGCACAACTTCCGAGTGGAGCAATACCTGCCTTCCATGCCATAAAAACCGTAATTGGCAGAATAGAAAAACAGTAATTCCAAGAAATAAAGTATCACGTTAACGAAAGAACGTGCAAAGTCGGAGATCAAGAAACGTTTATTAACACGATAACTTCCCATGCAAATCTCACAAGGACTGGCTACATAAGAAAATAACGATAATTTTGATCATTCGACAAAAGACACCTCAGCAAAATTTCCAGATTTTTACTATGTTTTTCCAAAACTATTATGATTGACAGGTAGGCAGTTTGCGACTTATGGTGGCCAAGTTTACTATGGCTCACAAATTTCTGAGCAAAACTTTCCTGCATTTAATTGTTTTCGAAAATGTCAAAAGTAAAGAGAAGTGCCATTTTGGCAGACTCTTACAAACACCATATTTAGTATACTCCTCTGCAAAGATTAGGGAGAGAAAGATGATAGGAAACGTCCCTACCCTAGTACTAAAAACCGACTACGTTTTTTGGTTAGTTGATTAATTCTGACAAATAGATGGTGCTGAAAATAATAATTTTTTTCAATTTAGAAAACTGTTATAATGGGTGCAAAATTCAATGCTTTGTTTCGTGATCAGGATGTTTTTTCATCATAACATTGTTTAAAATGAATTGATAATAATGAAATGCGATATTGTATTGCTATAGTTTTATTAGAAATCGTTACTCACAAAAATATAATAGGGAAATTTAATACAAATCAATAACTTTCTTACTTATCAGTTACCGAATTATCAAAACAATTAAAAACAAACCACAATTTGAAGATGGAAGTGAAAACCAATGAAAATTTCAACAGAATAAAGCTTCTCCATTTGTTTTTATTTGACCTGTAGAAAAATGCTCACCGCACATTCTATAACAGCTGCTGAGATCAATATCTCTTCGCCCAGAAAACTATATCCATTTGAGACATAGAGATGGAATGATATGAGAGCACTGAGATTAAAAAGCAATGAGAGAGATACATCATACAATACCTACATTTCCATTTCCTCAGGTTCAGGATTGACAATGTTTTCAAATGTCCTTGTTCTGCTCAAAATGGCCTCTACAATCTTTGATTTTACTCCTGAATGTTAGTAGTTAATCCTGACACATGGATGGCGCTAACGTCATCGTAGTCGCTACGTTTCATATCTTTCTCTCCTTAATCTTCGCTACTCCGTATAACAACACATCACTAGAAATACTCGAAGGAAATTACCAATTACCTTCTATGAAAATTGAATGGAATAGAAATATCTAAATCTTTATGCACTAACTGCCTTTCATGCAATAAAAAACCGTAATTGGCAAAATAGAAAAACAATAATTCCAAGAAATAAAGTATCACGTTAACGAAAGAACGTGCAAAGTCAGAGATCAAGAAAACGTTTATTAACACGATAAATCCCCATGCAAATATCACAAGGACTGGCTACATAAGAAAATAACAATAATTTTCATCATTCCGCAGAGGGCACTCCGGCCGTTAACAAATTTATCGATCAGTTGTACACGATATGCTTAACTGCCTTAGTTATAATTCGCCGCATGGAAAGATTGGTCATGTGATAATCCGACGAAGTTTATGGGGTTTCCATTCGTGCTTTCCATGAAAACGACTTATTTTCTATTTATTGACGAACCCGGTTTTTGTTCTATTGTTATTTTTATTGCTCAATATTCAGGAACAAGGCTCGTTTGTAACAGAGTTGTGACCGAGAGTGAAAGGGAAGGCGTTACGAGTTATGCTCGGATGAAATGTGTCTTCGCAGTTTCGAATCTATGACGCACCTTTTTTTATGGAAATTGGTTATGAGGAAATGGACGGGGAAAAGTTTATATTGGATACTGACTGGTCGATATATGGAAGGTGGAGCAGTTGCTGGAGCGTTGAGATTGCTCTCGGTGATGAATCGAATGGGTGTTTTGTAAATCAGTATGTACACCTTTACAGTTGTACCGGGTTTTTCACTATAATTTGACCCCCCTTTAACTTTGTTACTGAAGGAGATACAAAAAAATGTTTCGTATAAAAGTTTCACGAAATCAACTGAGGTTTTTTGATATGAGTCCAGAAACTGAAATATATACAGGGTGACCAATATATGGATGGCAACTTCATTTTTTCAAATGGAACACCCTGTATATTTTTCCATATTTGGTTAGCTCTTTTTCCCCTGATTTTGAATATGTAACATATGTTGGTCTATCTTTCTTATTCTGAGCACCACAGAGTGCTTTCAATTTCAATAACCATCTGGCATAGCGTTTTGGAAGTCCGTGAATATTTAAGTGGCCAATTTGATTTACTTTAGCAATAATGACAATCAATGAAAGCGGAGAATAATATTAATGATATAAAATCAACCAATATTAAACCCATAATTCGGAACTAATCCCGTCAACGCACTAAGAATAATGATAATATTGTAGTGATTAGGAAAAAAATTTTGAAGCTTTAATTTCTGACTTGAATCAGAGCCATAATAATGCTATCAAAAATAGTCTAAACATCTTGGGACAGCTATATGAACTGTGTATTGAATGAAGGTGGTCATTTTGAGCAATTTCTTTAGTTGATGTTATTCTTACCATACTACCATAGTTTATCATTTTTCATTGGTTTAGTAATTGTTAAGTATTCATTTCAAAATAATACTTTTAAGTAGATTGTTTTCATATAAATAATTTCGTAGGTATTTCACAGTTTTTTTTATTAGGTGTCATCATTTCAAAACTTTGAAACTCTGAAAATTAAAGAGACACATCCGCATACACATTTATATTCGAGATCAGGAGGAAATAGCTTATCAAAAAAAGGGAGAATATACAGGACAGGGTGTCCCATATAGTTGCATTCAATGTTGTTCACCCTGTATATCTTCCCATTGATGTTATTATAACTCCAGAAATGAGCATTTTCATTAAACGCACTCTGCCACTTGTAAAATGATTACAGATCTTGGCACGTGGTTCTTAAAATTTGAACCTCTGTGGTTCTCAGAATAAAAGAGAAAGACCAACATATGTTACATATTCGGAATCAGGGGAAAAAGAGCTAACCAAACACGGAAAAATATACAGGGTGTTCTATTTGAAAAAATTAAGTTGCCATCAATATGTTGGCCACCCTGTATATATTTCAGTTTCTGGACTCATATCCAAAAACCTCAGTTGATTTCCTGAAACTTTTATAAGAAACATTTTTTGTATCTCCTTTAGTAACAAAGTTAAAGGGTGGGTCAAATTACAGTGAAAAACCCGGTACATCAGAAAATCAAAGTTCAATTTCAGAAAGGAAGCACGTCTTTCAGAATATAGGGTGTCTATAAACAATGCGAGGGACTTCGGGAGATGATTCCTCGATGAAAATAAGCAGGGGTAGTTCATATACATTTTTTTCGTAATTGACCCCCCTTTTAAGATATAGCCTTTGGAAGGCGATTCTTAAAAACACTGAGTTTTAAAACTATACATAATATAAGGCACTCAGTAGGTGTTACTCACACAATTTTTTCAGATCTCATAACTTTATTATTAGGGCTTGAAGATTATAACCCTCTATGATTTTCGTGCAAAAATTGTTTTCCTGGGATAGATTTTTGAAAAATGAACTTATGCTTTCCCAGTCAATTCGGGAAAAAAAGTCTTTTTCAAAATTTCGATAGGGTCGTACTTTTCTAGGAAAAAATAAAGACCTACAAGCAGCTATGATAAATGTTCATTCCAATTCATCGTATAAACGTTCCATGGAATGAATATTCTAAGATATTGTATGTCTATGACAGGAGATAAATATGTTTTATGAATCTTTCTGAAAGTTCAATTACTAATTTCCGGAAGAAAATTATATCCGTTATATTTTTATTTCACGAATTGAACTTTTTTTGGATTAATAAGAATAATTGACAAAACCAAATTTGAGCATAAACAATATCATAGAATATTCATTCTATAGAACAAACGATGAAATGGAATGAACAGTGATCATAACTTCTTGTAAGTTTTTATGTTTTCCAAGAAAAGTATAGACTATATCGAAATTTTGCAGGAGACTTTTTTCTTCAGAATTAAATGGAAAATCATAAAAGAATTTCATTTTTCGAAAATCTATCCTAGGAAAACAATTTTTAAGGGAAAATCATAAGGGGTTGTTATTTTCAACCCCTTATTATAAAGTTATGAAATCAAAAAAAGTGTGTGAGTAACATATTCTCAATGAATCATATAATGTATAGTTTATGACTCAGTATTTTTTAGGAATCCTCAAAAAAATTAAAAACTGTCAATACGTCATCGCCTTCCAAAGGCTGTATCTTGGAAGGGAGGTCGATTTCGAAAAAAAAATATGGACTACCCCTACTTATTTTCATCGATCTCCCTATCAGAAAATATTCGAGATTTCATATTTCAAAATCTTTTTACTCAAATTCTCCTCGACTGATTAAGCCCATTAACAAATTAGCCGAAATATTTGGATCAAATATGCCCCTCTGAATATTTTAAGTTAAGGAGCTAGAAGCTTCCAGGAAAGTTTGGGGAAGAGTAAGTCTACCTTTGACCGCTTTTAGCGTGGCCACTGCAAAGGTCAACATGTTAACAAGCCTCATATGAAATATTCACTTACTCTCCTGCAGCAATGAGGAAACTTCATTTGGTCGAAATATTCCCAACTTCCCGAGTTTGGGTCGAGAAAGTTCTCAAAAGATTAGATCAGCACACACAAGTTTCTAGCTTTTTCGAAATTATTTAACAACACTCTTGTTTACACGTGCTAAACCAGAGCACCAATACTGACTATCATTGATTAAGAAGCGATGAGCTGAATCTGAGAGCTAAGTTATTTCATTAAAAGTTCTGATTCTACCTACGAACGATACAAAATCCAAAGTTCTCACCTTGTTAAGAGCTTTCTCAAGTGGCATCTACCCTTTGAGAATTCCCTTTAATTTTCAGTATTCCTAATGGAAAAATTCAACCATACATCGAATCTGTCGAAAAATCCGTTTACCCTACACGTAACATAGGTATACCTAAAAACCGTTGTAGTATTCGAAGTTTTCCAAACAAAAGCATTCAAGTGTCAAAATTTTATTGAAGCTGAAATATTGAGAAGTGCAGGAGGAAATCTCGTCTAATTTTCAACGTTTCATTTCCAATAAGGTTTGTTCGACAAACTTCGAATACAATTACGATAAGTTTTATATTTCTCGCCAACTTCGTTTTTGTATACGTATCAAATACGTTGTATTTTTTAAGATCAGGAAATACTCCAGGAAGTTCAGGAAAAAATTTAGGTAGGAGCTGGTCCATTTTAGACCACCTATAGTGTAACCACTCCAAAAGGTCAACATGTTAACAAGCCTCACATGAAATATTCAATTACTCTCTTTCAGCAATGAGGAAACTTCATTTGGTCGAAATATTCCCAACTTCCCAAGTTTGGGTCGAGAAAGTTCTCAAAAGATTAGATCAGCACACACAAGTTTCTAGCTTTTCCAAAATAAATTATCAACACTCTTGTTTACACGTGCTAAACCAGAGCTCCAATACTGACTATCATTGATTAAGAAGCGATGAGCTGAATCTGAGAGCTAAGTTATTTCATTAAAAGTTTTGATTCTTCCTACCATTGATACACAATCTAAAGTTCACACCTTGTTAAGAGCTTTCTCAAGTGGCATCTACCCCTTGAGAATTCCCTCTGATTTTCAGTAGGTATTTCCAATGGAAAAATTCAACCATACATCGTATATGTCGAAATATCTGTTTATGATGAACGTAACCTATAAAAATCCTTATAAGACTATAAGGATAAGGATAAGGATAACTTCGAATACTCGAAGTTTTTCGGACATAGGCATTCAAATGTCAAAATCTTATTGAAGCTGAAACTAGAGCAATAGAAAGATAGGTATGCCAGACAGGCTGACTGGGTCCAACCATAGACTCGAAAATTACAGATGGTAATGTCAATTTCTCAGTTATTGTGCTCTATTGTTGGTTGCGTGCTTTTTTTGAAGAATAGTTATTAGAAAGTATTGATTTCTTATTCAAAACAATAAATTTGGAGACTAGACAGGTAAGCATAAGCATTTATTCGATTACAGATTTCATTTCATTCGAATTGTTCTGTAATTTTCGAGTCTGTGGTTGGACCCAGCATGGCTGTCTGGTATACTCCCCTTTTCAGAGCCTTACTGAAACATTGAAAAGTGGGGTAGAATTAAAATATTCAATGGTTCTGAAATTTCGCCAAATATTTCCTGAATTTTTCGGCTGCTTCGAAAGTTTGTCAACTGCTTCAAAAATTCACCAACTGCTTCGAGAATTTACCAAATCTGATCAATATTTGGCACGCCCATAGACCAACTTCATTAAAATTTGCTTAACTACTTTAAAATTTTACAAATTGTTTTGATATTTTTCCAAATGGTCTGAAATTTTTTCAACTGCTTCGAAAAACCACCAACTGCTTTGCAAAATTGCCTACTTTAATCAATATTAGGCCGGTCCATATAACAAATACATTGAAATTTTCAAACTGTTCTCAAATTTCATCATATATTATGACCATTTTTTCAACTATTTCGAGAATTTGCAAACTCTGATCAATAGTAGGCACGCCTCTAGATCAACTCCATCGATATTTGCCCAACTGCTTCCATAATTTTTCCAACTGCTTCGAAGTTTTGTCAACTGCTTCGGAAAGCTACCAACTGCTTTGAAAAATTGCCAACTCTGATCAACCTGTATCAACTCCATTGAAAATTTTCCAACTCTTTTGATTTTTTTCCAAATGCTTCGACAAATTTTCCAACTGTTTCGCAAATTTACTGATATTTTTCAAAAGATTGGGTCAGTACATATAGTCCGTTTACGAAATGTTGAGCACATAGTAGGCGTTTCGTTAATTATCTGAAGTTGGCAGTATTTACTGTCATAGAGTAAAATAAAGTTAACGTTGCCGAATGTACTCGGTCTCTTCCGACGAGCTTACGAGTTATCAGAGAACTCTATGCAATATTGACAACATTGCGTATCAATCTGACAAGAAAACAAAGAACATAACCTAAAATTTCAATATACACAGTGGAATATGCCAAATTTCCATGGCCAACCGACGGCTCAACCTTTGGTGAACGGACTATACAAGTTTCTAGCTTTTCCAAAATTATTAAACGACACTCTTTTTACAATAATTGCTAAACCAGACTTCCAATACTGGCTATACTCTTCGATCATTGATTAAGACTTAACTGAATCTGAGAGCTAAGGTATTTCATTAAAAGTTTTGATTCCACCTACCATTGATACACAATCCAAACTTCTCACCTTGTTAAGAGCTTTCTCAAGTGGCATCTACCCTTTGAGAATTCTCTTTGATTTTCCGTATTCCTAATGGAAAAATTCAAGCATACATCGCATCTGTCGGAAAATCCGTTCATGATAAACGTAATGAACTCGCCTGGGAAATTCGGTCTTCGTCAAAAGCTTTGCGGCGCGCCGACTTTGAATATACTTATTTCTTCCTTTTTTGAGGGCACAAAGCAGGAACATAGCAGAAAATTGCATCTAAATTCGCGTTTTAACGAATTGAAAATAAGGATCTCGCTGTTCTGTCTGATGTATGGTAAAGAATAAACTATTCCTGTTATGTTCCTGTATATGTGTGTATAGAAATCGGCAAACAGGATGTTTTTGAACTGCTCAGAGGTAGAAACGAAATGGAATTTCAGCGAGTTTTGAGCAACTTCGTACGACGGAGTATTAATATTGCCTTTGCGAATAAATGAAATAATATACGTGAATAGAACCATAGACTAACTAAACGGAGAATGGATGAGACACTACTATAACAAGCTTCAACGCCATCTGTTTTTGTACATCACTAATTCGTGAAAAAAGCTCAATTGAAAAAGGAATCTGTATCGTAAAGCTGCCTCAAAAAGAATTCTGTAGTGCACCTTTTGAATAGGTAGGTACACCCATATACAAGAGGCAAAAAGTTTTTTGAAATTCAATTTCCAAAAGGAAATCAGAAATGGATTCGTGCAAGTTATCGATGAGTGAGGAAATTTATTTTCATGAAAATAATACCTGCAACGAACTTTCATCTGATTTTCTTTTGGAATCGAGAAATGAGGATCAATAATCAAATTCTGGATATAATAAAAATTTATTCACTGAAATAGGTATCACCAATTGAAAATACAGATTTATTTCATAAATATCTAATCAATAAACTAATGATTGCATTGAAAACATTTTCAAAAACTAACAATAATGAATTCAATAATACCAAATATGAGTATTTACCTACTAAACTTATTCAATACATGAAAAACTTTTTTGAAAACTACGAGTATCTTAATTCTTATAGGTAACAGAATATACATATATATTTTATAATTACCTTCTTGCATCTCGATTTTCACATCCAATAACACAGCACGTCTTCACTCTTGCAGGCATATCGAAATTTATTATATTTCAAAAAGAACGTGTCAAACCACTCCTTGTGTCAGTTGACAATTCAAAGGTTTTTTGATAATAATCATTTTACATACTTTCTATTTTCTTGATAGGATTTCCATGAATGTAACGACATCTAACTATCAAATTGAAAATAATTTTTTCGTGTACCTATTAGTCTCCTCCTCCGACAGATGGCGCGGAATATACGAGTGACTCATCTAATTTTTTAGTTTGTCTATGAAAACCTAACCTAACCTAACCTACCAACAATTGAAAAAAAAATAAAATCTAATCGGACTTGAAATGACACATTTATAAATTAACAAACTTTATCGATTTTTTGAGTGAATCGATTATCCTGCAGGTGAGAAAATTGAGTCTATCAATGAACAGCTTAAGTGAAAATATCGGCCAAGATTTTCGTGATTTCTGTAATAAGCTTTGAATAAATTACAAAACCGTCTACGGAACAATCAAATTCGCGTCCGGGTTAAAAATCAATGACACAGTTGATGTAACGCTGCTACTGTCCATTGGTATATGACATCTGAGACCACAAAAAGTGGTACACCCGAGGTAATTACATACTTTTCTGTGTCAAAAGCAGTTATGCTGAGTTCCATTAATCGTACGTTTTACGCTGTGCTTCTGATAGACATCGTTTATTATTTCATGTTTCCCCTGAATAATTTAATCTGGCTAAATTACTGTGTTGATTAAATCATCCGTTATTCCACCGGTACAAAGGATGATATTTGAGGTAAGTTAATTATACAGTATTTATTTCTCTTATTAAATCACAGAAGGGCCTTTGTCAACCGTTACTTTTTCACCTGCATATTATACAGAACGGATGCTTTTCTCTGATTTTTTCACTTAACAATTTTTACCTGAAGCAAATGTCTCAGTATTTTTGTTCGGAAATAATCATGTGGGTCTGTGCTCAGCTGCAAATTTTTGGTTTGAAAATTTAAGTTTTTGCTCGCTTGTTTTTGAGGGAAGTTTAGTTTTAGTTTGAAAAAACAGTTCACTGGGACCCTCAAGGTCTATTGCACTTCACAGCTCGCCTCCCAGTTCCAGAGATCTGATGAAATCCAATATCTGTGAAGACTTCAACGAGGCTACTTCCTCACTCCTACAAGTTTCTCGCCCAAGGAATTCTCTCCTTAGGCGCGCAATACCAAAGCATTCCGTGACCAGGTGAATGGGGGTTTCTTCCTACTCCCCACAGAACCTACACTCGTCAGTGTCCGATAGTCTCATCCTCAACAGGTGCTTCCTGAGGCGACAGTGTCCTGTAAGAAAGCCAGTGAGGAGGTGTAATTGTTTATTACCAAGATCCAGATATCTTTTGCATCTTGCTGTTTTAAAGTATCGAAGGAACTTAGTGGAATGATCCATCCCTGGGAGATTCCGCTAGTGTTTTTTCCTCTCGGCTTTCTCCTTCCCCAGAAACTCCTTCTTTTAGGTACATTTACCTATACCACAGAAGGGTTCTGGGCCTATGAGTGACATTCGTGCGTCCCTTTTGAAAAGTGTATCGGCCTCTTCGTTTCCTTTGATTCCCGAATGGCCGGGAACCCAGATTAAAAAGACAGTATTTTTGTCGCCTACCTCATTGAGTTTGTTCTGGCACTCCCAGATCATCTTTGAGTCGATGACATAGGCGTTCAGTGATTTAATATACCATCTTGACTATCTGAGGGTATGGCTATATCGCACTACTGATAATTTCTTCCTAGATTTATATCTAGACATATTTCAATAGCTAAGATTTCCGCTTGAAAGATCGCAGTATTTTTTCTAACCTAAAAGTACTGCGATGGATGTAGGTACGCCATGATTGTGATTCCTATAATCACACAAGCGGCAGTAGCCTGGTTTGCCAAGGCAAGTCAGGTGAGTACGAGGAAAAGGCTCAATAAAGTACAGAGGCTGGCCTGTTTGTGCATCACTGGAGCATGGAACATGTCTCTATGTAAACACGATAACTTCCGGAAGAGAAGACTGCAAACTCGAAGTTTTCAGCGTAGTTACGATTCAAAATAAAAAGATAAATTAAAGAAACGACTTGCCCGCAGGGTATTCAAATCGGATTTTTCGTTGTCCTAATACATGAATGTATGAACAAGCGAGAGCTAGCTTCTGATTTCACTTGATAGAACACAAACTGCAGATTGTTGAAAATTAATCGATCCAAACATTTGTGATACAAAACTACAAACTTACCCTTTCAGGAATATGTATGGAGAAAGTGAGTAGTTTTGTAGCACAAATGTTTGAATGGATACAAATTTGCATGAACCTGCATTTTGTGTTCTATAAAGTGAATTTTTTTATTGCAATTTTGTGAATATACACTCCATAAAAAAACTGTAAATTGGGTAAGTCAAAATGGCAACAACGCTCTGTTACCCACTAATGTTGATGATAGTACTTCTAGAATTATTGACACTCTTTGTTTCATGGAACTTGCTCAGTTTAACAATATTGCTAACATAAATAAGAAAATACTTGATCTTGTACTGTGCACGAATATTGGTATCAAACACCTGATGAGAAATGAATCCCCATTGGTTTATAGAGGACAAGCATCATCCAGCCTTAGAGTTTTTGTTTGATGTTGGTGTTACTCAATATTTGGGAGATGCCATCAGCTTTTTCAAGTTCAACTTCAAGAGAGCCAATTATGATAATTAAATGGTAAGTTGGCTGCAATAGACTGGGATGCTGTCCTCAAGGGTGATAATGTTGACGTGAAGATAGATAGGTTTTATGAAATTGTAGATGATATTATGGTAGAAAATATTCCTAAGATCAAAGTTAATCATGAATTTCCAATCTTCTTCTCAACGAAAACGGTGCTATTGATTAGAAAGAAAAACAAAATTCACAAAAAATGGAAAAAAATATCATAATTTGAACGATTTTTGCACTTTTAAGAACTTACGCTCTCTCTGTAAAAGACTAATATCCTCTGATCGTTCGAAGTACTTAGAAAGAATTGAACTGGATCTAGCTGCCAATTCGAAGCACTTTTTCAGATATGTTACACATAAGAAAGGGCAGTCACGCTTTCCTGCTGAGATGACACTTGGCCAGGAGAAAGGGAATACCTCGGAGGATTGCAGGACCTTCCAACATAATAAAACCTACATGGCATTGTATTATTCATTTGTTTATAGTCGTTTATCCACTCCTACTAACTAATTTCTATGTGTAATGGTAGTCATAACACAACCGTAGACATGTCTATGACCGAAAAGCGAGTGTATAATAACACCCGCTCATAACTCCCGCTAATAAAAATACCTAGGAAGAATGAAATTGCTTACAAAAAAAATGAATAAAAGTAGGATCGATCCGGAACTCTATTTCAGCCATCAGGATAACGTTCTAGCGATTCATTCCAGATTTATTTTTGGAAAACGTGAATTTTTGAAGTTGCCAAAGTACTTGATTGATTAGAGACTCTGATTTGATTCCCGACCACAGAGTACAGAGGTTTGACGAAATGTTGTCAATGCTTTTGACAACTGTTCAAAATTTTTTAAATGCAGATTAATTCGAATTTTACTGAAGAAGTCGTGGATAAAGTATAGTATTCAATTCGCGGTAATGCTCAAAACACACTTGATGAATTACACCACTCGCCTGACGGCTCGTGGTGCAAAACTCATCTGCGTGTGTTTTGACCTGCATTACCGCTCATTGAATAATATACTATTAAACTTTGCGTCGGTAATCTGGAATCCACATTATAGCTGTTATATAACCAGAATTGAAAGGATACAGAATAAATTTCTGAGGTTTTTGGCTTTTAAAAATAATATCGCTTTTAATTATCATGAATATTCCCATATACGGTTCAGGTTTGGTTTGTTGAAGTTGGAAAGTCGTCGACAGATGACTGATGTTCTACTGCTGTTCAAGTTGCTCAGAGGATTTTTAGATGCACCTAGTATTTTGGGATCTATTCCATTTAAGGTTCCTGATATGAGACTTCGAAATAATAGCACTTTTTATGCCCCTTTCCGGAGAACAACCAGTGGACAAAATGCTCCTATTTATAGAATGATTGGAACTTGTAATGATTACTGCACTGATTTAGATTTGTTCAATGTATCACTGGCCCAGTTAAAACGCTACCTTAGGAATGTTTTCTCACGACATGAGTAATTTAGCTTGTGTGTACATTTGAGTGTATGTTTTGTTTTCAGATTGAGTACCATCATTTTTGTTTGGTTTCTTTTGATTAAATGTAACAATATATTTGTTTTAAAACTAGGTGAATACTGTAATCTGGGCTTGTCCCGTTGTATTCCATACCGAGTTATTGAATAAATAAATAAATAAATAAATAAATAAATAAACTTGACAAATTTAATTACTAACAGCTACTTTAAAAATTAAATCTTGAAACAATTTTAATACAAATTGAAAACAAAAATTGTCCTACAGAAATGATGATTCTATCAAAGTGTCCCCAACTCCCAAAATATATCAACAACTTGGTCTAAAAAATTTATTACTAACCGGCTGATTTTTTAATTGTTGCTTAGCAAATAGTTTCTTTATGAACTGGTCACATTGTGCTACAAATTGAGTGGTACGATTTTCCAATCCTACCTCAGAAATTGTATCACAGAACCCACAATGAAAATGATTATTAACAATTGACAATTCCGAGCGTAGGACTGGAAAAACGTACCACTCAATTTGTAAGACAATGTGGCCTACAAAGAAACTATTTGCGAAGCAACAGTGAAAAAATCAGCCGGTAAGTCATAATATTTTTAAACCAAGTTGTTGATATATGTTGGGAGTCTTGGATAGAATCATCATTTCTGTAGGACAATTTTTGTTTTCAATTTGTAATGAAACTATTTCAATAATCAATTTATAAAGTAGCTGTAAGTAATAAATTTGAACATTCTCTATACTGTATTAACAATCACTATCGAAAATTTTCGTAGAGGAAAAAGTTGGACGTCTCGTCAAAATGAAGCTACTCACAAATATTCAGATTGTTAGTAATCATTATAAAAAGCAGGCACTGGCTCATGGACTATAATTATTCTAATGAAAATTTCAGTTTATTTAAATAATAAATAAACGATGATTCACAACGTCAAAAATCATTAGGTATATATATATTCTTTTGAATTGAGAGCTAACAAAATACAATACATGAAACAAAAAAGTCCCTAGCTGAGGTTGGTGCAAAACGGGGTACCATACCATTCTGTCGTATGATACCAGAGCTCAGGGAAAAACCTCAGTAACTTAAAACTATTCGAATAAATACCTTCAATATTCAGATACAAAATACGTAATTCTTGCTCTTGGGCCAGGAGGGTGTTTTGAACCAGGTCTGGCGTTCCAAGTGATGATTTTCGTATCTTTTGTTCTTCTAAGACTGCTTACCCAACTGAAGGGTAATCATCTCCCATAGATTTGAATAGTGGTATTTCATCCTTAATATCGAATTTAATTTCGGTATAATGATTAAAACGTGTGAAAAACTTATGTCAAAATGACATAATCATTAGGTATAGAGTAGATGGATGGATGGATCCGTCCCTTATTAAGAAAAATCACTGTAATTGGATTACCACCATCTCTGGTATGGGGGACTTCCGTCATAATCTCAAAACTTCAGGGGACGCAAGTCCCATAACGCCTGACTTACGGCGTCCGTGCTATCTGCGGAAAATCAGAAAATGTACTCATACTGCCGCCGCCGCGCCTCCTAGATTCCAGCAAATGTCGCTTGCATATCCAGGGGCCTTAGGACTTCACGATCTGACGTTGAATGCTCACGGGGAATTTTCCAGACAGACGAGAGCCCTGGAAAGCCAGGAAAGACTTAAATGCTATTATTTTCAGATATGGGCCCACGTTTCTGTCAACTCGAGTTCCAAGTGTCGTCGATTCTGTTCGGTATCTGGAAATGTACGCGAGAAAATGTGACGAGGTAACAGGAAGTTTAATTTTTTCTCCTGAAGGTTTTCCAAGTGCCAAGGAGATTTCAGACTACATTGAATCATTATTTCCGCCGACCTCGAAATAAAAGGTGATTTTAACTCTTTGACTACCATAATTACAATTTGTTGGCGAATTTTTGAAATCATCCTAATGTAAGGTTGAAATGAATCAAAAATAATAGTACATACCTATTTTTCCAAAAAAAAATATTAGTTTTTGAAAAATTTTGGTGGTTTCACAAAGTAACCACTGGGAGTTTGCAGAAAATATTTTTATTGAATTATTTGGTGTGATATTTCACAAAACAATTTTTTTTACTTCTGATTGAGGAGCAGATGGTATTTCTTCAATCAAACCAAAAATCTCATCATCGGTCATACTCAAAAGATTATGGAATGTCCAACATTTTTTGTTTCCTGGAAAAAAAATATTTCCGATAAGTCCCAGAGGTTTCACAGAGTAACCACAGGAAACAAGTCGCATGATTTCGAAAAATTTGATGATAAATGAAATTTTTCGAAATTATTCAATGCATATATCTCTATTCTATCGATAAAAGTCCTCACCATCCATTGCACGCGCGAATAACCACTTTATTTTCAAGTAAAACACCGAAAATCGTCCAAAACAACACACGTTACTGTAAACAGTTGAAAATGTGCTGCCTGTGATAGTAGGAGAGCTGGCACGAATTTTTGGGCAGGTATTTGAGGCAAGCTGAAAACTTGTCAAATGCCTCTCCTATTATATCCCAACCCGGGATTGCAGATCTGGCTGGTGAGTAGCGGGGCTAAATCAACCCCTACATTTTTAATGGCCTGGCAGGTAGAAAGCCCTACCGAAATGATCTGTCTTTTTGGGAATCTTATTTTTTAGTTATAAGTAACACTCCATTAAAATTTCAAGCTGCCTCAAAAACATTTTCTATAATTTTTTGCAAAATATTTTTGCACGCGTCTGGCAATGTTGAAACCCCGATTAAATTATTTGGCAGCTTGAAATTTCAATGGAGTGTTACTTATAACTAAAAAATAAGATTCCCAAAAAGACAGATCATTTCGGTAGGGCTTTCTACCTGCCAGGCCATTAAAAATGTAGGGGTTGATTTAGCCCCGCTACTCACCAGCCAGATCTGCAATCCCGAGTTGGGATATAATAGGAGAGGCATCTGACAAGTTTTCAGCTTGCCTCAAATACCTGCCCAAAAATTCGTGCCAGCTCTCGGACTATGAAAGGATCGACAAATTTCAGGTTCTGCTTTTAATGCTCATCAATAGATGGCATCACAGGCGAGCAATTCCAACAGCGGTTTCAATGATATACCACTGGTATTTGAGAAACAAATTATCGAATATGCGGTTTCACCGTGAAACCTGTGGTAGCGAAAGGGTTAATGTGTACGAAATTGAACATTAATGCCCCATTTTAATTCTCATTTTAAACTATATTTTAATGTGCCATTCTCATGGTAACCGTACACAAAGTATTCAGAAGCACTACGAGAAATGTCAAAACTCTACTGGAACATAAAAATTCCATTATGTCAAATGTGTGTCTTGTGCAAAATGTATTTCAATCAAGAATTAATAAACAATTCATGTTTAGATAGTCGGAAAAATCTTGTAATCAACTCGGTTATCAATCAATCGACTGAAATATTCTCGAACTATCAACGCGTCCGCTTCGCTCACGCTTTAAAATATCTCGACCATTAGTAGCTGTCTTTGATGATAACCTTGTTGATTGAATAACTGGTTAAGTTTTCCATCTTACATGGTCATTTTCTTTTCTATGCTTCAGTAAGGTATACCTCAGTTCAATTCATTTTTGTAGCTTTAGAGATTGTAATTTGTGAATTTGAGAACTATAAATTTAGATTTGTACATCTTGTTCTTTCTAATAATATATTGTTGGAAAACCTGACTAAGAATTTTGTTGCTGGAGTAACCAAGCCTCCCCTGAGAAATCAGGTAAAAGTGCCCGTAACAAAATATCAAAATAAAGGGTTTTCCAATAAGAGGTGTTATTTTAAAAAGCCCACTTTTTCGGTAGACTAACTAAACGGAGAATAGATGAGACACTAGTAGAACAAGCTTCAACGACATCTGTTTTTGTACAACATTACTAATTCGTGAAAAAAGCTCAATTGAAAAAGGAATCTGTATCGTAAAGCTGCCTCAAAAAGAATTCTGTAGTGCACCTTTTCAATAGGTAGGTACACCCATATACAAGGTGCAAAAGTTTTTTGAAATTCAATTTCCAAAAGGAAATCAGAAATGGATTCGTGCAAGTTATCGATGAGTGAGAAAATTTATTTTCATGAAAATAATACCTGCAAGGAACTTTCATCTGATTTTCTTTTGGAATTGAGAAGTGAGGATCAATAATCAAATTCTGGATAGAATAAAAATTTATTAACTGAAATAGATATCACCAATTGAAAATACAGATTCATTTCATAAATATCTAATCAATAAACTAATAATTGCATTGAAAACATTCTCAAAAACTAACAATAATGAATTCAATAGTACAAAATATGAGTATTTACCTACTAAACTTATTCAATACATGAAAAACTTTTTTGAAAACTATCTTAATTCTTATAGGTAACAGAATATATATAATATATATTTTGAAATTACCTTTTTGCATCTCGATTTTCACATCCAATAACACAACACATCTTCACTCTTGCAGGCATATCGAAATTCATGATATTTCAAAAAGAACGTGTCAAACCACCCCTTGTGTCAGTTGACAATTCAAAGGTTTTTTGATAATAACGATTTTACATACTTACTATTTTCTCGATAGGATTTCCATGAATGCATCAACGACATCTAACTATCAAATTGAGAATAATTTTTTCGTGTATTAGTACCCTCCTCCGACAGGTGGCGCGACATATACGAGTGGCTCATCTATTATTTTAGTTTGTCTATGGATGTCACTTTTGAAGCTGTCATTTTTTGACATTTGACAAGAAGAAACTACTCCATCAATAAAAATGGAACGAACACGCTTCAAGAACGCATTGAAATCATTAAAATTCACTATAAAAATGGTGAAAATTTGGCAGAGACGGTTCGTAAAACTCGAACATTTTTGGGTCGTCGTGAAGCACCTTGTCGGACCGCAATAAAGAAATTGAAGGAACAATTCGAGTTATTGATGTGAAGAATAAAACCCGTGCACGTCGCTCAAAAACAGCCGAGAAGATTGCTGCTGTAGCCGAAAGTCTGGAGCAACAAATACGGTGAATGGATTTCGCTATCGGGAAATGATCAATGATTTTTTATGGCCGAAGTTGGAAAGTATTGATTTGGACAACTTTCAACCAGAAGGCGCTACGTGCCACACAAGCAACGAAACCATTGATCTTTTGCGGGAAAAGTTTCCAGACCGTGTTATCTTTCGAAGAGGTGATCACAACTGGCCACCGAGATCTTGTGATTTAACACCTTGCGATTTCTTCCTTTGGGAACACGTGAAAGAGAAAGTCTACGCCAATAGCCCAGCGTCGAATCAAGACCTGAAAGATGGAATTCTTGAGGCTATCGAGGACATAGGGCAGTCACTTTGCGAGTTGGTAATGAAAAGTTTTATTGAAAGGATATGGTCCTGTAAGCGTGGCCGTGGTGGTCATTTGCCTGATGTTATTTTCCACTATTAACGGCATAGCTTCTTCTTTATAATGAAATAAACATCCAATCATTTATATTGAAAAATGGCATTTTTCTTCGAATATCAAAATAACACCTCTTATTGGAAAACCTTTCACACCGCGTTCGGGAGTTTCCGTCAAACGATTTGCAAGAACTCCCTGGTACCTTCACAGCAATGGATTCCGTGCAAGCTAAGAGGCATTTATCTTCCATTAAGTTCCAAAACATGTTCGCGCTGTTGTCAATTGTGATTAGGAAACTAAACAGGAATACCCGAAGTGTTTTGTTTCGTGTCGATAACTAAACAGTCATTAATCATTCACCCTTTGTCAGGAGAATACGCCAGGCAAAACACGGTTTTCTGCCTTTTCAGTGTGGGCTAAGTGAGGTATTTTGATGTGCAGCATATATCTGAAATATCAGGAAAATGGGATAAAAAATTTGTTTGAAGTTATTTGCATTTAGATTGAAAAAGATTTATATCTAGACATCTTTCAATAGCTAAGATTTCCGCTTGAAAGACGCTCATACAGAAGCCTAGCGACAGTGCACACTTGGTACTTGGCCCGTATATCCCAGCGCCAGCTCCTCTAGAGGTTTCGGAACCATCTGTATACCATTTCACATTATTTTCTTTGAGGTTATAGTCGGTGTATTCCCGTTCCCATTCCTCTCTTTTACTTAGCAATGTCCTGAAGTTTTTCTTGGTGCTTACTTTCTTGATCATTACATCACTAGGGAGGTTCGCAGATGAGATGTAGTTGTTCAGAGAGGACCAGACTCTCTGATTCTTTATTCTCTCATTACTTGTACCTTCCTTAAATATTCTGAGGATAGCGTAATTATTCATTCAGCTGACAAAGAAAGATTATGACAGATTAAAATTGAGCTTTCAACTTACAAATTTTGGTTCCAGGAATTCATACTATGATTTTGTTTGTTTGTCGTCTCTCGGTATTCTAATTAGTGTATCATTTGGCGAATGTATTTTCTTCTGTGAATTAAATTCAACCTTCTTTCTTCTTAACAATTGAAGTTACAAATCTTTTCGAGTCTAAATATATTCAACTTCCAAATAAGTTATTACGAGATTATGTCACTTGCATCACTATAAGGCTTTTGTTGAAAAAAATTTTTTTTAGATTTTGCTTGAAACTTCCTACCTCAAACCTGAGTTGATTCAATAATATAATTCAACGTTTAATGGTGGTATTCTGCTTTCCATCTATAAGTTACTTTAGCGTACGATTGATCTGTAACTGGCCGACTTACAGATTCGTAAATAATGCAATTCTGGAATGGTTCTAGTAACTTTCATATTAACATTGTCACTTTTGAGCTACTCATCAAAATACTTTTCCTTCAATCGTAAGATTTGATCATGGAACTTTATGTATTATGAGTAAATGGTTTCGATTTGAAAATTCCGTTTGTTTCTTTTATCTAAAAATTAAAAACGAAAAGAATGAAATTTATTAGTTAAAATTACTGTAGAGCATTTATTAAGTTTATAGTACACTGGTTCTTCAATCTGAACATGTTCACAAACTGAGCATTCGGCATTTCTTCAATCTGAAAATTTTCTGGGCATCCGGCATTTCAAATGGATCAATGTGATCACGGAACCTTTTCCAATTCTTATGAAGTTCCTACTTTAAAAAAGAATGATTTTCAGGTCATGAAAATACCTGTTATAATTTTCTTCCGATAAAAATCCAATAAACAAAGCCGTGTTATTTTTATTCATCATGAATTTCTTATATTGAAAGGTTGGTGTTCGTCCTAAAATGAACCATTCAACGAAACCTCACAATATGTCATTCGATAATGCTTCCGATCGCCCGTCGAGTACTCGTAAATATTTAACGATTTCTGTAAGCTACAGATCCTTTGAAGAGGTCCAGAAATGCAATTTTATTTTCCTGTAAGCTTATGAAAAGTTACATATTGGCTTACAGATGAAAGCAGAATACCACCATAAATGTGATTGATGTCATCGAATAAGAAATCATCAAAACTTTAGTTACACTTCAAAATCCCTATTCTGTGCTGAAGATATTCATTGTACTCTTTACAGGGTTGTATTTTCTTTCCAACAAATTCTCTCATCTCATCAAGGTAAAGAGCCAATTCCACCTTGATTGCAACGTTATCACATCGATCGCTGCTCCAGAATAATGAATCCGTTATAGGGCTGGCGTTCTGGTTGTTTTATCGCTCGATCATGCGGTTAATTTTATGATACATCACACCAAGATCCCTTGTCTGATCATAGCTCCGCTCAACAAGCCATCATGTGCTCAGGCGATCACCGATAGCATGCAACTTCTATTCTCGGATAAATGCGATGATGGGATCGTGTCAGCTTAAACTTACACAGCTTACCTGGTCATTTACTCTTCTATGTTTCAGTAATGTATACTCCAGTTTAATTTATGATAGTTATTCATGACAGATCTTTTCAATATTTATATCTTATTCTTTGTATTATCATTGACTGTCTTTGTGACCATCACAGATTAACAGTACTGAATTGAATATATTTACTGAATCGGCAATTGTTTGATGTAATTCCACTCTAACTGTCCAACCATAAGGCTAGGCGCAGCGTGAGTCGCGGTGAAATTTAGAGGAGGTTAGCAGCGAACGCGTGAACCTCGCAAATACGATCGCAGTACTTGCTGGTGATTGCTATAACGCAGTTGGTTACAGGCTCAAAATGGAAATATCTACTGCTCTTTTGTTTGACTTCAATCGTGAATCTGATTCGGAAGATGAGTTCGTGTCCGAAATGATATTTTTTACCTCTCAACTGACCAAAAGAAAGGCAGCGAGAAGTTTATTCTCAAAAAGAAGAAAATGTCACGGATAATTTGCCTTAACCAAAGAATTTTACGACGACCAGTTCATTGAAGTGCATGAGATCATCAAGAAAGAAATTGACGTAGATGAATGTAACGCTACACCACTTGTCAGTTTTTGATTTTGTCTCCATATAGTCTACATGGCTTGTATCGTACAAAACTTGCCGAATTCGCACTGCTTCAATTAATTTTTCTTCCATGTCTACTACGACTCATAATGAATACATACAAGAAACTGCGGGATCGACACTGCGTTTCGCAGGATCACGTTAAGCAAAACCTGCGTCACGTCACACTGCGATTGTGAATGCGCGGTTGTATTTATTTATTAGATTCACAAAATCTCGCTGTGACCCAAGCTGCGTCACCTCATGAAACTGCGAGTCATTTCGCGCCTAAAACATCTGTTATTTCCATAGAGATAGAATAGTATAGAGTTGCTATCATTGAAATGAAAGTGGTATCAGATCCGCCATATTACTACTATACGTCGAATTTTGACAATCATTGAATTTTTTCTAAAAATAGTGATTTTTGTACCTATTTCAAGTTAAATTGAGATTTCTTATGCTTAATAAACAATAATAAAATGGTATCGTGTGCTGTATGGCTTTCTACAAGCAGAGAAGGGACAGATAAGAAGAAAATTAGAGGAAAAACATATCACAGGTAGGGATGAGTACTGAACAGATCCGCATTCGAAATTTTTTCTAGTATGTCTTGGTAATCCGATATCTTTTAATATGTGCATATTATCGCCTGAAGAAAAATTGTTTATTTGATATTCAATTGACCTTATTTGAACTGGATTCCTAAAGACCCAACACGTCGTATTTTTTGGGTGAAATTCATAAACAGAAAAAACTGGCAACTTAATTCAACCCTGAACTTTCAGCCATATTGGTCATATATAAGACCCGTCCAGTGGTTCCATTTTTCCTTACACAATTGTATGTCATAGGGTCTCTTCTCTATTCTATCTCTATGGTTATTTCACATGTTTAACAAATAATATGAATCGATAATCATGATCGATTATGGTTATAAACCTATAAATCAGATTACGTGTTATCTCAATATCAGTTCTATCTATCTATGAGACACGTTTTAAAGATGACGTAAGCGTAAGGACCTGTCTCACGTATGAAAATCATACAAACTGTTCGCAGTGATACACACTACTACGAAAATTACAGACATTTTGGCAGAACGATAAAGTATTCGTTTACGTAGAACGAAAGTTCGTGTAGTATCCTTTTTGCTATCACTTAGAGATGGCAATAGTAAACTAGCCTTACTGAGACAATATAATCTAATGAGAAACTATGAGCGACCGAATTTTCGTTGATCTGTATAATAACAGTGCTATATGTGGCACTCCACACAACCGTAGGTTTATATTGTTCTAATAAGGACGAAATGGCCATTCATGGATGCTGTGTTTGATACCACTTCCTTGCATTTTGCTTTGAACGAGGACGAGATTAGCTTCAAAGTATGAGTTTAATATTGGGTGCTTTAATGGATTAATAAAAGGTTTGTTATATTGAATAGCCCGCTATTTCGGTGGATGGCACGTTTGAAGCTGTCATTTTTTGACATTTGACAAGTAGAAACTACTAATTAATGAAAATGGAACGATACACGCTTCAAAACGCAGTGAAATTATTTAAATTCTCTATAAAAATGGTGAAAATTTGGCAGAGACGGTTCGTAAAACTCGAACATTTTTGGGTCGTCGTGAAGCACCTTGTCGGACCGCAATAAAGAAATTGGTGGAAAAATTCGATCTGTTGGGACAAGTTAGTGATGTGAAGAATGAAACCCGGGCACTTCGCTCAAGAACAGCTTAGAATATTGCTGATGTAGCCGAAAGTTTCGAAGAACAGTTACGGAGAAGGGATTGCACCATCGAGAGATTTTTAATGATTATTATGTATGGCCGAAATTGGAAAGTATTGATCTGGACAACGTTCGCTTTCAACAAGACGACGCTACGTGCCATACAAGCAACGAAATCATTGATCTTTTGCGGAAAAAGTTTCCGAACCATGTTATTTTTCGAGGAGGTGATCACAATTGACCTTGCGACTATTTCCTTTGGGGCCAAGTGGAAGAGAAGGTCTACGCCAATAGTCCATCAGCGTCGATTCAAGACCTCAAAGATGGAATTCGTTAGGCAATCGAGGACATAGGTCAGCCACTTTGCGATTTGGTTATGGAAATTTTCATTAAAAGGATATGGTCCTGTAAGCGTGGTCGTGGTGGTCATTTGCCTGATGTGATTTTCCACTATTAACAGCATAGCTTCTTCTTTATAATGAAATAAACATCCGATCATTTATATTGAAAAAGGCATTTTTCTGTGAATAAAAAAAAACACCTCTTATTGGAAAACTGCTTATTTTGAATTCATGCCGATGTTTCTCGGTAAATCTTTGTTTATAAGTGAAAGTATTATTCGAAAATGTTCGGATACTGCATTAACAATTCAGATCTTACAAGAACAACTATTTTAGGGTTAACTTTGTGCGAATAGTAATAACCGCATGTATGAGGGCACCCTTATTGTGAACGACTTGTTTATTCAATGTCGAAAGTTCTGGAAACTCTCATATGTATTTTATGTATATGTAAACAAAGGTGCTCATATTCCCCAACGTCTCGTTCATGCTTTCCAAACCTGAATTCAATTCACTACCTAATTGGAAATTCTGCTTTTCCCCAAACGGAATGTTGGGCTCAGAAAATCCTTTAAATTGGCATTCAGTCTGTAGATGTCCTGTAGAAATTATACTTTAAATATTCCAATGTATATTATATTCATCATTCTTCCCATGTCATGTCCTTAACTCCAAATTAGAATCATATGAATATTCAAACTCCAAGAATGAACGCTTATTTCTTTGAATATCAACTCATAAGGCTATATACACTATACAGTGTGTGAAATTCCGCACCAAATAAAAATTTCGAAGAATGCTAAGGAGGAAGTTTGTTCAGAAACACATTATTAGTTGATATGATCAGATCGAATTCCGGCAATTCAAAAATTACTTTCTTTTCGTTGGCAAGTTCAAACTTTTCAAAATGGTTTTTATCCATTGTATAGTGAAAACAGTACACTCTGGTACAATAATTCTTTTTTCCAAACCCAAAATGAATCCAGTTCGGTGCACTCTTATTTTTACCTACCTATCTTTAACGGTGTCAGTTATACAGGATGGGCCAAAATAAATCATCATTTGCCAAGTTACAAAAGTGTGAAAAAGTCTGTTTTTTTCAAATTAGACACCTATTGTCCGTTCATGAAAGGTTGAGCCGTCGGTTGGCCATGGAAATTTGGCATATTAAGCCGAAGCGCACCTACTCGCGCACCAGCCTCGCTTCCGCTCCCTCGCATAGTGTAAACATGCTCCTCCCCATGAGGCCCCTCGTCCTCGGGTTGAGCCATTGCCGGTCGGTTTTCAGTCGCTCATCAAAGAAGCCTCGCTGTGTCGTTTGAACAAGCTTCTGGAGCTAGTCGAGTCGCGGACTTTATACTAGGCTGATTACTACCTCGCCTTCATCCTGGCTCACCCTTCTAGGCGAATCCAGCGCGTAGTGTAAACACTGGCGCGAGGATGAGTTTTGGTGCGCGAGTAGGTGACGAGGTTTGACTCGCGAGTGGGTGCGCTTCGTCTAAACCCGGCTTTACACTGTGTATATTATAACAAAATTTTAGGTTATATTGTTTATTTTCTTGTCAGATTGATACGCAATGTTGTCAATATTGCATATAGTTCTCTGATAACTAGCAAGCTCGTCGGAAGAGGCCGGGTACATTCGGCAACGTTGACTTCATTTTACGTTATTACAGCAAATACTGCCAACTTCAGTTAAATAAACAAACGCCTACTATGCGCTCAAACTCTCGTGAACGGACTATAGTATATTTTTCAATTTTTGGAATCAGAACAACACACTCTAGAGGTGTCTAATGAAAAAACAGACTTTTTCACGAATCTGTAACTTGACAAATGATGATTTTTGGTCCATCCTGTATAACTGGACAACTATAATTCAAAAGCAGTGACATAGATCAGATCAATATCTGATGACTTGCTGACTTTCTGACTTAAATCTCAAATATTGAGCAAACTAGAGTAATTTTCGTGACACGCCAATTTGATCTGAAATTTCGAAAAAAGATATTTAAGAAAAAGTAAGAGTGAATAGATTTAATATTTTTTATAGTATAATAAAAAAAATAGAAAAACTGGATGTCCCATTTAAAATAACAAAGTTGTTGCCAAATTTTCGTACATCCAGCAACACTGAAAATGTGAAATAATTTTGAATATTCTTTGAAAGTTCTAACAACAAATCCAATTTTATGATTTTGTATCACATGGAACCATTTCACCTAATCATATCAACATTATATCGAAAACTCAACATCAGATTCGTTGCTGTTCTCTCGTATAGAAGATCTATTTCCACGCATAACAGTTATTATCTTGTTGTAGTGTTCTTGAATGCAGTATTCCAGTATTTTGAAAATTGTTTATTTCTCTTCTTTCACATAAGATTCGGTGAAATCCTGAATTTTTCTTTCATTTAATATGTCTTGTTTCGTTCAAAACCTTCCCGAAATAACATAAAAAATAAGTTATAAAGTCAATGTAGAATTAACTTTCATTAAAATTGAGATTTTCAGAATGTGCGTTAATTTTTTTTGCGCAGGGTATTAATCGACTAATCATTCTCTACTTTCATAGACGAATTTTAATATTCTAAAATTCTGTCATTTAGAAGGTGGGTAATTACAATACGTCATACTCCCGGAGATAAATGACAAAATGATTTTCATCGTTGAATAATTTTCACCAGTACGTTGAGTTCGGTAATTGAAAATCTGAAACCCCAAAACTGTGGAGCGACACGCGTGCACTCGTTTATCTCGATCAGCAAGTATGTTACCAAAATAATCAATTATGAATGGCTAGCAAACCCAATTCATTTTGGTTGGCAACGAAAAGTTTTACGGATGTGGTACACAACCACGAACATCCATAGATAATGAGGACCGCTATCGACCGTACTGGGTGTATGAGTTAGTTTTGACCGCATTTTCAATGAAGCTGTTGTTAATTTCAGGGGATTCAATATTAATATTTTCGAGAACAATGGAAATGAATCATTTGCCATTCGGAAGGCAATTTCAAGCGATTCAAAAGTGAAATTATTTTTCTTACAGTAAAGCTGAAATATTCGAAGTTTTAAGGAAGATTTATTCGATAATTTTGCAACTAACCTAGAGTTTATAGGCGTTTTTGGATGCTCACTCGGGTTAACTCAATCCTTGACCTTCGCGTTCGTTTACCTTACTCGAACATCCAACCCGTGTTCGGAAAATGCGGTGCTATCAACTCGATCACTGACTGAGGTTGATCTATCGGAAACCTACACGAGAGCAGGGTCGTAGAGTCATCGCATGCGCACTGCAGTTCAATTTTGTAAGTCTTCTACTATTTTCTTAATAATTTCTTATATTCTATTCCTAACAATCATGGAAAGAGGAGAGAATTTGGCGCTCTGTGAAATGTGTGATTTCATGAGCCGAGAAAATGATGTGAAACAATTCCTTCATCACTTTGTATGCAGATCTTTCTACGTTAAAGCTGAAGCCTTCTTTATTTTTTTGATATTAGTACTCAAAGTTAACATTGAACATGCGAGGGCACACCAGAAATTATAAAAAAGATTTTACAGAAGCTAATAAATCCAAGCAAAGCTAGAGACACTCAGTAAAGGAACTGAAGTTGAACAAATAGATTCGCTACTTCTTCAAAATAGGAACTCAAAAATAACTTAAACCTGAAAGGGCACACCAGGAATTATAAGAAATATTTTCCAAAACCAATAAATGCAAGCAAATCTATAGACAATCCGAAATAAACTGGGACAGAAAAAATAAATCCATAAAATATTTGGTTATGTTATCGATACGGCTGTCACTTCAAATCCTGAATCTGACGTGTTCGTAAACTTAGAACCCGGTTCCGTGCTCCGAGTAGATCCGTCACGTGACCCAATGGATCGAGTTAGTAAACCTGGGTAAGTTTCCGAAAACGCCTTAGGATATGATGTATAACGGGTGTCCCAAGGTGAGTGGCCTATTAGATTTTGTAACTTGGCAAATGATGATTTTTTTCTGGTCCATCCTGTATAACTGACAACTATAATTCGAAAGCAGTGACATAGATCAGATCAATATCTAATGACTAGCTAAATTTTTGACTAAAATCTCGAATATTGAGAGAACTACACTACTAATAGGCCACTCACCTTGAGACACGATGTATGATGACCACACAACACATGCAATAGTTAGTAATCTGAATTCTATAAGAACTACTTGCAAGTGACATCAAGTGAATGATAACTATGATTTCAGATGCGTTTAGCTTTCTCAATTTTCTGTAATGAGAATACTGAGAATTGAAAAATTGAGCCAATGAATTTTTATCCAATGAGTGTTTCCACAATATTTAATTTAGGTGTGTAGCACAAACAGGAACGGAGATAATTAGCCCGTATATCAATTTTGGGATATAACTCGAAAAAAGGCAATTTGTTGTAATTTGAACCACTTCATTTTATTTCTTACTAGCTGACCCGGCAAACCTAGTTTTGCCTAGTTAAAAAATCGTTAAATATGGTATAAGTAAAAAATTGTTGTATAATATGTTAGTTCATACGTTATTTCTGATTCATATTTCAAATTTTCGAATCACTCCATGTAACTTCACTTTTTGTCCAAATGTCAAAATCATTATACATAACCTATAATTACTCTATGACTGCTTGATTGGTCGTAAGGAAAAGGAAAGCCTAATATTTTTACTGAACAATTTATTGGTGAAATTTTGTTGAATAAACCTTGCCCTGGCAATTGTGAACACAGCAAAAAAAGAATTAACCAATTCGGTGCAGTCGTTTGAAAGATATGGCATTTTGACGTTTACCATAGATCCTGTTTTATTAATATAGATTTTTTTTTATCCATTATACATTTTGTCTATCTATCTAACATGCAAGATTGAGAAATATTCGAATAGAAACTTCTCCATTCAAAAAACTTCTCATTCATTTTTCGGTAAAAATATAGAATTTTCAAGACATTTTGTTATAGAAGTTAAATAAGGTTATATTTTTTCTGAAGAATCTTATGGGAAATAAATTAGGTATTGAATTATCCCTGGTTTTTGATGATACTCGCGCAGGAATCCAATTAACTGATTATACATTTACACAACCAAGGCCTGTAGAAAAACAAATTGCCTAGAAGTCATCGTGAAATTGAGGCGAGCCGTGATGAAAAAGGAACGAGGTTGAGAAACTGCAGCGGCACACTGGCGAGATTGAAAAACTCCCTCGGTGAAACGCGAGATATGATTCGTTGGCAAGAAATTGTCAAGAGATTTATCAGTTATATTTTTCCAACGGATGAAAAGAATCGGAGGGGTAGTCTACTGGAAATGTGGAAATAATGGCATAAAGGTTAATCACAATCGTAGGGATTGGAAGACGGCACTGCAGTCAGTGAACATCAATCGAACACAAAGTTTTTTTTACATGCCTACAGCGACGAAAAAATTTCACTCGAAATGAATGAAATTTTGTACAATTGTACTTCTTGAATGATCAATCACGAATATGAAACTAGAATTGTGAAATATCGAACATTTTCGTTACTACAGTCATTCAAATGTTTTTTTCAGACCTCTAAAATGAAGAAAAAAAATTGTTCTAGCGTCGAAATAATTAAATTATTGGCATGTACAAACATTCTAGTTGAATTTATAAAAAAAATCATTAAAACTTAGTTGGGACTCGAACCGACGTAGGTATTAAATAGGAAAATGGCTCTGTTCTGAGGATAATAATATTCGTTGCCAGACAACGGTAGTTCGTAGTTCATAGAGTTCGACGGGAATTTGATAGGTGTCACTTTTTCTATGAATTGAAATATTAGAATTTCCAATATTCCTTTTTTTATTTTATTTCAACGAATTAAAATGATAAGATTACCAATATTGTTTAATAACTAATCACAAGAATAGAAAATATTTATAATTTTTATAGACCGAAATGTCAGAGTTCACAGAACACTAATATATAGAGTTCATTTTTCATCACTTCTTTCATAGGAACGTCTATGTTTCAATCAAAATTCGAGCATGGACCTATCATAAATCTATGAATTCGAGCACAGATGGCATAAAACATCAAAATATTTGTGGTTCACCCCAAACTGCAAGTGGCGGCCTTTTACCTCACTTTTTTTACGAGACAGTAAGGAAGTTCGACGTCCAGTTAGTATTATAGGTCCATGCTACCGTTGCCTGGCAACGAATATTGTTATCCTTAGAACAGTGCCATTTCTCTATTTAATACCTTGGTCGGTTCGAGTCCCAACTTTCACTGAATTTTATTTCATAAATTCATCAAGAATGTTTGGACTTGCCAATAATTTAATAATTTTGACTCTAGAATTCAAAACAAGTTTTTTTTATTATTTCGAAGGTCTGAACGAAAAATTTGAATGACTGTAGTAACGAAACCGTTCGATATTTTACAATTCTGTTTTCATATTCGTGATTGATAATTCAAGAAGTTCAATTGTACAAAACTTCATTCATTTCGAGTGGAATTTTTTCATCGCTGTAGACATGTATTCGATTTTTGAAAAAATTTTTTCACAGAAAGTCTTAGCAAATTGTATTCATTCAGAAAATTAAAGTCAATTTGACAAGCGCAAAAAAATATTTGGAAATTGCAGGTCTTCCGCCATTTTGAAATTTTTTTCTCGGAGTTCGTCAACTTTTCTGAATCAAGGACCCAAAAAGACTGAGATTTTACCAAAAATCGTCACTTTGAGTGTTATAAATAACTGACCACACTTATAAGAATCTGGCTCAAAAATGACGTTCTCTCTTCCCGCTTATGCTTCGAAACGGGATATATTGTATGAGGCAAAAATGATTCTCCCGATGTCCTCTACACGAAAATATATGTTTGTCCAGTTTATGATGAAACACCCTGTATAGTTCTGTTAACTCTATGGTCATAAAATTTTGCATGAACATTCAGTATATCAATCTTCGTTTACAAAAGTATTTCGCTCGAATCGGATATTTGTTTATGGAAATATGAAATTTCTTCTTTTCAATATTCCAATTTAATTTTCTATGGTTCTGTGTACACTATGAGCACGAAATTCTGCATAAAGCTTATTATGAACTTCTTCCTTTCAATATTCTAATTTATTTTTCAATGGTTTTGTTCGCCCGAAATTTTGCATGATGAGGCTTACTATGACCATCTTGAATGAGGCCGCAACATTTCATTTCGATTGGTTTCGTTTTGTCTGAGATATTGAGGAACAAAAATTTGGATGGACATATTTTATGGAACACCTGTACGATTTGGCTGGTTACAAAGTCTACTGTGAAATTTGAAAACCGAACTTATCCTGAAAATTTCAAGTCTCTAAGACAATCCCTTCGAAAGTTATCATGCTAACGGACGGCCGGTCCCACGGACAAAATTGAATTTGATCACGAATTCGTCAAGAGGGATTCGAACCCTATCGTTTGAGACTTTCGACTCCAAATTCGAGTCGAAACGATATAGGTAGCACTCGTTTAAGTAGAACGAGCGCTCTAAAATACAACGAAAAAATAACAGATCAGTCTGATTCGAATAATTTTTTTTTAAATTGTAGATGAGTTCATAAGAAATTCATCACCAGTTTTGCATTTCAAGAAAACTTGGCGTACGTCATTTCATAATTGGTGAAACAAAATCTGTTTCGAGCGCTCGTTCTTTTTAAACGACTGCTTTATTGTATCGCCCAAACGTCAATTCATATTTTCCCCGCATACCACTATCGTGGTGTTAAAACCAGCTGTATATTATTCAATTGAATATACTTTGAAATTTCTAGAAGTGTATTTCTTCCCATTCTTTCGTCTCCCATAGCATCGAATTGAAGCCTTACATAATTTTTCCGGGAAAAATGCGCATTGCAAAATACAAATCGACGTATCCAAGCGGCTTCACCACACTGTATACCTTTTGAAGTATTTGTACTGATCTCAAATAAAGCTTACATAAAAATCGCATCAGTAGCTCTGAGAATCTAGTATTTATCTTTCAAAATAAAACTGGAAAATACAACCACACTTACCTTTTCCTCGTATCTCTTTCCATCAGTGCCATGAAAATAACTCGCAATATCAATTTAATTTCGTAACCGCAGAGTGCCTCAGCTGCATCTAGATGTAGCGCTTGATGAACCCCTCTGGCTGTTCAGAATGTCCCTATCGCGAGCTAACGAGCTTCTAGAGAATCTGGCTTTTCGACTGTATACAGTTGCCATAACAACGTTCACAGCACGTGAAGGATGTGAAAATTACTTCATATCACTCTTTTCAACATCATTCTTTCCTCACATGTGGGGAACCGAAGAAGTCGATCTTTGGCTAAAGCATATATTTTCAGGAAAACGAATCCCCGAACTGGGAAGTCAGGAAGTTTAATATTCTTGGAAATTGAATTTGAATCTTCAATTGTATTTTTGCTCTGGTAACCTGAAATGGAAGATTTCACTTTGGGTTAGACAACTCAACGAGATTGTTGTAAACGACTTTTTGCTATGGAGATGCATCAGGCAGATGTTTACATTTTAAGACGTAGTTTGATTATGGATGAACACTAAAGATGCATACAGGGTGTTTCATGAATGATTCAACAAAGTGTCAGTGCAACTGCAGGGTATCTTAGAGAGACTGAATCAGTGTTCGAAATGTCCCTATCGCGAACTCACAAGCTTCTAGAGAAGCTGGCTTTTCGACTGTGTATAGTTGCCATAACAACGTTCACAGCACGTGAAGGATGTGAAAATTACTTCATATCACCCTTTTCAACATCATTCTTTCCTCACATGTGGGGAACCGAGGAAGTCGATCTTTGGCGAAAGCATATATTTTTCAGGAAAACGAATCCCCGAACTGGGACATGCTTGCGGTAGAAGTCTGGAAGTCAGGAAGTTTAATATTCTTGGGAATTGAATTTGAATCTTCAATTGTATTATTGCTCGGGTAACCTGAAATGGAAAATTTCTCTTTGGGTTAGACAACTCAACCAGCTAGTTGTGAACGACATTGTGCTGTGGAGTTACATCGGGCAGATGTTTGCATTTAGGACGTAGTTTGATCGTGGATGAATACCATACAGGATGAATACCATACAGGGTGTTTTCACAAAGTGTCAGTGCAACTACAGGATATCTTAAAGAGTCTGAATCAATGTTCACAATGTCGCTATCGCGAACTCACAAGTTTCTAGAGAAGCTGGCTTTTCCAATGTATACAGTTGCCATAACAACATTCAAAGCTTGTGAAGGATGTGAAAATGACTTCATATCACCCTTTTCAACATCATTCTTTCCTCACATGTGGGGAACCGAGGAAGTCGATCTTTGGCGAAAGCATATATTTTTCAGGAAAACGAATCCCTGAACTGGGACATGCTTGCGGTAGAAGTTTAATATTCTTGGGAATTGAATTTGAAGCTTCAATTGTATTATTGCTTGGGTAACCTGAAATGGAAAATTTCACTTTGGGTTGGACAACTCAACGAGTGAGTTTTAAACGACTTTGAGCTGTGGAGATACATCTAGCAGATGTTCTGCATTTTAAGACGTAGTTTGATTAAGTGTTCCATGAATGATTTGACACACTTTCGATGCAATTGCAGGGTATCTTGGGAAATCCGAATCAGTATTTTATAAGTGTTTGGAAGTCATCTTCTTTACTTAACTCAATTTAATAAGGTCTGTTATGAAATTAGTAGCATTCGTTTCAAACGTTGATTTTCAATTGAATATATCATGAGAAATTCAAAATTACACAAATTTGGCAAAGCTGAGGCATACTACTACAATCGTGCAATAAAACTGTAGGTATAGGATTTCTATAATTTATTACCTCTGAATCGGTATGATTGGAAGGTTGACTGTGTGAAACACTAAATTATTTTATACAGCTTATTTACTATACCTCGAAATATACGGTTTCACATTCACTGTTTCAGCTGCAGAACTTCTCGTTATTATTGAAAGATATATTGACTCTATCTCTGAACTTCGATCAATTTCTATCTCTCGACATACTCTCCTCAACGCCTTTCTTGTCTTGCTTGTTTTTCTTAACTCTAACGCAGTTCTTTCCTAAATTCTTTTCCGATGTTCTTTGAGCCTCTTCGATTCAGCTCTCTTCCTCACTTGAGTCGGAGGCGAACTACTACCCTTGAATCCCTATACCTAACTTGATATCATTGGTCCGATTTGAGTGTGGTGGTGGGAACTTGTACGAATAGAAATCGCCGTGTAGAATACAGCGAATATGGCCAGACATGGGGTGAATTCCTAAAATCATCAGATCTGTGGAAATTCACTTTCCCAGACCCAGTAACTCCCACAAAAATGTCAACTCATTCTCAACGCTTTGAATTCTTGATACAACCTTAGTTGTGATAGCATCTGGGTGGCATTTATGCCAACCTAGCTTCACATAGTCAGTCCGCTAAAGCTTCCCACGTAATTCGAGTTCTATTCTTCTCTTTACGGAGAAATGAAATGCCTACAATTCTGAGAGAAAAAGCGAAACAAATTTCATAAGAGAAGCATATACATCTGTAAATGGATCAACAAAAACACAGAGTTAAAGCAAAAATGCTACACAAAACGCTTTCGGCAAATTCTGCGGCATTAAACTTGTGACGGCCTTCATCAACCGCGACCTTCTTTTGTTTACTGAATTTGATAGTCTCAGCCATTAAATTCGTAGAATTTGTTTCAAACATCGAGTTTTGACTAAATATTCGTCATACTATGTGTCAAACCCACTCGTTTCAGACAACTCTATAAAGACACCAAATTCGAAAATTACAGGAACTGAACAAAACTAAGGCACAATGCTACAAGCGTTCAAAAATACTGAGAGAAAAAGTAAATAAATATTTCATTAAAGACGCATATACATCGAGAAATAGATCAACAAAAGTACAGAGTAAAATCAAAAAAGCTACACAAAACGCTTTCGGCAAACTCTGCGGCATTGAACTTGTGGCGGCTTTCATCAACCGCGACCTTCTTTTGTTCACTGAATTTGATAGTCTCAGCCATCAAATTCGTAGCATTAGTTTCAAATATCAAGTTTTGATTAAAAATTCGTCATGCGATGTATCAAACCGACTCGTTTCAGTCAACTCTATATAGACACAAAATTCGAAAATTATAGAAACTTAGCAGTCTTAGCACAACCAAGGCACAATGCTACAAGCGTTCAAAAATACTGAGAGAAAAAGTAAATAAATATTTCATTAAAGATGCATATACATCGAGAAGTGGATCAACAAAAGTACAGAGTAAAATCAAAAAAGCTACACAAAACGCTTTCGGCAAACTCTGCGGCATTAAACTTGTGGCGGCCTTCATCAACCGCGACCTTCTTTTGTTTACTGAATTTGATAGTCTCAGCCATTAAATTCGTAGCATTCGTTTCAGACATTGAGTTTTAATTAAATATCCGTCATGCGATGAGTTTGCTCAAAGTTATAATTATCGGGCAGACGCGGTCTCAGATCTCATTGTTTTCAGAAAAATATTTCGTCCCAGGAAATTGCACGAGCTTTTTTGGTAGTTACGATTGTCGAGATGGACGTGATTTTATCTCAATAAATTGAAAAACTTCACTCGAATATAATGGAGTCGCTGAAATGTGGAATCTGACCTGAATTGGTAGTTTCCTGCTGTGCCGCTATTTAGAAACGCTGCTGCTAAAAATAGGAAGAACTCCGAAATGTGAAGGTCTGCCCAGCTTTTTTATTTTGATTGATGGTAAATTGATCTTATCATCCTTCTCCTGGCACAAAAGAATATTTTTACGGTATAAAAGCATCTGATTGATTTTATTCGATGTAATTTTGGTGAATCGATTGCATGCCGTTTTTTTGTTCTGTTTTCGATGCGATTTACATCTGAATAGAAATACTGATTGTGTGCTGAATTATTTTCCATAGCTTATATTGCGTAGACTTTTCCCATATTCGAGAAAAAAATCAACAAAAGGGATAATTCTACCAAAAATTGCCTATAGAAAAATTTTTCAGGGCGAAGCTTCGGAAAACTTCGTAAATCTTCTTGCCATTTAATATAAAAAATTTCATATTCTTATCTTCACCATAATACGATTAGTGCTCCTAATAAGATGAAGCAAAACTTTGGTGAACTGAACTGAGTACAACCTATAGCTAACACGGTTTATGAATTTTTTTTCGACTTCAGAAGATTTTTTGTGCGAATATATGCTCCATTCGGATATTATTGAGCACAAAGTAGGCCTTTGTTTATTAATCTGAGGTTATACTATTGTATATAATGAATATATATGAAATATTCGGCTGCAGCTAGAATTCTAAAAAATGCCGAAGATTATTCCATCGATAGGATATTCTCAAATCGATATTTACACATTATCAATAATCATAAAAACTAATGATTTTTTAAAAGATTTCATGAAGATGTGAATAGAAATCACTTCAAGCAAAGCATCCACTATTTATTACTCCAGATCTCAGCCAAGTAGAATCTGTTTATGCACGCGAACAATATTCCGGCGTTGCAAACTCGTGCCGTATGTTTATTCCGTAATTTGATAATTGGTCTACCGCTCCCCTGTCCTGATACTAACGGCTTGCGTCTGTTACAGACAATTCTGTCAGTTTGGCAACATCATCTGTTAGGGTTTAGTTTCTGGATGCGATGTGTTCACATTTTCATTTCGATTTGACGTTCATAAACTGAATTATTTGACTGATTTGGTGGCAGTTTATTGTTGCTTGATATTGGTAATTATAGCTATGGCAACATTACGAAAATGTTGTATTACATTCAGAAATTGCAGAAATAAAAATCTAACCTGTTGTTTACTTCACCCCAGTGTGGCAGTGAAATGCTTTCAATCTCTTATGCTTGGTTGATTACAATGCGGTACTATTTACGCGTAGGGACACCTCTATGTTTATTTCTTACTCTGAGGGTGTCACGAATTTATCTATTATCTGTCATCTTTGTGATGCAGACAACTGTTTTGCCTATCAACATTCTTCAGATCGAAGAACACTGAAGATTATATGTAGACTTTTCTGTGATATCGATAAAAATTCAGTGAATAAGGAAGAAAAATGTATAAACTCAAATAGAGGGTTTATTTCAAAACTGATTCGTTCAAAAACCACGCTTTCTGTACTGTATTATTAATAACTATCGTCGAGCCAGCAGTTGCATTTTTATGGTTGTTGCCCGATACTACTGGATGAAATTGATGAAATTTTCAGAGCAACAGATGGATATGGAACATTTGCTATGTTTTTTTTAATTATACGAGTATGAAGCTTTTGTATGAAATGAACTTCTGAATTAACAATTATGAATTTCCGTGTATAATACAGAAGATTGTTATATGAGGGGTGACAGGCAGACGAATATTTTCAAACCCATTTTTGCTCGTTCCTAGGGGAACAGCGAGCTATCATTTCGCCCAAATTTCTATATTTTTCTAATTTTGGGCCGGAAGTGGTCTCAAACTACTTAGTTGGACTCACTGATGAATAATAATCCATTAGAAATTCTGGTTAAAAATATTTTATTTGTGCATGGTAAACCGATGAATTTCTGAACGCCATAACTCTCAAACGAAACATATTAAGGTCCTGAAATTTTCGGAATAGATTTGGGAAAACTACATGTCTGTTTGCTCCCAAGACCAAGAACAGTAAAAATCGGTTTATTGGTTCCAGAATTACTTTCACTTGAACTCGTCTCATTGATTTCGAAATATCCGCAAAATCAGAGATTTGATAAATATTATATAAATATTATATTAAACTCAATATTTAGAATAAAGGCAGTGACGCGCATATTTGAGTTGAATTTTGACAGAATCGTATCATTCGCAGATTTCTCCGCACTAATAAGGATTCACCTTGTTCGCATTGAATCTTTTTGTATTTCTAACAATCAATTGATATGCGAAGATGGGAACATGCAGAAGGTATTCAAGTCGTATAAAATTTTTTGAAAAATTGGATACTACCATAGTATTCTTGACAATGAGAAACAGAAGCCTAAATATTTTCACCCTTTGGCGGAAAAAAAGCGGGTAAATGTATTGAGCTCGGCTGTATTCTCCCAGACGTAATGAATATAAATTGCCTCGATAGGGAGTCAAGAGTGTATGGGGGTTAATTCCGAATTGCTTGGGAGAAACAGGAATAAGGAGAGGCGGGGAACATGACAGTTCAACTGGGGTATTTCCGAAACCACACATCCAACCATTCCGAAATTTGGTATTTTGAAGGAGATCAATGACACGCAAACTTCAGCAAAATTTCAAGAGGATAGTGTCATTAGAAATTCTGGATAAAAATATTTTGTTTGTGCATGGTAAACCGATGAATCTCTGAACGCCATAACTTTTGAACGGAACGTGTTCGGGTCCTGAAATTTTCAGGATAGATTTGGAACAACTACATGTCTGTTTCCTTCCAAGAACAGTGAAAGTCGGTTGATTGGTTCCAGAGTTTTTTCCACTTGAACTCGTCTCATTGATTTCAAAATATCAGCGAAATCACAGATCGGATAAATATTAAACTTGATATTTAGAATTAAGCGACGCGCTTATTTCAGTTGGATTTTCTCAGAATAGTATCATTCGCAGATTTATCCGCAATAATCAGGATTATTTATATTCGAAAATGCAAACATGCAGTAGGTATTCAATTCGTATGAAATATTTTGAAAAATGAGTTGTTACCATGAAATTCTTGACAATGAAAAACACAAGCCTAAATGAAAGATAAAGGAAGTTTGTACTCACTGGATATTTTTTTATTTTACAATCTACCCTACTAGTTTCGCCTGCTAGGCATCATCAGGAGCTTTGTCGATAAAAGTAACTCACATTTAGTCGGAAAACTGACATCCACAATTCCATAAACAATAAAACGACTGAAAACTGTTCGGGATTCTTAATTATCAATTTTCTTCTTATATTCCATTTTTCTATGTCGTTTATCTTAGCTGGCAGTTTGAAATTGCAGAATGTGGGAACCACTTTTCTATTGATACAAGTTCTTATGAACCATGTGCTCAATTTCAGAATACATTCTTCGATGTTCAGTCTTTTATACTTTATGGCGTTTGAAGCATAGATTTATAATACTAACTATAGTCCGTTCACGAAAAGTTGAGCACATAGTAGGCGTTTCTTCATTTATCTCAAGTTGGCAGTATTAACTGTCATAAAGTAAAATGAAGTCAACGTTGCCGAATGTACTCGGCTTTGTCAGACGAGCTTGCGAGTTGTCAGACAACTCTATGCAATATTGACAACATTGCTTATCAATGTGACAAGAAAATAAAGAACATAACCTAAAATTTTAATATACACAGTGGAATATGCCAAATTTCCATGGCCAACCGACGGCTCAACCTTTCGTGAACGGACTATAGATAGCGAACATGTCAAAATTTTGAGGCAAACGGCGGCCATTTGCAGTTTAGGTTTTACTTGAGAAGTTTCAATTTTTCAACGAAAAAAATTCGAGCACAGTTGGCATGGAACTTCAAAATATTCGTATTTCATCCCAAACTGCAAATGGCGGCCCTTCCCTCACTTTTTCTACGTGACAGTTAGGAAATTCGACGTGCAGTTAGTATTATAGGTCCATGGTTTGAAGTACCATATTGAATAAAATTTGATCACAAACTGAAATCGAGCACATGGTTCATAAGAACTTGTATAAATAGAAAATTGGTTCCCACATTCTACAATTTCAAACTGTTAGCAACGAAAAACGACATAGAAAAATGGAATATAAGAAGAAAATTGATAATTAAGAATCCCGAAAATTTTTCGGTCGTTTTATTTTTTTGTGGAATAGTGGATGTCAGTTTGCCGACTAAATGTAAATTACTTTTATTGACAAAGCTCCTGATGATGCCTAGCAGGCGGAACTAGTAGAGTAGATTGTAAAATAAAAAAAAGCAGTAAGTACGAACTTCCTTTTTCTTTCAATTAAAATGATCCTGGATAGTGGCTATGTTTGTGATCAAATTTTTACAAGCCTAAATATTTTCACCCTTTTGGCGGAAAAAAAAGCGGGGCAATGTATTGAGCTCGGCTGTATTCTCCCAGACGTAATGAATATAAATTGCCTCGATAGGAAGTCAAGAGAGTATGAGAGTTAATTCTGAATTGCGGAGATACAGGAATAAGGAGAGGTGGGACACATGGCAGTTCAACTGGGGTGTTTCCGAAACCACACATCCAATCATTCCGAAATTTGGTATTTTGAAGGAGATCAATGACACGCAAACTTCAGCAAAATTTCAAGAGGATAGTGTCATTAGAAATTCTGGATAAAAATATTTTGTTTGTGCATGGTAAACCGATGAATCTCTGAACGCCATAACTTCTGAACGGAACGTGTTAAGGTCCTGAAATTTTCACGATAGATTTGGGGCAACTACATGCCTGTTTGCTCCCAAGAACAGTAAACATCGGTTAATTGGTTTCAGAGTTACTATTACTTGAACTCTTCTTAAATCAGCGACGCGCATATTCGAGTTGAACTTCGTCAGAATCATATCATTTACAGCTGTCAGATATTGTCAAAAATTCTTGACAATGTAGAAGAAGCCTAGAAAATTTCAACGCTTTGGCCGAAAAAAATCGAGGGTTGAGACAGCAGAACCGTATTATCCACAGCTATATTCGCACTGATGAGGATTCACGTTTTCCGCATTGAACCTTCTTGACAATGAAGAACACAAGCCTGAATATTTTCACCCTTTGGCGGTTAATTCCAAATTGATAAGGAGAAACAGGAATGAGGAGAGGCTGGGAACATAAAATTATAATAATAATAATAGCGTCTTTCTTTGAATATTAAAAAAATACCTCCATTCATAGACCAAGGGCGAAGTTTAGCATAAGCTAATCAACTAAACCCTTCAAAATACAAAAAAAATCAATTCTCTTATCATATACATAAAAACACCTATTTTTAGCAGCTTTGTTCGGTTTACAACCGTCCCTTCAATAGATGACAGTTCGATTGGGATATTACTGAAACCACACATTCGACCATTCCGAAATTTGATATTTTGAAGGAGACTGATGACGCGCATACTTCAGCAAAATTTAAAGCCATTAGAAATTTTGGAAAAAGATATTTTTTCTGTTCATGAATTTTAATTTTTAAAATAAACGTGTTGAGGTCTTGATTAATACTTTTATAATGTTTATTACTGAAAATATTTGTTCCAGGAACGATGAAATTGAAAGGATGAATGAAATTAGAAGCAACTACGTAACAACTGTCAGTAAGTTTACAGGTCAAAAAACTTCTAGGATATTTGCAATTTTGAGGAGGAAAACAAATAGATACGAATAAAACAAGGTATGAATTTCGTTTTTGAATAGTTTGAGAACGTTTATTGAGAAATACATTTGTTCCAGGAACTCTGAAATTAGAAGGTTGAATGAAATAAGAAGCAAGTACTTAACAACTGTCAATGTAAATAATACTACTAACTTGTAAAAATTTTGCAAGTTAACGGATAGTTTTACAAGTTAGTGATTCGATAAAATAACTTTCTTGAATAATATTGTGTTTTTGGAAACTGACGTTTACAAATGAGAAACAAATAAAATATTAAACGTGGTAATTAGAATTAAGATAGCGACGTGCACATTTGAGTCGAACTTCGAACTTTGAAAAATGGTTTATTATCATGAAATTCTTGACAATGAAAAACACAAGCCTTAATATTTTCACCCTTTCTCGGAAAAAAAGCGGGTAAATGTATTTAGCTCGGCTGTATTCTCCCAGACGTAATGAATATAAATTGCCTCGATAGGGAGTCTAGAGTGTATGGGGGTTAATTCCGAATTGCTTGGGAGAAACAGGAATAAGGAAAGGCGGGGAACACGACGAAGGTTCAACTGGGTTTCGAAACAGTTTTGTGAATAGCGATATAGGAAGCGCCGGTACTCGTATTTGAGACTCATCTCCACTTAATTTACTGAAAATAATTAAGATATACGTTGTTTCGGCCTTTGTTGGGAAATTCTTGTGTTCTGAATATGAATTCCTTCATACAATGCTTACGACGGAAATGGAATCCCATTAGTGTATGCGAAATGTGCAGGTAGAGGGCGCATTATCCTTAGAAAATACCAACGCTATTTGTCGTTTTTGCATGTTATGAACTCTTAATGAAATGACGTGTATTAATAAGTTATTTGACTCTTGGTTGTTCTTCTTCAACAATTGAAATAAGTTAGGTTATTTAACTCTTAGTTGGCGCTATTAGTTAGCTCTTAACAATAGAATTATTTAGCTTTTTAACTCTAACTCAAACTAACACAATTCTCTCACGAGCCAGTTGAATTATGTAAATATCTTTCAGCTGATTTTGCCCTGATAAAAACGTTGAAAGATGAAAAAGAATTGAAAATATAATGTTCAGTATAAATTTTCACCAGATGCTTATTTTTTGAGCACTCGTTCTACTTAAACGAGTGCTATATCGTTTTTCTAAAAAACTTTATAGGTGTTCACTCCCAGTCTCTGAAAAAAATAATTAAAAAAATTCTAATTAAGATGAAGTGCTCCTGCTACAATCGTTGCACTTATTTGAGACTGGGAGTGGAAACCTATAAAGTTTTTTAGAAATGCAGAATCCTCCCAGAATATATATTTCAAACGATACCTATGTCGTTTTGCCCAAATTTTTGTGTAATTTTTAAATTTTGAGCCAAAAATGGACTCGAGCGATAGGGTTGAACTCCCTGATGACGAATTCGTGGTCAAATTCAATTCTCTCCGTAGGGCCATTCGGCCGTCCTTTAGCACAATAACTTTCGAAAGGATTGTCCTAGAAACTTGAAATTTTCAGGATGAGTTCGGGTCTCAAATGACTCGGTTAAATGCACGATGCTGACAACAAACCTAGTGCAAAATTTTGTGGCCATAGTCTGAACAAACCACTGAAAATTCAATTGGAATATTGAAAAAATCATATTCCCATCAAAATAGATCCAAAATTCCGTGGCCATAGTTTTAACAGAACCCGAGACAGAACCATAGAAAATTGAATTGGAGTATTGAAAAAAAAATTTTTATATTTTCATAACAAGATATCCGATTCGAGTGAAATTTTTTCTGTGAATAAAGATTGATATACTGAATCTTCATGCAATTTTGTGGCCATAGTGTTAACAGAACCATAGAAAATTCAATTGAAAGATTGAAAGAAGAATCTTTATATTTCCATAACAGAATATCCGCTTCGAGTGAAATTCATTTTCAGAATGAAAACTACTATTCTGAATGTTCATGCACAATTTCAAGGGTAACGCATCAGAACCATAGAATTTCCGTAATTATTTATTTTTAACATATTTCATTTCTTAGAATAATTTTCAGAATATAATTCCGATTGTGATGAGATTCTGCATTTATATACTGGGTCTTTATAGATGATTGTAACAGCGCAGTAGGCTTTGGATTACAGAATACAAATATCTAACGAATCAGAGCAAAGCATGATCACAGAATTCTGTGATTTGCATAATCCAAAGCCAACTGCGCTGTTACAATCATTTATAGAGATCCTGTATTTGATATCAGAATCAAGTCCCATATGAAATTTTGAGGCAATAGTCTTATTGCTTCACCAAAGAACGCGTTCAAAAGCTCCTGCTCACGGCTTTTCTTAAATTTTTCATTTTTTCAGTATACTCTCAATAAAAAATGAATTTTTATACAGACTTCCTTGACAATGATGAAACGATTGTTATTTCCTTTCGAGCTTTCACTCAAATTCGGATAGTGGGAAATAGAAATGATAGTAAACCCCACTTCACGGAAGTGTACACGATGAAGAATTAAATGTAAACATTTGTCTAGAGTGATCGTATAGATCTATCCACCTCATTCAGACGCTCCAGTTATTCTTTGGTGCCATCTCTAAAGTGCCGCTTTGCCCGTGAAGCACATAGCCTATCTTATGGATGTCAAACATTGGTTTGAAACGAAAAATCCCTTTTCTTTTTGATGCCTGATATGTATTGCTTCTATTATCAGGGAGTTTCGAAAAGGTCTCACAACGGATCTACGAATTTCATGGAAGCTATTGATTTCTTGAACAAGAATTCTCTGTAAAATTTCCACTCGTATGCGAGTGAAGTATTGAATCACGTACCTAACGATTCCGGAAAATATTCTTCTATGAACAAATAGGAAAAATTCTTGGACGAGCAGTAAGCGTATGGTGTACCCATTTACCTAAAGAGAAATTGATTTTTTTTCCGATATATGTCTATAAAATGGTTGCTTTGTTGGAATAATAAAAATTTTAGGGAAGCCCTGAGCGCTCGTTCATTGGTGAAGCAGTGAGGCTATCACCTCAAAATCTCAGCATGATCGAGAAAATATTTTGAAAATTATTTAGAAACTGAAATATGTAAGAACTTGACAGTGATAAGACTCTATGATATAATCAATTTCTTCGTTGGGTATCAAACGGTACCGAGCTCAACTATAAAATTTCGTCAATTTCTACAGCTCACTATTTCTTTCCTGAGTTACAATTTGAGACAGCATGCTCAAGATCACCATCAACCGAACTATGAAAAATCGAGTTTCTACAGAAATACATATCTATAAAATGTTTAATTCATTAGAACAAAAATTTAAGAAAAGCCCTGAACAGGAGCTTTTCAGCGTTGGTTCTAAGACTATCAACTCGAAATTTTATATGGGATTTGAGATTAATAACAACTATATAAATCTCAGCATAATCGAAATTATATTTTGGAAGTTATTCCAAAATAAATTTAAGGAGAACGAACGCTCAAAAATGTAAAGAAAGCCCTGAGCAGGTGCTTTTGATCGCCTGTTTATTGGTGGAACAATGTGGCTATTACCTCAAAATTTTGTATAGGACTTGAGATGCTAAGTGAATAAATGCAAAATATCAGCACGATCCAAATTATATTTTGAAAATTATTTAAAGAAATTTCAGGAAAATCCTGAGCAGGAGCTTTTGAGCGTTTGTACATTGGTCGGGCAATAAGACTATTACCTCGAAATTTTATATGGGACTGGAGATTGATACCAAATATATAAATACAGAATCTCAGCACAATAGCAATTAGATTCTGGAAATTGTTCAGAAAATGAGATATGGAAAAAAATATGAATTCTGCATGAGCATTCAGTATATCAGTTTTTATTCACAAAAAGAATCAATCGTATCGAATATTCTGTGATAAAAATTTAAAGATTCTTCTTTTCAAGGGCGCAGCCAGGGGGGGGCCCGCGGGGCCCGGGCCCCCCCCCAAAATTTTTCTCCATGTGAATTATTCTACCTGTATCTCTGTAGATACGGTTGAATTCAAGTACATTTTCAATATTTTATTTAAAATAGCTAAATCGTATTCATGCATAGAGCCAATTTTCAGAACCTAATTGATTTTGCTTTCCAGCAAAAACATAATAATGATTAATCTTTTGAAAATGAGACTAGGTACCATGCATTGTGCCAGGCGATAGAAGGCGATAAAATATGAAAAAGGGTCCCAGGAATATATGTCCTAAACTGCTTCTTCTAAGAAATACAGGGTGTTAAAATTTATTTTTTTATTTGGTGTTTTCTTGAATAACTTTGGACAAAGGTAAGAATTGAACAAAATGTGATATGCGGGGGTTTCGTATAATGCAAAATCCAAATATCCTATTAGTTTTTAGATAACTAATAGGGGGCGCCACATAATAATTCCTCCACAGTTAGATCAACCCTAGTTTAGTTCAAAGAAGGGTTACAGTTCAGAGACCTCAAGGTCTATTGTGTCCCCTTACAGAGCTGTTTTGGCCACACCCTTCACAGCTCGCCTTCCTGTTTCAGAGATCTAATGAAATCCAATATCTGCGAAGGCTTCAACGAAGCTAGTTCCTCACTCTTACAAGTTTCTCTCCTTAGGCTCGAAATGTCAATGCATTCCGTGAATAGGTAAATGGGGGTTTCTTCCTCTTCCCCACAGAACCTACACTGGTCAGCCCTGACTTTTTTGCCTGCCATTTTCATTATTTTGTGTTTTTGATTAAGATTCTGATTTAATTCCTTCTGTTGGTTGTTATTGTAAGTAGGTTACTTTGGCGCTTCTGGGCAAGTTGCGTGCATCATAAGTTTTCGATGCATTTAACCGGAAACCGTTGGTCATTAAAGTATACATTTTTGTAGGAAAAAAGATAGAGGAATCGCTTTTTCTACTCCAGAATGACATACAGTGCGAGGCAAAATATTTAGGGTTGATTTAAATGTGGCGTCCTATATAAGTAATCTAAAAATGAGTAGGATATTTGGATCATACAAAACCACCGCATTTTGTTCAATTCTCACCTCTTTGTCCAAAGTTTTTAAAAATCCAAAATAAAAGAATTAACTTTAACACCTTGTATTTCTTAAAGGAAGCAGTTTCCAACATATATTCATAGGACTTTTTTTTCATATTTATATCCCTCTATTGCGTGACACTATGCATGGTACTTTTTTCCTTGACACCCTGTATATTGGAAAGGCGTTTTAGAAATAAATGATCACCAGATTTCAGAAAAAATATTGTGAATTTGACATTTTTTATCAACCAGAAAGAGAAAGATAAAAATAACAGTGTTTTTTTTTGTTTTTTTCTCCCTGAATATTTGCATCGGGCCCCCCCAAACAAAAATTCTGGCTGCGCCACTGCTTCTTTTCAATATTCCAATTGAATTTTTCATGGTTCTGTTAACACTATGGCCACAAAATTTTGCATGAAAATTCAGTAAGTATATCCTTTTTCATTCACAAAAAAAATTTCACTCGAATCGAATATCCTGTTATAGAAATATATAGATTCTTCTTCTCAATATTCCAATCGAATTTTCCATGGTGCTGTTGACACTATAGCCACGAATTTTCGGACAAACATTCAGTATATCGATCCCATTCACAAAATGAATTTCACTCGAATCGGATATCTTTTCATGGAAATATGAAGTTTCTTCTTTGCAATATTCCAATTGAATATTCTATGGTTCTGTTGAAACTATGACTACAATATTTTGATAAGGCCTATCAAAAACATCTTGCTTGTGGCCGCAAAAGTTCATTTCGATTGGGTCCGTTTCGACTGAGATATTGAGGAACAACAATTTCGAATTGACATATTTTATGGAACGCCTGTACGATTAGGCTGGTTAACGAACTTGACCGCGGCATTTGAGAACCGAACATGCCCTGAAAATGTCAATAAGTTTCTTGGGCAATCCCTTCGAAAGTTATTGTGCTTACGGCCCTACAGACAGAATTAAATTTGACCACGGCTCCATCATCATGGAGTCGAAGCTTATCAGTAGAGACCATTTTCGGATCAAATTTCCAAAATTACAGACATTCGGACAAAGCGATATAGCACTCGTTCAAGTACATACAGTGTGGAACAGCCAAATGGAATAAATTCGATAACCAACAAATGAAAGCGTGTTGGAAAAAACGCTTGGACATGTTGGTTTGTATTTTTAGATGCGCATTTAAAAAATAATGAATAAGGGTGTGTCATGTGACAGTGGCCGATACCAACTTTCTTATTTTAAATACAACCCCTGTATTTTATTAGTTTTTTGGACTCTTCAAGAAATTCTAGACATAATTCATTTACAATGACCCATACCTATCTTCAACTGTTTCGGAAATATTGAGTGTTTTCAGATATATTACAAAAATCAACATTAGGCAGAGAAAATCATTTTATTTCACAAATAATGTAAAAAAACAAAAAAACATTAATTTCAATGTCAGAGATGTATTGAGTGTAATGCAGCGAATTTGTGAAATAAAATATTTTTTTCCGCCGACCTCGAAATAAAAGGTGATTGTGTACGAAATTGAGCATTAATGACCCATTTTAATGCTAAATTTTTTAGCCATTTCAATGTGCAATCCTCATGGCAACCGTACACAAAGTATTCAGAAGCACTACGAAAAATGTCAAAACTCTACTGGAACATAGAAACATGAAAATTTATATTTGTCAAATGCATGTCTTGCGCAAAATATGAATGTATTTCAATCAAGTATTTATACACAATTCGTATTGAGATCGGCGGAAAAATCTTGTAATCAACTCGGTTATCAATCTAGCGACTAATGGTCTCGAACTATTAAAGCGTTCGCTCCGATCACGCTTTAAAATATCTTGACCATTATTCGCTGTCTTTAATAACCTAGTTGATTAAATAACTATTTTAAGCTAATTTTTGGAATACATCTGAAAACGCTCAATATTTCCGAAACAGTTGAAGATAGGTATGGGACATTGTACATGAATTATGTCTAGAATTTTCTGAAGAATCCAAAACACTAATATACAGGAAATTGTATTTAAAATAAGAATCATCTTTTTTTTTAATTGCGCATCTAAAAATACAAATCGACGTGTCCAAACGTTTTTTCCAACTCGCTCTCATTTATTCTTTATCGAATTTATTCCATTTGGCTGTTCCACAATGTACACCGAGCGCTCAAAATCACATAAATTCGAAGTATCTTGCTGTTCATTAACAGAAAAATGAGGAGTCTTGATCTCCAAGTTCGAGCAATCTTCACATTACACCTTCATTGTCCAGTGATAAGACTCTCTCTGATATAATCGATTTCTTGGTTAGGTCTCAAACGGTGGAAGGCCGAATGTTCCGAGAAGTCGAGACCATTCCTTTCAATTCTCCCATTCACACAAACGATGTTTGCTGCGCTAATGGCTGCTGCTATTATTGCTGTATCCTTAAACAATGGTGCTTTTAGAAAATTGACTGGTGGAAACAACCATTTATTATTTCCCTATCTTTTACGAAGTAGGTCGGTAGAAATGAAGGATAGGAAGCAATCAATTAGGAGAGATATATAATTATTTTCTGGTAATCGATTAGAAGTAGATATAATTCATTTGGGGAAACAATGATTCTTCTGTTATTAGAGGTCAAACGGGAAATTGGATATTATTGTACTTTGAGCTTATTGCGAGCAGGGACGGGCCGAAAAAAAATTTTTGGGGGGGACAAGTTTCGAAAACTTGCCAACTATACATTGATGGCTTAGAAAACCGATGGTGAAAGGGCTTGATATTTTTTGGTTTGCGACTCAATATTTTTTTGAGGACATTAAAAATTCTGTGGGGTACTACATTAATTTCCTATAACCGGATCAACACACTCTTCGCCTTCAGGATTTTGAAAAAATATTATGGTTCTTTCGATACGAAAAAAAGTGAAAAGACTTTTACTGGTATATGATGATTACAACAGAAAGATATTAACTAGTCATATCGCCATAGAACATTATTATAAAATGATGAAAACGAATAAACATCTCGCAACTTCGTTCAACGTTCATGCATCGGAGGTAGGTGTTCGTAAGGATCCCAAGAGATGGCGTCTTGTTTCTGTTATACTCAGAGCTGGGCGACATTTCTTCAAGTAAGGGAGCCCAGAATGCCTTTCAGACTGAGCTCCTCCATACTGATGAGCCCCAAATAGGGCGAAATAGCTATCTATGGATGCTCTGTTTGATATTACCACTATGCATGTTCTTTGCTCGTTGACGGGATTAGTTCCGAAGTATGGGTTTAATATTGGTTGATTTTAATCAATTAGTATTATTCTCTGCTTTTATTGTTAATATTATACCTGCGATTTACGCGATAATTTTCATTTCGTACTATTATCTGAAGAAATGTAGGACGGATATGCTCGTCGCTGACCTAGTTCTAATAAGATGGACATAGATCGGATTTCATTATCGGTTAAAATACAGACATTTGGGTAAAATGACCGCACCGCTCTTTTCCTAGAAAGAAGAATTCGAAGAAGTCAAATTCATTCATAATTTATGAAATTTTTTTGGGATATGCATTCCAATTTAACTGAAATTTTTAAAACTGTTCTGAAATTTTGCCAGATTTTTTTCCGACCGCTTCGAAATTTGTCAACTGATTCGAAAACTCACCAATGGCTTCAAGAATTTACTGAATCTGATCAATATTTAGCACGCCCCTAGACCAACTATATTGAAATTTGTTTAACTGTTCCGAAATTTCACCAATTGTTCTGGAAAGTTTTCAACAGGTGTGAAATTTTTCAAACTGCTTCGAAAAACTACCAACTGCCTTGCAAATTGCAAACTCTGATCAACATTAGGCCGTTTTCTGTATCAATTCAATTGAATTTTTTTTTCCAATTTTATTGAGTATTTTGACTATTTTTCAACTATTTCGAGAATTTGCCAACTCTGTTCAATATTGGACACGCCCCTAGATCAACTCCATCGACATTTGCCTAACTGTTTTCATAAATTTTCCAACTGCTTCGAAGTTTTGTCAGCTGCTCTGACAAGCTCTCATCTGCATTGAAAAATTGCCAACTCTGATCAACCTGTATCAACTCTATTGATTATTTATCAACTGCTTTGATAGATTTTTCAACTGTTTCGAAAATTTACCAATTGCTCTGAAAATTTGCAAACCCTGTTCAACATTGGGGGGATAGGTATAAATGAGGTATATTTTTTTTCTAGTCCCAGCATCACTGAAAATATAATGAACACCGCCATGAAATTCAATTTCAAATAACTTCAAAATACCTCACGATTTGCGAATGCTGGCAGAAACATTAGTGGAGGTGAAAATGATTGAAAATAGCCTCAATAACATGACAATAACACAGTTATAATAATCTTCACGCCACTTCATCGGACAAAAAAATATTTTGATCAAATTCGATGGTACCGTTTTTGATTTTGATACCAGAGTTCTGATATCAGAGCTCAGGAAAAAACCTCACTGGAAAAAAACCTGTCTCGCCGTTCTTACAAAAATTAAATTTAAAAACTATTTGAATGATGAAGGATTTCTTTTTATTGAATCCAACCAACAACCCTCTATAAGATGCTTTCGGAATTCTGAATCGAAAAAATCGAAGCAGAAAAAAGGACCAGAAAAGGAAAAAGAATAGATTTAAAATCAACAACCCAATTCAAGAACGAATCATCAACTGCATGTATAGCTCTTAAGCCACTCTGAATTTAGAATATGAAACATTTATTTATCAGATGTACTATTGTCTCCTCTGCTTTTCCCCATTCGCAACTAGTACTCTCTACTGAATTCCATCTGAGAAGGCTTGAGAAGCATGCTATAACAATGTCCATGAACTGTTCTAATACGATTGAGAACAGTCCAAATTTTCCTTGGAAGATCAAACCCATGAACTTTATTCGAGGGATCAGTTATTAAATCTTTGTTTTGAATATTACATGTGTTTCATTCGCATTGCCGAATTGTTTATCGCTTTCATGCGAGGTTCAAAAATAATTGAACCAAAAAGATTTACGTGATTTTAATCAGGGAATCTTTCTATCCAGAATGTATTGCAGTATTCGATATGAATTTGTAGATAAATCAATATCATCACAGATTCGTGAAACCTTGCTTAAGGGCGACAAGAAAAAAAAGTAGTCCATGGTTGGTTCTCCAAACGATGAACACATGCTTGAATGCAAATGTATTTTTAAGTATTCACTAATTGCGTTCGTTTGCATATACGGCTTGCAGATCATGAGGTCAGGGAGTAATACCAGAGATGAACAAGATGCGAAACGTGCAGGCTTTCGTGAATTTAAATTTTGAATCAGCAAAGTGATATTGATTAAGGAAACTGAATTCTTTGGCCTATCTGAACGAACCGGGTCAATATGTGGAATAGTGTGATCTGATTAGGCACTCCGATGCACCCCGAAATAGTTAACTGAAACACCTGATTGTCAAATTCATCTTCGCACCTTCATTCATGGACCTACCTGATAATTTTCAATTTCCCGTATGCTGTGTATGTCATTCCACTGTGACCCTGCTCAGTGTTCTCCTTTCCCCATTCCAACTTCAAATTTTGTGATATATGACAGAGCGAAATCATTCTTCATTCAACCATCAAAGAAGAATACAACACAATTTTTAAGAACAATAAAGTTTTTTTTAACGCTCTTGAATTGAATGGGTAAATTGCATTTTTGTAGATTTAGAATCTTAACATAAATTGAGTACAAATTGAGTATATTTCGTTCACATCTTATCGAGTACAAAGTAGGCGTTTGTTTATTTATCTAAAGTTGGCAGAATAACAGTATAATAAATTCAACGTTGCCAAATATACCCGGCTCCGTCCGATGAGCTTTCGAGTCCAGATCAGAGAACTCCGCGATTTTTTCAACTTTCTGTGGCATTTACAACATGGCGGGTCAATCTGACAAAAAACGGAACATTTCATTTCAATATCCACAGTGGAATATGCCAAATTCTGCTCAATAATATGTGAACTGAGTATGTACAGTGTGTTTGGTCAGGTCTCGTCTGCGCCTCTATGGAAAATTCAAGGTGTTTCGGATATTTTTCAAATGAAATTCTTTTTATATCAGTTTCTCCGGGCAGTAAAATTGTCGAGTCAAATTTATTTTAAATTTCTTCATAATGAATAAATTCAAGATCGTCCATAAATGAAATATTCAGTAGTGTTTGGTCATGATAATTTGAGGGCACCAAATATACCTAATTTTATCGACAAAAACACCCACATTGGGAAGTTTATCCCCTCAGTTTTGGAGTGGCCCCCATTTTAAATTCACTTTTTCATTTAAGTTGACCCTTCCAAATAATATCGATTTATTTGGACATAATGGTCCTACAGATGTAAAAAAAACTGTTTTTTGAAGGATGATACTACCACCTTTTATTTAAGTGGAACAATATAAAAACATTTGACTTAGAAATGTCATGAAAAAATTCTTTAAAAAATTTTTAGTAAAAAAATCTACTGATTTTCTCAGTAAATCAACAAAAGTAAAAGAACTAGCACATTGAAGTATATTTTTTTTTCAATGGGCTAACACGCAAGGATATTAGCTACAAAACGATACCAACATAATTTCTGTAAGTTACATAATTAAAAAGTAATTGCTGTTCGAACATGATCATTATGAAAATTGATAAAATAAAATAAAACTCAGTACTGTACCTTCGATAATTTCAAATGATCATACAAACAATTAAATTAATCATAACAAAATGGTCGCCTCTGCTTTGTAGACAGGCAGTAGCCCTCATGACGACCTGTCTTGTGGCGTAGTGGTAATGTTCGAACAGCAATAACTCTCAAATTATGTAACTTACAGAAACAATGTAGGTATTCTTTTGTAAGTAATATCCTTGCGTGTTAAATCATTGAAAAAAATTATACTTCAATGTGCTAGCTCTTGTACTATTGCGGATTTACTGAGAATATCAGTATTTTATCACAAAATTTTTTTAAAAGAATTTTATTATGGCATTTTCAAGTTAAATGTTTTTATATTGTTTTATTTTTATGAAAGATTTTAGTGTCATATTTCAAAAAACATATTTTCACATCTGTTTATGTTCGAAGAAATCGATATTATTTGGAAAGGTCAACGAAAATAAAAAAATAAATTTAAAATGGGGACTACTTCAAAACCAAGGGGGTAATCTTCCCAGTCGATAATTTTAGGTATATTTGATGCCTTTAAATTATCGCTAAGTCATGACCAAATACATTGTATATTTCATTTATGGACGAACTTAATTCATTATCAACAAATTTAAAATAAATTTTACTCGACAATCACACTGCCCGGATGAGAAACTAATATGAAAAGAATTTCAATGAAAACGATCCGAAATACCTCGAATTTCCTATCCAGACTCAGACGAGACCTTCACAATACTCATTCTTCGGAACTAATTTTTTTCATCATCCGGATCGTCTAGCTGAAGAACCAATAATTCGCCACAATAAAAGCAGATGAAATTTCATCCCGCTCGCTGAAAACCCAATTTCAGGACGAAAAGATCGCAAAGTTAATAAAAACATGAGTATAGCTGTCTTTATAATAACCTAGTTGATTAAATAACTATAAATGACACTATATCAGAATCCATCGGTAAGAACTTCTTGTTGCACTCCTAAAAAACAGCCTTCGGGCATGTTTTGTTGAAATCGCACTTTTATTTTATTCTCCAAACGATTCCGCAGTAGATATTTTATCATTCAACGAGAAATCAACACTCAATAGTTATTTAATTAACTAGGGTATTAAAGGGAGCGATAATGGTCGAGATATTTTATCATTTAATGAGAAATCAACACTTAAAATAGCATTAACTGAATTATCAATAATTCATGCATAAATGCTTATGAATAAATAATATTATATTCATAATCAACGAAGTTATTATACACTACTGGAAAAAATTAAAGGATCAAGAAAAAATTCCAAATTTTTCAGCAATTTTCAACATGCCGTAACTTTGAGAGAAATGGTCGTACAAGGAATTTAAAAAAAGGAAATTGTAGCTCCAAAAGTCTAGTGTTCGGATAAGAACTTCAAAAATTTTAAGTTTCAGTTGTTTTCGAGTAATGATAGAAAAATCAGCAACAAAAAAATTCTCAAAATTTTACCACTTTTTTTTCTTGTCTACGAGCGTGGAAATTGTATTATAATCGTTATAATGATGGGATACTTTGTTAATTCAGCTTCAATTAAATTTTTTATTGATCTCAATACGTCCACTTCTCGCCCAGATATCGGTCTTGAAATGGAAAAGGATCCATTTGTCTTTGATTATCGATCGTTATTGAATTAATAAAAATTTTATTTGTTAGTGTATTTTATTTTTCTTTTTTTGAAATTTATGTACTATCTGTAATTAAAATGTGGAAAAAGCTCGAGAAAATTCTTTTTTGCCTTTTTTAAAGATTATGAGCTTCTCAGAGAAAAAAAAATAATCCTTATTTTTTTTCAAAAATTCAATCGAGTCAAACAAAAAAAACGGCTCGCTGGATTGAGTTGGCTCTTCGTAAGGTTTTTATCAACATATTGAACTGTAAAAGTCACACTAAACATTATTGGTTTCCTCAACATTTTCGATCCAACGGAAGATTTCCCAAGAAACCACCAAAAGCCCATTTTTTGTTAAATTTTTATATGGATGCGACATGAAGAAAAAAAAATTCTATGAATAAGCAATGGTTGTCCATTAATGGTATTTCATTTAAGGTCTTGAAACCATTCTTCAATTTTCTGCGCGATCACTGGTTGCTGAGAAATAGATAATCAAAGACAAATGAATCCTTTTCCATCTGACGACCGATATCTCAGCGAGAGAAGAACGTATTGAGGTCCATAAAAAAATAAATTAAAGCTGAATTAACAAAGTATGACATCATTATAACGATTATGCAAAAATAAAATTTCCACGCTCGTAGACAAGAAAAAAATGTGGTAAATTTTGAGAATTTTTTTGTCGCTGTTTTTTCAATTATTACTCAAAAACCACTGGAATTTGAAATTTTTGAAGTCCTGATCCAAAAACAAGACACTTGGAGTTACAATTTCCTTCTTTTAAATTCCTTGTACGACCATTCTTCTCAAAGTTACGGCATGTTGAAAATTGCCGAAAAATTTGGAATTTTTTTTGATCCTTTAATTTTTTCCAGTAGTGTAAATTTGACTCAAAAATCACATTTTCCAGATGAGAAACTAATATTGAGAGAATTTCAATGAAAACGATCTGAAATACCTCGAATTTCCTATCTCAGACGAGACCTTCACAATACTCATTCTTCGGAACTAATTTTTTTCATCATCCGGATCGTCTAGCTCAAGAACCAATAATTCGCCACAATAAAAGCAGATGAAATTTCATCCCGCTCGCTGCAAACTCAATTTCAGGACGAAAAGATCGCAAAGTTAATAAAAACGTCCGGCAGGTAATAACCGGGTGCCTACAAATCATCAAGTTTTCAGCTTCTGAGCTCTGACGGATATACCCCACTCTCTCTCTAGCTAACAAGCTTCCTGGTGCAGATGATTTTTCGGAATGATCTAAGACCAGAAATGGCTGGCAGTAATGCGGTGATAAGCAAAATAAATTCATTTATCCCATTTTGACGTTTAAAGATGACAATATTCAACCCATGGTAACAAGGGTAAGTTGACGTTTATCCACTGAGTGAATAGGGATGTTGACTCATGTTACGAATTCATATAAATTGAGGTTTTCCTCATAGAAGGAAATTTTTGCAATCCTAAAAAACCATTTTAGTGATCTTATTATTCTCGTTGAATTAAATAAAGCTGATTTAAATTATGTTATTTATTATCAACTATCACGTGACTGCGAACGCCAATCAGAGGTAATCCGTATAGTGACGTCAAACTATCCGTATTGTCATTGCAAATTCGAGTGTTCGGTGCTCAGATCAACAAAATACATTCATAGGCCGGGTTCCACATAACTCCAATCACCTTGATTATTGAAATGTCATCATTTCTCTGCAATTTTCAGTTCATTTTTGACATAAACCATCGACTTACTTCAAAACGAACGATTTGATTGCCCAATCAAGCTTTGTGAAACCCACGGTTTTGTGACTTGAACCATAGTAAATAAATAGAATATCATATCTATATTTCGAACTCAAGAAGTTGAAAGCTGAAAGAGAACAGAATAGTTCGATTATTCGTTACAAGAACGATAATCTACAATTTTCTTTATAATTGAGATAGGATTAATCAAGGGTAATAGTAGTAACTTAACGAAGATTGATTCCCTGATGGTCGCAAATTTCTTTGCTGAAAACGTAGAATTGTCTCTGTAAGTAGCAAACTTTCAACTCACATTTATTATTACAAATAAAAGAAACACCTCATTCAGCTTTTATAGACCGACATATTCATTTTGAAGGCTTAAATTGAACTTGAAGGAATCAGGCAAAATCAGTTCGCTTTGACAGAAGTCAAAGTATGTTTACCATAGACAAACTGACAAACTAAAATTTAGTTAGTCTATGATGTCTACCGACTATTGACGTAATCATCATAACGTGCCGTTTCCGCAGGAAAATAAATTCTCTTTTCTTATACGTATTTTTTATTGGCAAATACTATATTTTTTAAGAAAAAAGTAATATTTTCGTGTTTGTATAGGGTTTATCTACAAAATAAAATGAATTCCAAAAAATAGTCAACATCCCTATTAAAATTTTTTTAACTCACTAGTGGAATAAAATGTTTACCACTCAGTTTCTGGAAATAATTCTTTCCACACACAATGCACCTAAAACTCATTTTAAAGTATGTTTATTAAAATTTATCAAAAATTCTACATTAAAGTAAAAATTACAATTATTAATTATTAGTACCATTGACCACAGTGAACACTCTTTTCTTATAAGTTTTCGTATCTGGAATCTGAATAACCAATACGCTGCCCCGATCTTCCACGTCATCTACGGTCATAGTCACTAGCTCGCCGATTCTACACCCTCCGCAGCAACACCCATAATAAAAAACTACCTTTATCAATAAATATTGCTCATCAGAAGCGGCATCTAAAAAGTATTCTAACTTCTCTCTTGTGAATACCTTCGACTTCTTTGCTACGTATCCCCTGGAATGTTGCTTCAAAAAGGCGTTGACTTGGTGAAATCTGCCGATGTCTATTGGATTGTTCGGAAATATACGCCAAAATTATTTTTTCGTTGACACCTATGGATTTTTTATTATTTCTCCAGGCACAAAATGCCGTATGTTGCTTTTAGTACAATATTTTTGATTTTAATGGAATTACTGCTTCTGCTACCTCATTTGCTTCTTGTATAATGCACTCAGGAACTACAACCTCGTCGTCACCGCTCAACATTTTTCGAAACAAAATTTTTTGACTGTTCTATAATTTTCATTGACACTTGCAAAATATTAATTACATAGTGCCCTAGCAACCATCGATCGAAGGGAAATCTCGTTATGAATTTGAATTATACCTAATATTTCCTCTAAAAAGTATTCATTATTTGAATTTTCATCAAAATGGGATAAAATTTTGTATACGACACGTGAGTTAAAAATGTTTATTCACTCGAAGAAATTAACCCACGAGCCCGTAGGGCGAGTGGGTTAAACTTTCTTCTCATGAATAAACATTCATTTAACTCACTTGTTGTATAAATAACTATTATCCACTCCTATAGAGTAATATGCCAATTATTAAACAAATTGCTATGTGTAATAGTAGCTATAACACTACCGTAGACATGTCTATGAACCGAAAAGCGAGTGTTATAATAACACCCGCCCATAACACCCGCTAATAAAAAATACTTAGGAGAAATGAAATTGCTCACAAAAAAAATGAATAGAAAGTAGGATCGATCGGGAACTCTATTAGAGTCATCAAGATAACGTTCTAGCGATTCATTACAGATTTATTTTTGGAAAACGTAAATTTTTGAAGTTGTTATAGTCAGAAATAAATAACAAAGCAATGACAGTTCGTTGGACTGCCCTACTACAGAGGAATATTCAGTGAACACAGAAAATGTTGTCAACACTTTTGACAACGTTTCAGAATTTTTTAAATGCAGATTAATTCGAATTTTACTGAAGAAGTCGTGGATAAAGTATAGTATTCAATTCGCGGTAATGCTCAAAACACACTTGATGAATTACACCACTCGCCAGACGGCTCGTGGTGCAAAATACATCTGCGTGTGTTTTGACCTGCATTACCGCTCATCGAATAATATACTATTACACCTATGCTCAGTTGCAGGAACGTCCATTAAAATTTAAAGGTCCATTAAACTCTTAATCCTCCATTATTACAAGGAACTAATGGAGGATTAAGGGTTTAATGGACCTTTAAATTTTAATGGACGTTCCTGCAACTGACACCTAGTCTCATGTTTTGAGAAATGAACGAAAGTTCGATGACATTCCGATACTTTCACAAGCTGCTACTGAGCGAATTAAGTAGCTGATTCAATTTGCTCAGTGTAATCGTGTTCACAAGCCAACAATCTGATTGTAAAAAAGCTGCAACTAAAGTTGAAAGATGGGCTACTTTATGGGTCGATTACATTGAGATAACTCACAAGCTGCTACTGAGCGAATTTAGTAGCTGATTGTAGATTCGCTCAGTGCAATCGCGTTCACAAGCCAACAATCTGATTGTAAAAAAACTGTGACTTAAGTTGAAAGCTGGGCTACTTTAAGGGTCGATTGCATTCAGATACTTTACAACCTGCTACTGAGCGAATTCAGTTGGATTGTAAATTCTCTCAGTGTAATCATGTTCACAAGCCAACAATCTGATTGTGAAAAATCTACGACTAAAGTTGGAAGCTGGGCTACTTTATGGGTCGATTACATTGAGATACTTCACAAGCTGCTACTTAGCGAATTTAGAAGCGAGTGAATTAGCTTGTGAGATTGTGATGATTACACACAAAACTATCCACTCGCTGAGAAGCCAACAATCTAGCGATCCACGTGAGGTTGATGTTTATATCGTTGTCAAGGATCCAAGATTAATGTCAAATACGTTTTCAAATTTAAGAACCAGGAACCACCGAGTACCGAGTAACTGTGATTACACACGGCTTGATTACATGCTATAATGGGTCGATTACAAAGAGATACTTTACAAGCTGCTACTGAGCGAATTTAGTAGCTGATTGTAAATTCGCTGAGTGCAATCGTGTTAACAAACCAACAATCTGATTGTAAAAAAGCTATACAGGGTGACCTAAATAAGTATAAAATTTTTAAGGAGGTGATTCCTCATCGAAAAAAAGATACGATCTTTCATATAAAGAAACTTCATTAGAGCATCCCTTGTTAAGATACAGCCCCTCAAAGGGAGTACATACAATTTGTATAAAAATTTTTTTCTCAAGCACCAAAAAAGTAACAATATTGAAATTAACCTGACGTTTCCTACTAGCAAAAAAAAACTTATCAAGTTATTTATTTGGTTTACCCCATGGTTGTAAGGGTGGGAAACGCAACCCCTAAAGTTTATTTCCAATGTAACTTTTTGTCTTATTATTTGTTTACCATTTAAAAATTTAATTCCGATAGTCTGTTTCATTCTAAACAAAAAATGTCTCCTGAGTTTTTTACCCAAATTAAACCACTTCGCAGTAAAAAATTATTTGATGAACAACTACAGAGATAGATCGTCATAAATGCGAAACTTATCTAACTAGTAGGACACTTTTAGCGTTAGTGACAATTTTTTTTTTGCTAGTAGGAAATGTCAGGGTAAATTGTTATACAAATTTTATGTACTCCCTTTGAGGGGCTGTATCTTAACAAGGGATGCTCCAATGAAGTTTCTTTATATGAAAGATACTTTCTTTTTTTCGATGAGGAATCACCTCCTTAAATATTTTACACTTATTTAGTTACACCATGTATAATATTACAGGTCCATGAATTTAATCAACTAAAACAAGCCAAATTTTTCTGTAGAATCGTTCACATTTCTCTCGTCGCCACTGTACCTCGAAAACAATAGCAGTGAAATAAACAGCAATGATTTTTAAGGTCAAGAACATGAAAATGTAGTTGATTTTTATAACCTATCCTTCATGGTTCAGTGGAAACTCAATGAATTTTTATTCTTTGGAAAATAATATTGCCTTTGCGGCTCATGTCATAGCCCGAGGCTTTGTAGATTGTTAAGCAAACCGCCACAAATCCCGTACAGATCATATCCATCAGTTTATATTATTTTTGTGGATAAAACGAGCAGATATTCGCAATATTCGAACAGAAATGAAACCGCTATTCATACGTCCACTATAACAAATGTCGACCCAGTTGAATAAATAAAAAATTAAAATTGCTGCATTAACCGCTATTGAAAATTTTAAAAGGGGAAAAATTTTTCGATCGAACAATTCACTGAATTCGAATGAAATAAATATAATCAAGTTAGCATTCCAGCGATTTCACCGTCGAAAGCGGTAATGAAAATGTTGACTAAAAAGGTATTTTTCCGTCGATCTCAAAATAAAAGGTGATTTTAATGTGAACGAAACTGATCATGCATTACCCATTTTAATGATCAGTTTGATCTATAATATACTAACAGGACGTCGAACTTCCTATCTGTCAATGTAGAAAAAAGTGAGGCAAGGGCGGTCATTTGCAGTTTGGGATGAAACTCGACTATTTTGATGTTCTATGCCATCTGTGCTTGAATTTTTTTCGTTGAAAAATTGACACCTCTTAAGTCCAACCCGAACTGTAAATGGCCGCCGTTTGCCCCAAAATTTTTCACACGCTCGCCATCTAGTTAGTGTTATAAATCTATGTCCTCAAGGCAACCGTCCACAGAGTAATCAGAAGCACTACGAGAAATATCGAAACATTTTATTATGTCTAATGTAAGTCTTGTGCAAAATGAGAATGTATTTCAATCAAGAATTCATACATAATTCATATTGGGATCATTGGAAAAATCTTGTAATCAACTCGGTTATTAATCGAGCGACTTATGGTCTCGAACTATTAACGCGTTCGCTCAGATCACGCGTTAAAATTTCTTGATCATAAGTCGCTGTCCTTAATAACCTAAGTTGATTAAATAACTATTAAATCATCTTTTTCTTATTACGTAGCCTTTTATCACAGTTTTTATGAGAACGTGTTCCACTATAGGGTGACTAAAATGCAATTACAAACAGAAATTATAAAGAAATAGCTAAATGCCCATGAAAATATTTGAAGAAATTCAAAAATTTAATATTCATGAAAAGAGGTGAAAAAACTGGATAAATGTTGCACAGTTCTGATTCTGTTCAATGAATTTTCAATATGCAAACAGAGGATAAGGTGAAACATTTTCTTGAATGAAAATGAAAGTGTTTCATGTGTTTCATTTGCAGTCTAATTGACAATCAATGTCAATAAGACTGCAAATGAAAAAAAATTGACAATCAATGTCAATTAGACTGCATATGAAAAAAACACACAATTCTGAAGATTTTACAAGTTTGTCTAAAGAAGGTATCTGATATAGTCACCGAAACGTTACATCGTTCTTTTTTCATTATTTCCTTTTTCAGTTTTACATTTAGGCAACAATTTTTTTCAAGACCAATTTGTTCTCGACAAATAAGTGTGAAGATTTTCGCAGGAGCACTTCATCTTAATTTTTTTTTTAATTATTTCTGCTTCCATGACTGGGAGTAAAAACCTATAAAGTTTTTCAGAAATGCAGAATACGTCCAGAATATATTTCAATCGATAAGGAAAAAAGTGATGGACTCCATGAAGAATCCTTTGACTCAGCATATCCCTAAAGCCGGGAATAGACGAAGCGCACCTACTCGCGATAAGCAATAAAATGCAACGGTTTTCAAGTCCAAGAAAATAAAAATGTAGTTAACTTACCTAACCTATATATATTATTTCTAAGAAAACTCACTGAATTTCCATTCTATGAAGAATAATATTTCCTTTGCGGCTCATATCATAGCCCAAAGCTTTGTAGATTGTTAAGCAAAACGCCACAAATCCCGTACAGATCATATCCGTCAGTTCATGTTATTTTCATCGATAAAACGAGCAGATATTTGCAATATTCGAACAAAAATGAAACCGCTATTCATACGCGTCCACTATAACAAATGTCGACCCAGTTGAATAAATAAAAAATTAAAATTGCTGCATTAACCGCTATTGAAAATTTTAAAAGGGGGAAAATTTTTCGATCGAACAATTCACTGAATTCGAATGAAATAAATATAATCAAGTTAGCATTCCAGCGATTTCACAGTTGAAAGCGGTAATGAAAATATTGACTTAAAAGGTATTTTAAATATTTCTATCATCTTTTTTATATTAACGTGACTTTCTTATCACAGTTGTTATGAGAACGTGTTCCACTAGATTGACTATAATGCAATTACGAACAGACATTATAAAGAAGTAGCTAAATGCCCATGAAACTATTTGAAGAGATTCAGAAATTAAAGTATTCATGAAAACGGTTAAAAAACTGCATTAATATTGAACAGCTCTGATTCTGTTCAATACATTTTTAATATGCAAATAGAGGATTAGGCGAAACATTTTCTTGAATGAAAATGAAACTGTTCAGCAGTGTCCCAAGAACAAGTTTCATAAAAATTTTTTCAGATCCTTTGAAGATTACTAGGGGGCTTCATTATCAAAGTAACTGTTGTTTTACTGTTTCTTTAATTCCTAAGAAATTTTCGAATGTGAATATTTTGGAATTTTACCATTGTGCAGAATCTACCACTTCGTCAAGATGTTTAATTTTTTTACATAAAAACGGAACCCACATGAAAACAACGGTTAGAAGATTTTTCGTCATAAATTGAACAAATAATTAAAAAATAATTGTTAGTTCAAAAAATCTCAGTGGCTATCACTTTTTCAGTCAGTTTTTAAGTAAAACTTCAACACCCTGTATCTTGAAAACAATGCATTTTCGGAACTGCATTTATGGGAACTTTCTTCCATGAAATTTTCTGAGGAATCGTCCTTTTAAATCTTTCACATCAATTCAGAAACACCCTGTATACCTCAAAAAGACAAGCAATAAAATGAACAGCAACGACTTTCAAGACCAAGAAAATAAAATGTAGTTGACCTACCTAACCTATATTTAACGGTTGTGAGGAAACTCACTGAATTTTTATTCTATGAAGAATAATATTGCCTTTGCGGCACATATCATAGCCTGAGGCTTTGTAGATTGTTAAGCAAACCGCCACAAATCCCGTACAGATCATATCCATCAGTTTATATTATTTTTGTGGATAAAACGAGCAGAGATTTGCAATATTCGAACAGAAATGAAACCGCTATTCATACGTCCACTATAACAAATGTCGACCCAGTTGAATAAATAAAAAATTAAAATTGCTGCATTAACCGCTATTGAAAATTTTAAAAGGGGAAAAATTTTTCGATCGAACAATTCACTGAATTCGAATGAAATAAATATAATCAAGTTAGCATTCCAGCGATTTCACAGTCGAAAGCGGTAATGAAAATATTGACTAAAAAGGTATTTTTCCGTCGATCTCAAAATAAAAGGTGATTTCAATGTGAACGAAACTGATCATTCATTACCCATTTTAATGATCAGTTTCTGCCATTTGAATGTGCAATCCTCAAGCATGGATCTATAATACTAACAGGACGCCGAACTTCCTATCTGTCAATGTAGAAAAAAATGAGACAAGGGCCGCCATTTGCAGTTTGGAATGAAACTCGAATATTTCGATGTTCTATGTTATCTGTGCTCGAATTTTTTTGTTGAAAATTGACACCTCTTGAGTCCAACCCAAACTGCAAATGGCCACCGTTTGCCCCAAAATTTTTGACACGCTCGCCATCTAGTTAGTTTTATAAATCTATGTCCTCAAGGCAACCGTCCACAGAGTAATCAGAAACACTAAGAGAAATATCGAAACATTTTATTATGTCTAATATAAGTCTTGTGCAAAATCAGAATGTATTTCAATCAAGAATTCATACACAATTCATATTAAGATCATCGGAAAAATCTTGTAATCAACTCGAGCGACTTATGGTCCATAGACAAACTAAAAAATTAGATGAGCCACTCGTATATTCCGCGCCATCTGTCGGAGGAGGAGACTAATACACGAAAAATTATTTTAAATTTGATAGTTAGATGTCGTTGCATTAATGGAAATCCTATCGAGAAAATAGTAAGTATGTAAAATCATTATTATCAAAAAACCTTTGAATTGTCAACTGACACAAGGAGTGGTTTGACACGTTCTTTTTGAAATATAATAAATTTCGGTATGCCTGCAAGAGTGAAGACGTGCTGTGTTATTGGATGTGAAAATCGAGATGCAAGAAGGTATAATTATAAAATATATATGTATATTCTGTTACCTATAAGAATTAAGATACTCGTAGTTTTCAAAAAAGTTTTTCATGTATTGAATATTAAGTTTAGTAGGTAAATACTCATATTTTGTATTATTGAAATCATTATTGTTAGTTTTTGAAAATGTTTTCAATGCAATTATTAGTTTATTGATTAGATTTTTATGAAATAAATCTGTATTTTCAATTGGTGATACCTATTTCAGTTTATAAATTTTTATTCTAACCAGAATTTAATTATTGATCCTCATTTCTCGATTCCAAAAGAAAATCAGATGAAAGTTCGTTGCAGGTATTATTTTCATGAGAATAAATTTCCTCACTCATAGATAACTTGCACGAATCCATTTCTGATATCCTTTTGGAAATTGAATTTCAAAAAACTTTTTGCCGATATGGGAGTACCTACCTATTCAAAATGTGCACTACAGAATTCTTTTTGCGGCAGCTTTACGATACAGATTCCTTTTTCAATTGAGGTTCTTTCATGAATTAGTAATGTTGTACAAAAACAGATGACGTTGAAGCTTGTTCTACTAGTGTCTCATCTATTCTCCGTTTAGTTAGTCTATGCTTATGGTCTCGAACTATTAACGCGTTCGCTCAGATCAGGCGTTAAAATTTCTTGAACATGAGTCGTTGTCCTCAATAACCTAAGTTGATTAAATATAACTATTAAATAATCTTTTTGATATTAACGTAGCCTTTTATCACAGTTTTTATGAGAACGTGTTCCACTAGGGTGACTAAAATGCAATTACAAACAGACATTATAAAGAAATAGCTGAATGCTCATGAAAATATTTGAAGAAATTCAAAAATTTAAATATTCATGAAAAGAGGTGAAAAAACTGGATAAATATTGCACAGTTCTGATTCTGTTCAATAAATTCTCAATATGTAAATAGAGGATAAGGTGAAACATTTTCTTGAATGAAAATGAAAGTGTTTCATGTGTTTCATTTGCAGACTGCAAATGAAAAAGATTGACAATCAATGTCAATTAGACTGCAAATGCAAAGTTTGTCTAAAGAAGGTATCTGATATAGACACCGAAACATTACATCGTTCTCTTTTATTATTTCTTTTTTCAGTTTTACATTTAGGCAACAATTTTTTTCAACTCCAATTTGTTCTCGACAAATAAGTGTGAAGATTTTCGCAGGAGCACTTCACCTTAATATTTTTTTTTTTAATTATATCTGCTTCAGAGACTGGGAGTGAAAACCTATAAAGTTTTTCAGAAATGCAGAATACCCCCAGAATTTCAAGTCCAAGAAAATAAAAATGTAGTTAACTTACCTAACCTATATACAGGGTGTTTCCTAAACATGCAGCAAAAATTCAGGGGATTGTTCCTTGGACTATTCTAAGAACATTTCGACCTTTGATGATTTTCGAAAAACCTCTTTGTTTCGAAGATACAGGGGAAACAAAATTTTAGATAATAACATTTTTTTATGAAAAATTACATGAAAATTGAACTTAACCTACAAAAACTGTTGAAAATGACCACCTCTAGCCAAAAAAACGAATTCAAATGAAAACCGTGTTTAATCTGTATTCCTTTACCATCTGAACTTATCAATTTTAAGTCAAAAAACTGGCCGTTTTCAGTAATTGGAATGTTGTCAAACAAATTTAAAAATAAATTGTACCTACTTAGTAAACACAGTGCTTTACGCACTTTTATTTAAACTATTATTAATTTTAAAAATATGAAAAATGTTGTTCGCCCTGTATCTTCGAAACAAAGAGGTTTTTCAAACATCATCAAAGGACAAAACATGCTTAAATAGTCCAAGGAACAACCCCCTGAATTTTTGCCGCATGTTCAGGAAACACCCTGTATATTATTTCTGTGAAAACTCACTGAATTTCCATTCTATGATGAATAATATTATTTCCTTTGCGGCTCATATCATAGCCCAAAGCTTTGTAGATAGTTAAGCAAACCGCCACAAATCCCGTACAGATCATATCCGTCAGTTCATGTTATTTTTATCGATAAAACGAGCAGATATTTGCAATATTCAAACAAAAATGAAACCGCTATTCATACGTCCACTATAACAAATGTCGACCCAGTTGAATAAATAAAAAATTGAAATTGCTGCATTAACCGCTATTGAAAATTTTAAAAGGGGGAAAATTTTTCGATCGAACAATTCACTGAATTCGAATGAAATAAATATAATCAAGTTAGCATTCCAGCGATTTCACAGTTGAAAGCGGTAATGAAAATATTGACTCAAAAGGTATTTTAAATATTTCTATCATCTTTTTATATTAACGTAGCCTTCTTATCACAGTTGTTATGGAAACGTGTTCCACTAGGTTGACTATAATGCAATTACGAACAGACATTATAAAGAAGTAGCTAAATGCCCATGAAACTATTTGAAGAGATTCAGAAATTGAAGTATTCACGAAAACGGTTAAAAAACTGGATTAATATTGAACAGCTCTGATTCTGTTCAATAAATTTTTAATATGCAAATACATAGTGAATATAGTGGATTAGGCGAAACATTTTCTTGAATGAAAATGAAACTGTTCAGCAGTGTCCCAAGAACAAGTTTCATAAAAAAATTTTCCGATCCTTTGAAGATTACTAGGGGGCTTCATTATCAAAGTAACTGTTGTTGTTTTACTGTTTCTTTAATTCCTGAGAAATGTTCGAATGTGAATATTTTGGAATGTTAAACATTTTACCATTGTGCAGAATCTATCACTTCGTCCAGATGTTTTATTTTTTTACATAAAAACGGAGCCCCACATGAAAAAAACGGTTAGAAGATTTTTCGTCATAAATTGAACAAATAATTAAAAAATAATTGTTAGTTCAAAAAATCTCAGTGGCTATCACTTTTTCAGTCAGTTTTTAAGTAAAACTTCAACACCCTGTATCTTGAAAACAATGCATTTTCGGAACTGCATTTATGGGAACTTTCTTCCATAAAATTTTCTGAGGAATCGTCCTTTTAAATCTTTCACATCAATTCAGAAACACCCTGTATACCTCAAAAAGACCAGCAATAAAATGAACAGCAACGATTCTCAAGATCATGAAAATAAAAATGTAGTTGACTCACCTAACCTATATTTAACGGTTCTCTGAAAACTCACTGAATTTCCATTCTATGAAGAATAATATTTCCTTTGCGGCACACATCATAGCCTGAGGCTCTGTAGATTGTTAAGCAAACCGCAACAAATCCCGTACAGATCATATCCATCAGTTTATGTTATTTTTGTAGATAAAACGAGCAGAGATTTGCAATATTCGAACAGAAATGAAACCGCAATTCATATACGTCCGCTATAACAAATGTCGACCCGGTTGAATAAATCAAAAATTGAAGTTGCTGCATTAACTGCTGTTGAAATATTTAAAAGCGGGAAAAATCGTCAATCGAAAAATAATTCAATGAATTCGAATGAAATACATATAATCAAGTTAGCATTCCAGCAATGTCACAGTCGAAAGCGGTACCTAACTGAAAAGGTATTTCAATTATTTCCATGATCTTTTTGAGCCTTTGTATCACAGTGGTTATGAGAATGTGTTTAACTAGTATTCTATGACTGCATTTTCTGAAGTTTTTGAGGGAATTGTGTTCGATAGGATAATGAAGATTATGAACGAGTATATTACTTTTTTTACCACCCAGCCTGGCTTTTGATCTGGGGCCTATTGCACCAAAATACTTTGTAACTTTTCACTTTGCACTTTGCATTCTGACAAATTTCAACAGTGAATATTAATTTTAGTGCAAAACATTTCTCCCAATATTTAATTTCTGCGGAGTGATTCTCACTTTGTACTTGACTTTTCACTTTTCGATTATGAACGCGTTTAGTGCAATGTAATTCATTTGAAAGGTGAAAAGTGCAAAGTGAAAAGTTGCGAAGTATTTGGAGCAATAGGCCCCTGATGTCGTGAAACTGGCCAAATAAGTCAAAATTAATTATATTGCACAACGTTTCTCCCAATATTTAATTTCTTCGAAGTGATTCTCACTTTGCACTTTTCAATTATGAATGCGTTTCGTGCAATGTAATTCATTCGAAGTGCAAAGTGAAAAGTTGCAAAGTATTTGGTGCAATACGCCCCTGGTCACGCAGTCACTCAACACAATCGGTGGCTACTCACTTTGTTGAGTGTTTTAGGAGAGCTTTGATAATGGATTATTTGTTTCAAGTCTATTCATTCATCTCTCTCGTGCTTTTGATAGTTTAGGCATCAATTTCATAATTGATAAATGTTACTACCTAGGCTTTCGATTGGTTTCTGAATTGTCAGGATCGGAATTATATTCTGAAAATTATTCAAAAACTGAAATATGTAAAAACTATTAGAAAATTGCATTTTATGGTTCTGATGATGCGATAGTCTTTGAATTTTCTTTGATTTGGATAATTCGCTCTTCTCTGATGATGCGATAGTCTTGAAATTTTGCAAGAACATTTATTATATCAATCTCCATACACAAATGAATTTTCACTTGAATCGGATATCTTGTTATGTAAGTAGGGAGATTCTTCTTTTCAATATTTCAATTGAATTTTCTTTGATTTGGATAATTCGCTCTTCTTGAAATTTCGCGATCATTCATTAACTGAGTAAATTTCACTTGAATCGCATATATTGTTATGGAAATATGAAGTTTCTTCTTTTCTCTATTTCAATTGAATTTTCTGTGGTTCTGTGTACACTTTGGCAACGACATTTTCATGAGGCTTATTATTAGCTCTTGCACATGGCCGCAACATTTAATTTTGATTGGTTTTGTTTTGTCAGAGATATTGAGGAACAAAAATTTTAAATGGCTCGATTTTATGGAAGACCCTCTACGATTTGGCTGGTTAACGAACTTAAACGAGGACTTTTGGAACCGAACTAACCCTAAAAATCTCAAGTCTCTAGGACAATCCTCTCGAAAGTTATCGTGCTAACGGACGGCCCCACGGACAGAGTTGAATTTGATCATGAATTCGTCATCAGGGAGTCGAACCCTGGTGTCAATTCTCGGGATCACTCGTTCGACAGATGTATATATACGTTCGTAAAATTTTGAGCGTAGATTCTTGGAAATTGTAATACTAATTATACAATCAAAATAAACGTACACTCTCGTCGGAACGAGTAGTTGACGATATGCCAGAGAATATCGGATATAATTATTAGAATTTCCAAAAATCTGAGCTCAAGATTTCGCGAACGCATACGTTCATCGAACGAGTGATCCCGCGAATTGGCACCCCTACCATTTTCGTCTCAAAAGTCGCAATTTACAGAAATTTCGGAAAAACGATATAGCACTTGGTTGATTAGAACGAGCTCTCAGAAATAATTTTTTTTCTTACTTTGTCTCATCCTGCATAAAGCATAGTGTTTATATCGAATATGTACCCATATGTTGCAGTTGAAATGAAGCGAAAAATTCATCTCATTTTAAATCTCACTGGAGACGAGACTTTTGGCGTAGGGTGTATTTCAGATGTCATTTGGAAAAACGATAGCAGTTTTCATATTTGGTCTCATTTTGCATAACTTATAGTTTCTCTATCAAATATAGGAAATTATTCATCTCATTTCCACAACATAGATAGTTATTTAATTTCCTAAGAAACCTTGAAAGGCCAATGCTTCTGACGGTTTGTGTACCTATTTCAAATGTTATTTGTGCCAAACGATAGCTGTAAACTCGTTTGTTGCTAAATGGCGAATGCGGCGGGATTCTACTGATTTATTTCTGTCAATCTTTCCATTGCGGACATATATTATTAATGGTCACTGTCAGAGGTTTAACATTCATTCAAGTAAAAGCTAAAATGTCAAGTTTATCGATATAATTAAATACATATTAAGTATCGAAGTAGGTATATTTCTGGAAATGAAACGAGCACATATGGCAAAACTTAGAGAGAGCAATATCCGATTTCCTAAACCCACCATCAGCTTTTCAGGAATCGAGTTCAGCCCTTCAGGAAGAATAACCACGATTTGCTCAAATATTTTATAATGATTTCATTCATAGAATGCATAGGCGTATTGAAAAGTTGATTTTCAGCATTCGAAGAAAAATCCACTTGTAAAATAAGTCTAATAACTATGGAAAAAATTATCGACGAATTCAGGTTTTTCATCATTTTTACTGAATTGTCGCATCTTGCTTGAAGCATAGTTCCTATGTATACTGCAGTTGAAAAAAGGGAAAAATTCATCTCATTTCCAGAAAATAAATATGTAGTTATTTCATTTCTTAAAAAACTTTGGGAGGCCAATACTTCTGACGGTTTGTGTTTTTCAAATGTTATTTGTGCAAAACGATAGCAGTCGAACTCTTTTGTTGCTAAATGACCAATGCATCGGAATTCTATCGATTTATTATTATGAATATTCTCGTTACGAAGATGCAATATTAATGGTCATCGATTATAGAAAAATTCTGAAGCTATTTTCGAACTGATTGAATGGATCATTATCATACGTTTAATATTAATTCAAGTAAAAGTTAGAATTCATCACTGGTATTCGTGCCCTAGTTTTTAAATATTCAAATATGTTGTGGCCAAGAAGACTGGGGAAATAATGAAACATTAAGCTTTCGAAGTATACTCGTATTTCTGAAAATGAACTCATGTGTTGATTGACAGCGTTCAAAGAAAGATCCAGTTGTAAAAAAACATGATAAGTATGAAAAAAATAATCGACAAATTCAGGTTTTTCATCGTTTTTCCTATATTGTCCCCTATCTTGATAAAGCATAGTTCTTCTATCAAATATTATGTATATTGCAGTTGAAACGAAAAAAAATTCATTAGATTTCCAGATTTTAAATAGTTATTTCATTTAAAGAGAAACCTTGGGACGGTTTGTGTATTTAAAATGTCATTTGTGCAAAACGATAGCAGTCGAACTCCTTTGTTGCTAAATGGCGAATGCGTCGGAGTTCTATTGATTCATTTTTATCAATATTTTCATTGCGAAGATACATTATTGATGATCATTGATTATAGGAAATTATAAAGCTTTTTTCGAACCGATTGAAGGATTCACTACAAGAGGTTTAACATTTATTCAAGCAAAAGCTAGAATGTCAAGTTTTTCGATATAATGAAATATTAAGCTTTCAATGTATATTTCTGAAAATGAAACGAGCACGTATGAAAATACTTAGGGAGAGCAGTATGCGATCTCCTAAAACCACTACCAGCTTTCAGGAATCGAGTTCAGCTCTTCAGGAAGAATAGAAAGATTTGCGCGAATATTATATTAATGATTTGATTCATGGGATATATAGTCATATTGGAAAGTTGATTGACAGCGTTAAAAGAAAGATCCAGTTGTAAAAAAAATAAAATAATCGATAAATTCAGGTTTTTCATTATTTTTACTATATTGTCTCCTCTTGCATGAAGCATAAGAAAAAAAATCATCTCATTTCCAGCTAATAAATAGTTATTTCATTTCTTAAGAAATTTTAGGAGGCCAATACTTCTGACGGTTTGTGTATTTCAAATGTTATTTGTGCAAAACGATAGCAGTCGAACTCGTTTGTTGCTAAATGGCGAATGCGTCGGTATTCTACTGATTTATTTTTGTCAATATTTTCATTGCAAAGATATGTTATTAAAAGTCATTGATTATAGAAAAATTCTGAAAGCTATTTTCGAACCAATTGAAGGATTCACTATCGAAGGTTCAATATTTTTCAAGTAAAAGCTAGAATGTCAAGTTTAGCGTTATAATGAAATAAAAAGCTATCAAAGTATATTTCTGGGAATGAAACGACCACGTTTGGGAATACCTAGAGAAAGCAATATCTGATATCGAAAACCCACCATTTTTTCAGGAATCAAGTTTAGCCATTCAGGAAGAATGGAACGATATTTTCGAATATTTTATTGATGATTTGATTCCTGGGATGCATAGGAGTATTGGAAAGTTGATTGACAGCTTTCAAAGTGGAATAAGCATTAATTAATATGAAAAAAATAATCGACGAATTCAGGTTTCTCATTATTTCTCCTATATTGTCTCATCTTGCATAAAGCATAGTTATTCTATCAAGTAGGTATATTGCAATTGAAATAAGAAAAATATTCACGTCATTTCCAGAATATAATAGAAGTGTATTTCAAATATCATTTGAACAAAACGATAGCAGTCGAAATCGTAAGTTGCTAAATGGCGAATGCGCATTTTATCATTTCGACCTAAATTTGTCACACGTTTATTATCATTATTCCGAAATTGAATTCGATATTAAGGATGAAATACCACTATTTAAATCTATGGGAGATGATTCGAAACATCATCACTTGGAATGCCAGACCTGGTTTAAAACACTCTCCTGGCCCAAAAGTATGAATTGAGTATTTGTATCTAAATATTGAGGGTATTAATTCGAATAGTTTTAAGTTTCAATTCTATAAACATGGCGAGACAGGGTTTTTTCTACTGAGGTTTTTGCCTGTGCTCTTGTATCATACGTCGAATAGTATGGTACCCCGTTTTGCACCAACCTCAGCTAGAGACTTTTTTGTTTCATGTATTGTATTTGATTATTGAATTATATTAATATAATATTAAGTTAAATTAATATTTGTTAATATTTTCATTGCGAAGATACAATATAAATTGTCATTGGTTAGAGGAAAATTCTGAAAGCTATTTTCGAACTGATTGAATGATTCACTGTCAGAGATTTATCATTCATTCTTCGAGTAGAAGCTGGAATGTCAAGTTTATCGATATAATGAGAATATTAGGCTTTCAAAGTATCATCAGAGGTTCAACATTCATTCAAGTAAAATTTAGATGCTAAAGTTTATCGATATAATGAAATATTAAGCTTTTGAAGTGAATTTCGGAAAATGAATCGATCATTTTTGATATTCAATTCAGTATGAAGAAGTTGTATATGCATAGTTTTTCTATCACAGAGATATATTGCAGTTTAAATAAAGGGAACTATTCATTTCACATCCAGAATATAGATAGTTATTTATAATTTTCAAGAAACATTGAGAAGCCAATACTTCTGACGGTTTGTGTATTTCAAATGTCATTTGTGCAAAACGATAGCTGTCGAACTCGTGTGTTGCTAAATGGCGAATGCGCCAGGATACCATTGATTTTTTTTAAATCATATTTTCATTGCGAGGATACAATATTGATGATCATTGATTATAGGAAAGTTTTAAGACTCTTTTCGAACTGATTGAATGATTCCTTACCAGAGGTTCAACATTCATTCAACTTTAACTGAGATGGTAAAGTTTGTCGATATAATGAAATATTAAGCTTTTGAAGTAAATTTCGGGAAATGAATCGACCATTTTTGATATTGAATTCAGTATGAAGAAGTTGTATATGCATAGTTTTTCTATCACAGAGGTATATTGCAGTTGAAATAAAGTTATTTAATTTTCAAGAAACATTGAGAAGCCAATACTTCTGACGGTTTGTGTATTTCAAATGTCATTTGTGCAAAACGATAGCTGTTGATTTCGTTTGTTGCTAAATGGCGAATGCGCCAGGATATCATTGATTTTTTTTTTATCATATTTTCATTGGGAGGATACAATATTGATGATCATTGATTATAGGAAAGTTTTAAGACTCTTTTCGAACTGATTGAATGATTCCTTACCAGAGGTTCAACATTCATTCAACTTTAACTGAGATGGTAAAGTTTGTCGATGTAATGAAATATCAAGCTTTTGAAGTATATTTCGAGAAACGAATCGATCATTTTTGATAATCAATTCTCTTAAAGTTATAGACGACTGCTCAAACTCAATAAGTCACTGAGAAGTGATACATCATTTTCGATTATGGTTGGGGTATATGTTAACAAAATTAAAAATTCATTATAATTTCATTCTTGACCACGATCCAGTACCAGAAAATGGTTGTAAATTTCATTTCCATATAAAATCGATTTGACTTATCGCACACGCGATCAAGAACAAACAGTCGTCTGAGTTAATGTTTTCATAAAGTATAACCTAAATGAAATAGTTCAATAGTTCCACGTAAGAATGAATAATAATCACACAAACGCATAATCAAATCCATTTTCATTCAAGGGGATATCTGAAAACTGCAGCTGTTAAACAATAATCAAGTTATGGGAAAAATGATTTTGAAATTGAAATTACAAATTATCTATAAAAAATATTCACCAACGCTTCACTTCGGCTCAATTCAAATTAGAAACTTTTAGGGTTAAAAGAAGCATTACTTTCAGTAGAACTCACCAAGCCCAAATATCACCTGGGAAAGATCACGATATACAGGGTTTTCCTTATAACTTGGCCTATTAGACGTTTTTGAAGAACTAGTGATTATTTCGTTCTGAAATTTTAGGTGAAGCCTTGGGATGGCAGAACTGTTCGCCTAAAATATTTTCAAGTCGACAATGTTGCCACGTCTATCTCAAACGCATATCTACTTTCTTATTTCAAATGGAACTACCTATTCCTTCATTTATATATCGATTCAACACCAAAAAGTATAACCTATTATATAAAAATTTCTCTACCATGCACTGTTGCCAAGTAATGCACAATGAAGTTTTTCCAATAATTTTTTACCCGTGAATTGTAACACAACCTAAATCGTCTTTGAATAACATGGGTTAACTTTTTTTTAAGACATCCTTGATCATCGAACACTTTTTACTCCGTGATAAAACCATCTCAAGCACGAAACACCGTGTTTTCAGAAAATACACACAAAATGCCATAAAAAATTTTAATGAATGGTTTACCAAAGGTTATCATTACCATTTTATCAACAAATATTGAAAACCAGAAAATTCTTAATCTCAATTCCAGTTGACATAACTAATTTTCAATCTCCTTTGAACGTTATCACTATTTCCACCGAATTTAATATATGCGATGTATATTTTATCTATACTTTTTCACAATGAAGTAACAACAGTTTTCAAACTGACGAAGACTTAACTGTCGGGTAAAAGATTAATTATTATAATAATAATTCAGTTAAATCCTGCTTATTTGTTATAAGCTTTTTCGTTTTCCGAAAAAGTTATTTTTGTATCTAGTGCGTAAAATGAGTGTTTTTCTTGGCACATAAAGGTATCCACTTTAGGCCGACAACGCAGGTCGAGGTCAAAAATTCACTCGAATGTGCCATGAAAACACGAATTTTATACTCACGAAATACAAACAACATTTTCTGAACAACTGTGAATGTGAATCTACATTGTTTGGAATAATCATTGAAGATAATGCTTCCAATACAATATTTATATGCATCCAGGGATCTTTCTGTGTCATCACTATAGTAACGGACTTTTTTAACGGCGAAAAAAGGAATCATTAACGCATCTATAGTGATGAAGAAAACTCAAGTTTTTTTGACAGTTGTACAAATAGTATTTTATGCAACGAGCGTATAATGATTTCTATTATTCGCGAGGTAAAGGATACGAGGCGTAGGCGAGTGGCCCAAATCACCGAGTGAATAACAGCCATTATACGCGAGTAGCATACTATACTTTATCCACGACTACTGAATATATTTCTTGAAGCTTTAAACAATTGGCGACCGTGACAAGACCCTTCTATAACAAGCGTGATAAAAGTCAAGTTGACACATGAGAAAAAGATGGAGGACTGCTCATTGTATATTTAGTGAAAAAAAAAATTAATTGATATAATGAAAGTAGATTTGGCCCTCGATTGACAAGGTATACCCATATTTGTTAGTTGGAGTACTTTAGGATACTGAAGAAATACCAATTCAAAGAATATTCATCAAAGCTAAATCCATCAAGCATCTGACAGCAGTGAATTATATCTCATAAATCACTTGTGATTAATGGACTTTATTTTGGCCTAGCCCACATACGTAAAATGGCTAGATTATATATGTAGTAGTCGTGGATAAAAGTATATTTTTTCAATTATTGAGCATAATTTCATTAACAAAATTAACGTTGTCAAAGAACGACTGTTTACTGAGGTCACAGATAATCGTAACGTGAGATATCACCTAAGAAAAATCATTGAGAAGAACTACAATATCTGTAGGTTATATGGTGCGGCTAGAGAAACCACCCTGCACATATTATGCCAATAGTATTTGGCGACAACTAGACTTACTCTATTGAGTGGCATGACTCTGACGTCATATGAACGGACTCATAATCAACTTTCCTGGAGAAGACCTATGGTATAACCCACAAAATACGAATCGTTTGCGATAGAGAAAAGCAGTCATTGAGCCAATTGACCTCAAAGTAGTCGATTTGTTCATTAAGACGCTTAAAAAGTCGTGATGAAATGTATACTTAGGTCATTTTTAGCATTTGAATCTTGATTTGACCTCGAAATGTTGAATACTAGTAGGTTCTGCTCAATATTTCTCTGCATTCAATATTCAAAGAAAAAATATGTGTCTATAATTATCATCAAAATTAAATGTTGAATGATTTTTCTTCTTAGGTCATTGATACAATTTCAAACCATAGGTACATACCAGCAGATTTGGATATTGAAGAATCCAATATTTGTTTCCTTTCATATTTTACAATAACTTTATAAAAAATCATCACGATATTATGTCGTAATCCATAAATAACGTTGTAATTCATGAGGATTGCATACCATTCAATTCTAAATCTTAATTTCCTGATGCCTTCACGTTTTTGTGAATATGATTAACTATATTTCGAGGCAATCTTTCGACATCATTCACCAAGATCAACTAATTTTTTTCAATTATTTACTCAATTCCGTAGAATACTGGAAATTTCAAATAAACAACAATTACTCACCAAGAACCTCAACCACCTAGAAGTACCTCACTGAACACCAAATTGACACACTTCTTCAGCAACCACTGAGTTACCAATCCAACCAAAACTAACCAACCTGGTTCAAATTGAGCAGCTCACAACAATAACTTTGTTCCTATCTCTAAAACATACACAACAAGCAAAGTTGAACAAATTCCAAGTTTAACACTCAAACAAAATCACTCTACGATAAAACCACCTCAAGCACGAAATTCACCGTTTTCCGGAAAATTACCCGCACTCCTAAAACTCTTCGTGATGCATCAAGAACTGCCGATTCGCGTCCCGATTTTGGCCCCGCAAAATAAATTCGATCCCAGCGGCGCCTGTCGCTGTAACCTCTAGGACGTCGCGGGCCCTATTGACTGCAGCGCCGTCTGGTAGGACGACGCCGAATTTGCACGAACGGAGGTTCGGACGCCGTGCGTCGTGGCCGACTTATTGATGCGGTACCAGCCCCCTTTGATGCCTTCTGAAATTTATAACGGGATGTGTGTTTTTGCGAAGTTTTTATTCGACCGGCTGTATTGTGTAAGTGGAAAAAATTACGTCTTTGTTGGGTTCAGATTGAGCTGCGGTGATTCTGAGGAATGGTGGTTTTTCAATTATCTCTAAAATAACTGAGAAATTTGATCGGTAGGTTAGTAGTACCTAGAATATTGAAAAGAAGAGGTGACAGAGGGGCAGGCCAGAGAAAAGACAGAAAAATGGAGGATTTGAGAAAATTACGTGACATGAAAAGTGAAGAAATTGAAGAGGAAATTGAGAAACTAAAGGAAATAACAGGAAATCAAGAAATAGCCTTTGATGATGAGGATATTGAGGGAGATTTTGACCCAGAAGCTCATGACAGACGAATGCAAGCTCTCTTCAATGATGACTACTACAAAAATGGCACTGAAGAAGATATAAAACCATCAATTGATATGGATGATGGTTGGCTGCTGAACTACAACCTGAAAATCATGATTACTGGACAGGTGACACAAAAGGTGAAGAAAATGATGCTCCTCATTGTGAAGATGACGATTTCCGTATGAATGCAGAATATGTTCCCAAAGGTACTCAGAAAGAAATTGTGTATTTCTTAAAGGAAGTAGTTTCGGACATATATTCTTGGGACCTTTTTTTCATATTTTATGGCCCTCTATCGCGTGGCACTATGCATGGTATTGTTTCCTTGTCACCCTGTAGAAATCCTTTGAAAGAGACGATAAGTTCAGCAGCTGAGAAGACAATAAATGTATAGCCGTATATTTCGAGTTGTTGTTAAAAAACTGTATACAGGGTGTTCCTTAATTGAACGTACAAACGAAAAGGGGAGATTCCTCAAGTGAGTTTAAGAAAAAAAGTCCCATAAACATGGGGTAGCAAACGTTACGTTTTCGAGATACAGGGTGTTAAAGTTTTAATCGAAAACATGTGTTGATTATACGAGTTTATCGAATCCTTATGAATCATCGCTACAGATCAGGAAAATTTCCATAAAAACTGACACTGAATTCATTCACCACAGCGTACAAAGTGGCCTTTCCATCATAATTTGGATTTTCACGAGGATTTCGAGAGGATCGTTCAAATTTTTTTCTCAAAATCGTTGGTAGATACGACAAAACTACAAGAGACCGAAAAGTTTAGTATAAGAACAAAGCTTCTTTTTACATTTTTTCAAATTAACAGTTGCTCACCAAAAAAAGTTCTGCAGAAGAACAGGTGGCAGTGTTCCAGAAAAAATATCACCCTGTAGATCTTCTATCCATGCCATGTCACGTGGTGGGAACTCTCAAATGTAATATCTATGCCAAATTTCAGTCGAATATCTTGTGAAGTGTGGATACTATGAGAAAAAAACTTGAAAAAAATTCAAACTTCAACACTCTGTATCTCGAAAACGAAACGTTTGGGACCCCATGTTTATGGGACTTTTTTTCTTAAACTCACTCAAGGAATCTCCCCTTTTCGTTTGTACGTTCAATTTAGGAACACCCTGTATATTCACGGGTTTTTTCTTCAAGTTTCAATCTCTTACTCCTTGCTAAACTACCTAAGTTTCATCAAAAAATTGAAAATTCAAATAGCTCTTTCAGGGAGTTGCAGTTACTTCGTCAGTTATTATATATTTTTCAATATGACTAGACATTGTTTAATTGTTTCGCTTAATTAAATCTGCGGAGGATATTAATTATTGATGAATGATAAAGCAAAACATTTTCGAGTTACCAATAAACATCACATGAGATCGTCATATAACCGAAAATTTAAAATTCCCCTCATTTAATGTCGGAAATGGGAGCAAAAACATGACGAACTCGATATGTTCATTGGTTCGAATTACCAACGTACAACGCCATTTCACGAAATTAAAAGTGATTTAATACGCTTTTCGACAATTTTCCATGACTTTTCGCGCTTTTTCAGGGAAATCCGCGATTTTATTGTGAAATTCCAGAACGTGAAACTGTAAACTGTCAATTTACTGTGCTCACAGAGAGATTAATTATTATAGCGAAGTTCATAATAAAGGAAATTTGAATTTTAGACGAGTTACATACACGACGACAAATTATTTTAATTTATAATATTATTATAGAGATTGTCCTGAAATAAATGTTACGAATTGAACGACAAGAAAAAACACTCGACTCGCTCAGATAAATAAAGTGTTGGACACTGCTTCTTGAAAAAGTTAAGTATTGAAAGTTATTTTCCGACGACCCTGAAATAAAAGGTGATTTCAACTTGTATGAAATTGAACATTAGTGACCCATTTTAATACTCAATTTATGCTATATTTTGATGTGCAACCGCAGACACACGATCAAAAATTCATACACAATTCATATTGAGATTGTCGGAAAAATCTTGTAATAAACTCGGTTATTAATCGAGCGACTAATGGTCTCGAACTATTAACTGTTAAAATATTTAGACCATTTGTTGCTGTCTTTAATGAACTAATAATTTTGTAATATTATTATAGAGATTGTCCTGAATGGCTGTTACGAATTGGACGACAAGAAAATGCACTCGATTACGTTCAGATAAATGAATTTGTTGGAAAAATATTATTTTTTGTCACAGAAAAATAATATTTTTCTGTGACGGGAAAAAAATGTCGAATTTTATATCTCTTGACAGGTCACAAAATATGACTTTTTACGAAGTTACTTCTTTCCCTGTCAAAAAATTGAGTGTCCATGTATCCGAGAAAAAAGTACCCACTTTTCTTCCCGTAGGCAAGTAATTTCGTGAGAGGTTATATTTCTTTCACTATTAAATGGTCGTTTTTCCTGTCACAGAAAAAAATAGTGTATTATACACGAGAAAAATATATTTTTCCTTTGTATAATAAATAACTAGGAATACTCGATAAGTATGCCCAAAATTTGTTTTTATTTTGATAGCTCGTCATCTGAGACTCAACTTGAGCTTATTCAATATCAAACTACAATCGTTCAATAATATTTTACTCGAAAAAGGTTAGAGATACGAAAAAACTACAAGAGTCAAAAGAGTTTCTAAATTGAACGAAGATATTGAAAATTGATTTGACGCTGACCAGTGGCGTACCGCAAAAAAGTTCGAGAGGGAAAAAGGAGACATGGTTCCGTAAAAGAAAACACCCTCAAGATTCTAGTCAAGATTCAGGACGTGTAATGATGGAGACTGTTGAAAATAACTTGCATTTCGAATTTGTACTCAATATTCCAAAAACTGCGGGAGTTATAAAGAAAAAAGTCCGTAACGGAGCTTTTGCGGACCCATGTTTATATGGACTTTTTTCTTGAAATTTAACGTAGATTCTTCCCCTCATGTAGTGACATATTATTATGTAACATTCTGTATAATACCTGAAAGAAGGTGCCATTTCGTTTCAAGTTCCAAGAATACCTTGTATCATTCAATGCTATTCCGTGCTGATGAGTCCTAATAAGGACGAAGTGGCCATGCATTGATGCTCTGTTTGGTACCTCTTCCTTGCATTCTGCTTTGAACGTTGACGAGATTAGCTCCGAAGTATGAGTTCAATATTGGTTGATTTTAATCTATTAATTTCGATATAAGTGTCAATATAGAGTACAAAAGGTTCAGAATAGCTGTCTTAGGTACGCTTATGGTGTCAGAAAATATGAACATATATTACACAAGTTGTCTGAGACCGGTTAGCTGAACATGAAGATAGGTTTAATTTTCAAACTTTGGTATATCATCATAAGATATTGATGACTAAATCTCCTCCATATTTATATAGGAAAATAAAATTCAGAACAGACATACATAATTTGAAATGATGGAGAAGAAATTTGCTGATACCACCTGTTCATGAATCAGTTGAATTTGAAAGATTTTTCAGCTTTGATATGGGTGTCCCAAAACTCGACGTCAACCCGGAACCGGGTGAAAAGGCAAGTAATGCTGGTTGTCAGAAAAATATAAAAAAAATCTAAGTTGCATGATTCCAAAATAATGGTCATTCATAAAAACACGCAAAATTCCACACCCTTTGACAGTCTTTTCGCTCCAGTTGCCACAAATATCAACTTTTTCCAACTTTTTTTTTGCTATGTAACCTTGAATAATGCTTGTCTAAACTGTAATTAAAATTTTTGATACCAGCTGCTCTAGGTTTCATAAAAATAGGGCTTACTTCTCAGAAAAAAAATTCATTTGACTCAATGATGAAGAATCGTAGTTGTCAAGCTTGAGATTCGCTATTACGAATTCGGAGTGAACGTGTGAGTTGGAAATCGATAAACTGATGATCGTAATCTCAATATTAACTTAGAAATATATGATAGTGATAGAAGCTCGTGATTCAATCCATCTGCATCGTTTCTCTTCATTCGCTGAGCTCTCGAATATCTAATTAGCTCCCTAATTATGGAGGAATCAATTCTAGTTATGGAACACGAATCGATCATTCAGATGATTAGATGCCGCGCAGTAATATTGCTTTTTTGCATAAGTAAACTGACAGGTCCTTTCTGTGGATTTTGAAGGTGTGTAGGTTTTACTTGAATATGCCATTTTAGGAACTTTCACTAGAATCTTGCAAAAAACTGGAAGATGTGGATTAATGATGAAATTTTGTATTGAAATAATATTAATTTCATCTATGGAAGATTTACGATTAGCCCTGAGCGGGTGCTTTTGAGCGCTCGTTCATTGCTGGAGCAATAATGCTATCACCTCAAAATATTGCATTATATTTCGATATATAGATTTTACATCCTCAAACTCAATTTTATTCCAATTGAAAGGTATTTCACGGCAATATTAGAATTTTGTTATATACTAACGATAGACTTTTTCATGATTTAAATAACGCAACTGTCACAAATTTTTGAGTACTGCTTTAAATTGGAATTACAAATTTTACTACAAAATCAGCCAATAGAATCGAAAAAGTTCATAATTTATAAAAATATTAATCTTTGGTTCTGATAATGCGATCCTCTTGAAATTTTGAATGAACATTCAGTATATCAATCTTCATTCACAAAATGAATTTCATTCGAATAGGATAAATCTTGTTACGGAAATACCAACGTTATTTCAATATTCCAATTCCATTTTCTATGTTGCATGATGCTTATTATGAGCATGTGGCCGAGAAACTTCATCTCGATTGGTTCTGTTTTGTCTAAGATATTGAGGACCAAAAATTTGAATGATCATATTCCATGAATACCCTATACAATTTGGCTGATTAACGAACGGCCGGCTAAACGGCCCCATGGACTCTAGCGTTCGAGACCATTTTTGGCTAAAAATTCGAAAATTACAGACATTAAAGCAGAACGATTTAGTACTGTTTTAGGTTGAACTGGCGCACAAAACCATATCCTGAAGTATATTGCGAAGTATAACTGAAAATTGAATTTTTTCATTAATTTTATACGATATATTTTCAACGGAACCGATTCGAAAAAATTGGTAAAGAAAAAAGTTTCTCTTCTGTCTCAGTTTAAAATATGTTTTCGACGATCTCAAAATAGAAGATGATTTTAATGTGTAGGAAATTGAATATTAAATACCTATTTCCGCCGACCTCGAAATAAAAGGTGCTTTTAATGTGTACGAAATTGAGCATTAATGACCCATTTTAATGCTAAATTTTTTTCAGCCATTTTAATGTGCAATCCTCATGGCAACCGTACACAAAGTATTCAGAAGCACTACGAGAAATGTCAAAACTCTACTGGAACATAGAAATATAGAAATTCCTTTACGTCAAATGTATGTCTTTTGCGAATTGAGAATCTATTTCAATCAAGAATTTATACACTATTCATGTTTAGATCGTCGGAAAAATCTTGTAATAAACTCTGTTATTAATCGATCGACTAATGGTCTCGAACTATTAACGCGTTCGCTCCGCTCAAGCATTAAAATATCTTGAACATTAGTCGCTGTCTTTAATAACCTAGTTTATTAAATAACTATTCTGATGTTCAATTTGTACTATTTTGATGTGCAATCCTCATGACAACCGTACACAAAGTATTTAGAAGCGCTACGAGAAACGTCAAAACTCTACTAGAACATGAAAACAAAAGTCAAATGTGTGTCTTGTGCAAATGAAAATGTATTTCAATCAAGAAATTATACACAATTCCTATTGAATTAGTCGGAAAAATCTTGTAATGAACTCGGTTATTAATCTAGCGACTAATGATCAAGATATTTTAACGTCTTCGCACAGCTCACGCTTCAATAGTTCGAGACCACTAGTATCTAACTGTCTTTAATAACCCAGTTGAATAAATAACTATTACATAGATAAAAACAATTACTCACCCTGTATATGGTAAATTGTGTAAAGTTCCTTCCCGACTGCCTTTACTGGCGCCAGTCCTGGGTAGATGAAAGTTTTTTGCTTCCTGGTTGGTCTGTATGAATTCAGTACAGTTTAGATATATTATATAGCGTATACACAAGAACAGCATACAGCCTGGGGAGTAATATAAACCAAAAAGTAAAACTCATTTCCGTAGAAGAATATATTGCGGAAACTATTCAGAATCACAACATCAGGCCTGATAGACAGTTAATAATAATAACAAAGTTTATTTCATGAATAAACACTTAACATCACGGAGGAACATGAGATATGTCCTGTATGTGATATAAAATTGATTAGAATTTCTGAAAGAATGTTCCATTTAATAAAATCAAGATAATTGAAAACAACAATAAAATTATCATTCATAATATAAGTAATGTCCTTGTTTCAATTCGAAAGCACTTCACATCCGATGTTCATAATTATATAGGGTCTCTATAATGATCGCAGTTGGCGTTGGACTATTATAAATAGTCCTACGGGTATTGAAATCTGACCTCAGTCTGGAATTCCTGAGGTCTGTCTACTTTTCTAACTTCCAGTCGGTGATGAGCTATGGTGTAATTTTTTGGGAAATGGTCGGCAGGTGGCGTCGGTATTCGTCTTCAGAAGATGGCTGTTAGGGCTCTCTTCGGTTTGAAGTATCGCGAATCTTACCGTGGAGTATTCAGAAGCAATAATATGCTCACGCTTTCGGCTATCTACATCTACAAATGCCTACAGTTCTTGTTCGAACATGAAGATTTTTTCGACAAGTACAGAAAAAGTAATATCTATAGGACCAGACATCAATTCTTAATGTACCCGAAACATAGTTTGTCTTTGACTGAGAGGAATTGTACATATATGTGCTTGAAACTGTTCAACAAACTTCCGCTCAAGATCCAACAAAACAAAAACTTCAAATCCTTTCGGAAAGATATCTACAGTTTGTTGCTACGGCTAGAGCCATATACTATTAATGAATTTATGGAAAGTAACATAGAATGTTATTATTTTAGTATATGTATTGAATATTTATTTCTTGGTTGTATTGTGTGACTTTCTCATTTTCACTGTGTTAACAGTTATTATTGATGAATAAAGGATTTCTATTTCAATTTATATTCTGATGTGAAATTTAATTTAAACAAACGATACTGAGAGTTAGGTTATTCCGAAAGAAATTGAATAATGTGACAGGAATTATAAATTTGTAGGCTTTGCATAAGAAATGATAAGATGAAAAATTTTCAAAGTAACCTACGATGTTACAATCATTTATAAAAACCCTGTATTATAACTGTCTCAATCAGGCAATTATTAATAGTATATTATGCAACGAGCGCATAACTATAGCTATTATTAGGGAGGTGAATAATAGCCATTATTAGATTTGGCCCTCGATTGACAAGGTATGCCCATATTTGTTAGTTGGAGTAGTTAAGAATACTGAAGAAATAACAATTTAAAGAATATTATATCGAAGCTAAATCTATGAAGCATCTGACGGAAGTATAGTCCATTCACGAAAGGTTGAGCACATAGTAGGCGTTGGTTTATTTATCTGAAGTTGACAGTATTTGCTGTCATAACGTAAAATAAAGTCAACGTTGCCGAATGTATCCGGCCTCGTCCGACGAGCTTGCGAGTTATCAGAGAACTCTATGCAATATTGACAACATTGCGTATCAATCTGACCAGAAAATAACTAACAAAACCTTAAATTTTGATATACACAGTGGAATATGCCAAAATTCCATGGCCAACCGACGGCTCAACCTTTCGTGAACGGACTATACCGATTTGGAAATTCACATCGAGAACATACGATATACAAGGCATCAGACAGAGAATTCTTCCCTACAGTTGCACAGATGAATAGGCGAGATAATGAAGTGCGATAACTGAATGAATTCAACTGTCTTACTGCGATAATCTAGTCTCGTCTCTCTCTTATCGCAGTATGGTAGGGAACCCGAACTACACGTATAGAATTTTTAATTTGTCAGGCTGCCCGTAATACTCGATTCAAGTATTACTATTGCCTACCATACTAAAGAATTCCGCTCCTCTAAACGATAAGAGAGAGACAAGACTAGAATAAAGAAGTAAGACAACTGAACTCAGTGTGTTACAGCAAGTGATTGTCTCGACTATTCATCTGGGCAACTGGACCGAAGAATTCACTGTCTGATGCATTGTATATCGTATGTTTCAGATGTGAATTTCCAAACCTGTATATCCCTTTCATGTTCTATATGCAATTGAAATCTGGTGAGTGCGGAGGTATAGCGTTATCGTCCAAAAATTGGAAAGTTTCACCAATAGCAGGTGGGTATTTGCACAACATTGTCAATGACATGTTCCCTGTAGTAAGAGGCGATCATATTTCCAGAACAAATGTGTAGATCTGTGAGCTCGTTAAAAATATATGCCGGCCTTTACCATACCAATACCATCACGGAATGGATGGACTTCTTTGACTTAGCGACAATTACGGGGTATGCGTGGGATTGTCCATACCCTTATCCTTCGAGAATCTGAAATTCGTACATATCTGGATTAATCAGTGAAAAGGATACTACGCATTAATCGTTCCAATTGATATGTTGCCTTGCCCATTCCAGTCCTTGACGCTTATGGTCACGTGTTAATGGAACTCACCTTAATAGACGTCTAGAACCTAGATGCATCTCTCTCAAACGTCGTCTGATGGTTTTGATGTAAACTTGGACCCCATCTTCATTTTGAAGAGTATTCCGTAGCATTCTACACGTAGATGTAGGGTTTCTTCTAGCCGAAACGGTGATGAAACGATTCTGAGAAGGTGTTGTTTTTCGTCGCTGACCAAGCCTTGGTTTTTCCAACACGAAACCTGTCTCCTTGAACCTATTCCGAAGTCGAGATATCACACTTTGGCTTACTTTGAGCCTTCCGCTACAACAATTTGAATAAGGTCACCCTGTAGCATTCCGATAGCCCTATTCTTCTTCTCTGTGCGGTGCCTTACCGGCCGAACTGAGGCCTAGTGGCCCATTGTTCACCCGCATCATTCTACAGAGACTCAGCTCCTCAGACACGAAGACAGAAATGTCGCGATCCTGCCAGGAGTGGTCCCTCTCACCATAGGAATAGAAGGTGTTGGATTTCCTAGGTGTGTTGACCTTAACTCAGTAAGGTTTTCACAGTTGAACAAAATATGCTCAACCGTTTCATCAGTACTCCTGCACCACCGGCATAGGGAGCAGCTCGTCAATCCCATTCTCTTCAAATGCTTGTTAAACAGGTGACCAGTCAATGCACCAGTCACCAGACTGAGTTGTTTCCTCTCCAGCAGCAGAAGCCTATTGACCTCAGATCGCGAGGACGGTCTCTCAATGAGAATCCTCGACCACCTCAGGCTCACCCCTGCGCTCCATTCCGAGGAAAATTCCCTGTTCAGCCAGTTCCTGAAGAACTTCTGACAGATGTGCGACAGATTGGCAGCGAAGGCTCCGGACCAACAAATGCTAATCCGGCTCCCCGCCTAGCCAGTTCATCTGCCTTGACGTTACCAGGTATATCCGCATGAGCCGGACACCAGACCACTTTCAAAAAGTTATCAGAGCCCAGCCCACGCAGAGCTTTCCTGCATTCTTCTACCAGAAGAGAGTCAACTCTAACATCAGATAGAGATTTCAGAGTTCCCTGGCTGTCGCAACATATATAAATGTGCTGGCCAGAGTATCCCCTGCGAATGTTTTACAGTGCGCATGCAAGAACCGCAAATAGCTCAGCCTGTACAATGGAACAGTCCTTCCCCAGAGGGATAGCCTGATTAAAGTGAGGACCCACGATTCCGGCCCCAGACCCTGTTGCTGTGACAGAGCCATCAGTGAACCAGGTGGGACCTTCTGGACTAAGAAGCCTGTTTGATGAAGACCATAGGTCTCTGTCGGGAACAATTACCCTGTAGGGTTCGTCGAAGCAGAACCTAGTGCCCGCGCGGTCACCTCTCTGGAGAAGGGGAGCGTGAGCATCCTTGACCATTTTGAGGGCCCTCGCGTGCCCAGTGAAGAGTCCTCCATCGCGCCATTGTCCCCGTTCCCAGATTCCTAGAGCTGTCTTCATAGCCACCTCCTTCACAACTAAGTGCAAAGGAGGGAGACCCAGCAGACATTCCATCGCTGCTGTAGGGGTAGACCTCAGAGCGCCTGTAATACTTAAACAAGCTTTCCTCTGGCATTTAGTCATAATGTTCTGGTTGACGGCCCTCTCCATAGAAGGCCACCACACCACAGAGGCATAGGTCAGGATAAGCCTCACCACGGCAGTATACAACCAGTGCATAATGTGCGGTTTGAAGCCCCATCCATTACCCAGCACCCTCCGAGTGGACCAGAATATTACATTGGCTTTATTCGTTTGAGTCTCAACGTGTTTGTTCCACAAAAGTTTGCGGTCCAATATCACCCCGAGATAACGAACTTGTTCGGATAGAGTGAGCCCAACTCCAAACAGACTGGGAAGTCGTAAGTTGCTAGGCACCCTCTTTCTAGTAAAGAGAACCATCTCTGTCTTACTAGGATTTACCGAGAGCTCGTTTTTCAAGCACCATCGTTCGACCCGTCGCAGAGCATTCTGCATCAGATCCCCAATGACACTGATCACCTTACCCCTGATTAATATAACAAGGTCGTCCGCATAGGCCACCACAACGAACCCAGCCTTCCTTAACTCCACCAGGAGCTCATCCAGGACGAGATTCCACAGTATCGGAGACAGAACACCGCCCTGCGGACATCCCCTTCCTGGCGAGCCCCCTATGGTCGAGCCGCCCAGCCGAGCCACGATGCTACGTGAACCAAGCAGAGACCCCGTCCACCGACAAAGAGTAGGCGGAACACCATGTCTGGCCAACGCAGATTGCATCACACCAAACGCAGTGTTATTGAAGGCACCTTCTATATCAAGAAATACAGCTAGGGTGTACTCCTTGTTATGTATTCCGTCCTCAATACAGTCAACCACTGAGTGAAGAGCAGAATCTACTGATTTGCCCAGCTGATACGCATGCTGGGAGGGGTGCAGTGGTATAGCCACTAAAGCATCGTCCCTGATGTATCTTTCCACCAATCTCTCCAGTGTCTTGACTAAGAACGAGGAGAGGCTAATTGGTCGAAAGTCATTCGCTTTTGTATGCGATGGTTTTCCAGGCTTGGGTATGAAAATTACCTTCACCTTTCTCCAGGACAATGGAATGTGACCTAGAGCCAGACTCGCACGGAGAACGTGAAGCAGTGGGGAGGCCAGCACTTCCAGCCCCTTGGATAGCAGAGCCGGAACAATGCCATCCTCACCAGCTGCTTTATAAGACTCGAAACCGTTGATCGCCCAACGAAGTCGAGAATGTGTGACTACACGTGCAGCCAGCTTCCAGTCCTCGTATGAGGCCCGTCGATGGCATACACCCTGTGTGTCTACATTCTCAGAGCCCTATTAGCTTCAGCGTTTGTTAATTAACGTCTTGTCATTTTCAGAAAACTCGTTTCAAATCGAGGCCATTGATAAACTGACTCTATTTTAAAATAAGAACATTTATGGAGCATATGCAAAGAACCAGAAAAAAGTGGCCAGATTGACGAAACGTCTGATACTGATTTTTATTGGATCGACTCGAGTTGTTATTGAGTTTTAAATGATTTCTCAGCGATTTTCTCGAAGTTAACTTAGGGTTTTCCAATAAGTTGTATTATATTGATATTCAAAGAAAAAATATGCAATTTTTCGAATATATGATGTTTATTTCATTATAATGGGAAAGCTTTGCCGTCAATAGTGGAAAATAACATCAAGCAAATGACCATCACGACCATGCTTACAAGACCATATCCTCTTAATGAAATTTTCCATAACCAAATCGCAAAGTGGCTGCCCTATGTCCTCAATAGCCTCACGAATTCCATCGTTAAGGTCTTGAATCAACGCTGGGCTATAGGCCTTCTCTGTCACGTGGCCCCAGAGGAAGAAGTCGCAAGGTGATAAATTACAAGATCTCGGTGGCCAATTGTGATCACCTCTTCGAGAGATAACACGGTCCGGAAACTTTTCCGCAAAAGATCAATGGTTTCGTTGCTTTTGTGTCACGTAGCGCCGTCTTGTTGAAAGTAAACATTGTCCATATCAATACTATTCAATTTCGGCCATAAAAGAATCATTAATCATCTCTCGATAGCGCAATCCATTCACAGTAACTGTTCTTCAACACTTCCGGCTACAGCAGTAATATTCTCGGTTGTTCTTGAGCGACGTGCAACGGTTTTATTCTTTACATTACTAACTGGTAACAACAGCTCGAATTTTTCCACCAATTTCTTTATTGCGGTCCGACAAGGTGCTTCACGACGACCCAAAAATGTTCGAGTTGTACGAACCATCTCTGCCGAATTCTCACCATTTTTATAGTGAATTTTAATAATTTCAATGCGTTCTTGAAGCGTGTATCGTTCCATTTTTATTAATGGTGTAGTATCTTCTTGTCAAATGTCAAAAAATAACAGCTTCAAACGTGACATCTACCGAAATAGCAGGCTATTAAAATATTCAAAATAATTCTCCTGCGGTATATTTATCAGCACTATGCGTCGTCTGCTTTAACGCATAAAAATCCCATATCATCAAACAATGTCGGCGCCCGGTAGCTGAAACCAAACTAGGCTGGAACAAAATTCGCATTTTAATGTTTGCCCCGTTCAGCGAGTACGATGAGAACACAATTGACTGTGTTTGAGTTTTAAACATGGAAAGCAGCTTCGACAAATATTACACAGAGATAGTTGAGCAGAGCCGCGCAGTATTTATTTGTTAGATTTACTTTGATGTCTGCTACTGTTCGGGGACTGCGGTATAATGGTTGGTGCATTTGATAAAGGCAGATTAGGATACATTTTAGTATTCAATTCCATGCTTCATGTGCTTGGAGGATTAATCCTCGATTTGGGGGCTTTTGAAGTTTCGCCAAAAGCCGCCCGAATGGGTGAACTGATGCCGTTTCTTTGCTGGTCGGAGATTTCGGATCGTTTCTCTGATCTTCACAATCGGACTTTTGAACGGAAAATTGGGTAACACTTGGTTTTGTACGGTTCGCGTAGCGATGTTTGATCACTTGCGGCTGAAATATTTCTATACCATGAAAGAAATACCGCCGTTTCTTTGAGTTGAATTATTCTTTCATATCTGAGGAGCGTTACTTTCGCCTTCCAGGAAGGATTCGAATCGATGATATTATATATACCTAGTATTCTCATTTTTCAATTCTGCTAAGTTTGACTTCGTAAAACACTGTATATTTATGGTTTATTTACACCACCCAGAAACATACGGTTACACATTAACTATGTATTCCAGTTGCTGAACTTCGCATATTTTTCGGAGGATTTTTGTCCTGTTTGTTCAGATTACACGATTCTCAAAGCTACTTTGAGCTTTGACTTTTAATCACTTATTCTTTACCGACGTACTTTGCTCCTGGTTGATTCTACCTTTTCTCTACTGAGGTCGAGAGCCTGTTTCTACTCTTAAATCCTTACCTAACATGTTCTTATTGGTCCACTCTCAGAATGACTTAAGCTCGTTGTAAGGAACTCGAACCAATTAAAATCGCCGTGTGAAAAAACGTCAGATTTGTTAAATTCCCTTCGATTTCTTCTACAGTTCGGAGATTGCGGTATAATGGTTGGTGCATTTGATGAAGGCAGATTAGGATACATTTTAGTATTCAATTCCATGCTTCATGTGCTAGGAGGATTAATCCTCGATTTGGGGGCTTTTGAAGTTTCGCCAAAAGCCGCCCCAACGGGTGAACTGATGCCGTTTCTTTGCTGGTCGGAGATTTGGGATCGTTTCTCTGATCTTCTTAATCGGACTTTTGAACGGAAAATTGGGTAACACTTGGTTTTGTACGATTCGCATAGCGATGTTTGATCACTTGCTGTTGAAATATTTCTATGCCTTAAAAGAAATACCGCCGTTTCTTTGAGTTGAGTTATTCTTGCATATCTGAGGCGCGTTTCTTTCACCTTCCAGGAAAGATTCGAATCAATGATATTATATGAAAGATTTTCATTATTTAATGCTGTCTTAGTGATATGATTCGAAGTTTGACTTTGTGAAACACTGTATATATTAATGGTTCATTGACACCAACCAGAAACATACGGTTACACATTAACTATGTATTCCAGCTGCTGAATTTCGCATCTATTTCGGAGGATTTTTATGCTGTTTGCTCAGATCACACGAATCTCAACGCTTCTTTGAACTCTGATCTTTTTTCACTTATTCTTTACCGACATTCTCTGCTCCTCGTTCATTCTACGCCTTCTCTACTAAGGTCGAGAGCCCAATTCTTTCCTCAAATCCTCACTTAACCTGTTCTCATTGGTCCACTCTGAGAATGACTTAAGCTCGGTAATAGGAACCAATGGGAATCGCAGTGTGAAAAAACGTCAGTATTTATTTGTTAGATTCACTTCGATTGCTTCTACAGTTCGGGAACTGCACCATTATATTCGGAGCCATTTGATAAAGGCAGATTAGGATACATTTTAGTATTCAATTCCATGCTTCATGTGCTCGGAGGATTAATCCTCGATTTGGGGGCTTTTGAAGTTTCGCCAGAAGCCGCCGAATGGGTGAACTGATGCCGTTTCTTTGCTGGTCGGAGATTTCGGATCGTTTCTCTGATCTTCACAATCGGACTTTTGAACGGAAAATTGGGTAACACTTGGTTTTGTACGTTCGCATAGCGATGTTTGATCACTTGCTGCTGAAATATTTCTATACCATAAAAGAAATACCGCCGTTTCTTTGAGGTGGGTTATTCTTGAATGCATATCTGAGGCGCGTTTCTTTCATCTTCCAGGAAAGATTCGAATCGATGATATTATATGAAAGATTTTCATTATTTAATGCTGTCTTAGTGGATATGATTGGAAGTTTGACTTTGTGAAACACTGTATATATTAATGGTTCATTGACACCAACCAGAAACATACGGTTACACATTAACTATGTATTCCAGCTGCTGAATTTCGCATCTATTTCGGAGGATTTTTATCCTGTTTGCTCAGATCACACGAATCTCAACGCTTCTTTGAGCTCTGACTTTTTTCACTTATTCTTTACCGACATTCTCTGCTCCTCGTTCATTCTACCCCTTCTCTACTAAGGTCGAGAGCCCACTTCCACCCGTAAATCCTTACCTAACCTGTTCTTATTGGTCCACTCTCAGAATGACTTAAGCTCGTTGATAGGAACTCGAACCAATGAGAATCACCGTGTGAAAAATCGTCAGTATTTATTTGTTAGATTCACTTCGATTTCTTCTACAGTTTGGGGACTGTGACATTATGGTTGGTGCATTTGATAAAGGCAGATTAGGATACATTTTAGTATTCAATTCCATGCTTCATGTGCTCGGAGGATTAATCCTCGATTTGGGGGCTTTTGAAGTTTCGCCAGAAGCCGCCCGAATGGGTGAACTGATGCCGTTTCTTTGCTGGTCGGAGATTTAGGATCGTTTCTCTGATCTTCACAATCGGACTTTTGAACGGAAAATTGGGTAACACTTGGTTTTGTACGGTTCGCATAGCGATGTTTGATCACTTGCTGCTGAAATATTTCTATACCATGAAAGAAATACCGCCGTTTCTTTGAGTTGGGTTATTCTTGAATGCATATCTGAGGCGCGTTACTTTCACCTTTCAGGAAGGATTCGAATCGATGATATCATATGTAAGATTTTCATTTTTCAATGCTGTCTAAGTGGAAATGATCGGAAGTTTGACTCTGTAAAACACAGTATATTTATGGTTTATTTACACCAACCAGAAACATACGGTTACACATTAACTAGGTATTCCAGCTTCTGAAATTCTCATCTTTTTCAGAATGAGTTTTATACTGTTTACGTATTACACAAATCAAGTGCAAAGTTGAACTCTATCTGTGAATTTCGACCGATTAATATCTCTCGAATACCTCTACTCAATGTCTTTCTCGTCGAGTTCTTTCGACTTTACTCTCGCGTTTTCTTATTCAGATCTCTCAATATTACTCTATATAAGCTTTCCTGTTTTCTCACAGACTGGTGTACCAACGTACTTTACTTCGCTCCTATGTTGATTTTGCACTTGTGTGTGGCGAAGAACCTCTGCCGAGTCATGATTTTTGTCACGACGGTTCATCGGTTGTCGTGCCATACCGACTGTATGTGGGGATTTCGTCGAGAATCGGCGGTTATTTTCCATTAGCGTAGTATAAGTCTCGTTTCTTTTTTCTTTTTTACTCAGCACCGAAACTGCGGCCGCCACTGCTAAGAGATGTTTCATCTTCATGACGTGCTTATTCGCGAACGAGAGCAAATAACTGGTAGAATTTACCGAAGTGTGTGGGCAAAACAGTTCCGCGATATGACTCGGCGGTTCGAACCGAGGCGAGGAAAACGGATGAAAATAACGATGTCTATGGCCGGCTTAAGTGTATCCAGCTACAAGAGGACTATATTGAAGAATGAATAGTAATTTTGACAAAATCGTTCTTTTCTTTTAGTCTCATTATAATTGAACGCCCTAGTACATTTATGGAAAACCAATTCAATTCAAACGTGAAAAAAATAGTCCGTTCACGAAAGGTTGAGCAGTCGGTTGGCCATGGAAATTTGGCATATTCCACTGTGTATATTAAAATTTTAGGTTATGTTGGTTATTTTCTTGTCAGATTGATAAGCAATGTTGTCAATATTGCATAGAATTCTCTGATAACTCGCAAGCTCGTCGGACGAGGCCGGGTACATTTGGCAACTTTGACTTTATTTTACGTTATAACAGCAAATACTGCCAACTTCAGATAAATAAACAAACGCCTACTATGCGCTCAAACTTTCATGAACGGACTCTATTCGAGCTGTTGAAAGCTCATCGGAGAAAGGCAAATATAAGTCACAATAACCTCATTTGATAGTGCAGCATATGCATAATATATTGACAAAATTCTACAATTCGTACCCATCGCAATATTTCAAATAGCGTGTCAAATTCGGTGCAGTTTAAAATCCACGACGTATACATCATAATGTGTCGTAAATTTCGCGTTGGCATCCTTTAAAGAGGTTATAAATTTTTATCATTTCCATTTTTCCCGATACCTAGGTACGTTCCAGCAACGGAAAACTCATGTGACCCTCAGGTATAATAAGGTTATATCGATTCGAAGATACATCAACCAGACAATTTTATGGAAGTTAATTTGCAAGTGAAATCGTGATGATGTTCACGAAATTCAAACATTATTTTTCTATTTATAATATTCTGTAGCATGACAACGTATTTCACAATTGTCATTAGCTTTTTATTTTACTGTACAAAAGTGGAATGAAATTTTGCCCACGCAAGATTATAATAACACATCAAATTGGCGAAATTATTCAGTTATTCGAATTTCATATAGGTACTCACTGGCGAAATAATCGATCCAATCAAAAAACCGATAATGTTTGTCCATTCATAAATGAAGGGTTTTTCAATAAGAGGTGTAAGTTTGAATAGCCCGCTGTTTCGGTAGATATCACGTTTGAAGCTGTCATTTTTGACATTTGACAAGTAGAAACTACGCCATTAATAAAAATTGAACGATACACGCTCCAAAGACGCATTGAAATTACTAAAATTCACTGAAAAAAATTATGAAAACTTGGCAGAAAACGGTTCGTAAAACTCTAACATTTTTGGGTCGTCGTGAAGCACCTTTTCGGACCGCAATAAAGAAATTGCGAGCTGTTGAAAGAAGTTAGTGATGTGAAGAATAAAATCTCGTCGTTTTTTTGAAACGTCATTACACCGTATTTTGATTTGCACCGAGATCTTGTGATTCAACACCTTGCTAATAGCCCAGCGTCGATTCAAGATCTCAAAGATGGAATTCGTGAGGCTATAGAGGACATAGGGCAGCCACTGTGCGATTTTTTTTAATATCAAAATAACACCTCTTATTGGAAAACCCTTTACTAATCACTTACTTTCTACAGGGTGGCCTGGATTGGTGAACCCTAAACTACAACTTTTCGATCCTTAAAGAAAAAATTCAAGAAATTCCCTCAGCAGGAGATTTTTCGTTCAATGGTGTGGCCATAAGACTATTTCCTGAAAATTTCAGTTTTCATTCACAAAAGAAATTCTCGAATCGGATACCTTCTTATACTAAGGCTCTAAAAAGAGGAGTATACCAGATAGCCATGCTGAGTCCAACCATAGACTCGAAAATTGCAGAACAATTCGAATGAAAGGAAATCTGTAATCGAATAAATGAAATCTGTAATCAAATTATTAAATTATTGTTTATGTTGGTGCATAACCCCGATAGATGGCAATGAAAATTTGCGAGTGATCTGTAATTTTCGAGTCTATGGTTGGACCCAGTCAGCCTGTCTGGCATACCTATCTTTCTAGTGCTCTACTTATACAAATATAAAGATTTTGATTTTCAATATTCCAATTGAATTTTCTATGGTTCTTTTAACATTAGAGCCACGAAATTTCAGATGAACATTCAGTATATCTATCCTCATTCGCAAAATAAATTTCACTCGAATCGGATATCCTGTTACGGAAATGAAAAAATTCTTCTTTCAATGTTCCAATTGGATTTAGCATGAAAATCCAGTGCATCAGTTTTCATTCACAAAAAAATTTTCACTCGAATCGAATATCCTGCGATGAAAATATAAAGATTTTTCTTTTGAATATTCCAATTCAATTTTCTATGGTTCTATAATAACTATGGCACGAAATTCTATATGAACATTCAGTATATTGATCTCCATTCACAAAATAAATTTAACTGGAATCGGATATCTTTTTATGGAAATATGAAGTTTCTTTTTTTCGATGTTCCAGTAAAATTTTTTATATGGTTATGGTCACACTCTGCAAACAAAATTTAGCATGAGGATTTATACATCTTTCTTGTAATACTGACAACATTGCGTATCAATCTGACAAGAAAAAAAACAAAAAAAACATACTGGACAAACATATATTTATATATATATATTTTTTCATTATTTCAGAGGTCTGACCGAAACATTTGAATGACTGTAGTAACGAAACCGTTCGATATTTCACAATTCTGTTTTCATATTCGTGATTGATAATTCAAGAAGTACAATTATACAACTGTTCATCCATCTCGAGTGAAATTTTTCATCGCTGTAGACATGTAAAAAAAATTGTGTTCGATTTTTGAAAAAAAATTTTCACAGAAATTTTTAGAAAATTAAGTTCATTCAGAAAATAAAAGTCAGTTTGACAATCACAAAAAAAATTTTGGAACATTGCAGGTCTTCCGCCATTTTGTACTTTTTTTTCGGAGTTCGTCAACTTTTCTGAATAGAGGACCCAAAAATACTGAGATTTGACCAGAAACCGTTACTTTAAGTGTTATACATAACTGACCACACTCATAAGAATCTTGCTCAAAAATGACGTTTGACACCCTGTATCTCGCTTATGCTTCAAAAACGGGATATATTGTATAAGGCAAAAATGATTCTCCTGATGTCCTCTACACGAAAATATATGTTTGTCCAGTTTATGATGAAACACCCTGTATACACAGTGGGATATGCCAAATTGTAATGGTCAACCGACAGCTCAAACTTTCGTGAACGGACTACAAATCTACCCACCTCTTCTTCCCAGAGCACAAAACATATTAGTTATGTGATGAAAAGTTCCCATTTTCCAGTCGACAAGGAATACGTTTCGCGATTTTATCATGCCAAATGTATGAACTGTTGATGATCGATTATGCCATCACGAAACGCACGCCATAAAAAGTTATCGTTGAAATACTGTCTTTATGGTTCTTTGTCATGAAATAATGCTAGTCGGAAATTCATACTAATAACCCATTTCTCGTTTATTGAACTCCTAATATTATGAGGGAAATAAACGAACATAAGGGGAGAATTTTTCTTCATTTTATTCAAATAGTCCACTTAGATTCTTAGCTAGTGAAGGAAAGAAACATCATTAACTTCGATATTCCGATACAGAATCGTTACTTGAAGGTAAAACGGGCTTAACGATATTAATATATGACAATAATTTATGAGAAATGGTATTGGTATTCGGTCTATTTTTATTAATCGTTTTGACTTTTTGGTCTGAACACTAATTCTTGCCAAAGATCTGAAACGTTAATTTTTACCTGATCGGTATTCGAGCATGACATTCTGATACTAATTTCTCAGGGGAGGCTTGATTAGCCCAGCAACAAAATTCCTAGTCACCTTTTCAATTATACAGTGTGTTTGATCATGACTTAGCGATAATTTAAGGGCATCAAATATACCTAATTTTATCGACAAAAACACTCAAATTTGGAAGTTTACCCCCTTAGTTTTGGAATAGCCCCCATTTTAAATTTACTTTCTTATTTATGTTGACCCTTCCAAATATAATCGATTTCTTTGAACATAAAGGTAATACAGATGTGGAAAAAATGTTTTTCGAAAGATGATACTACCACTTTTTATTGAAGTATAACAAAATAAAAACATTTAGCTTGAAAACGCCATAAAAAAATTCTTCAAAAAAGTTTTAGTACAAATATGTACTGATTTTCTCAGTAAATCCGCAATAGTACAAGAACTAGCACATTGGAGTATACATTTTTTTCAATGATTTAACACGCAAGGATATTAGCTACAAAACAACACTCACCTCATTTCTGTAATTTGAGAGTTATTGCTGTTCGAACATGATCACTATGCGAGGAAAAGACACAAGACAGGTCGTCATGAAGGCCACTGCCTGTCTACAGAGCAGAGGCATTTTGAGCAATTTTTATGATTAATTTGTTTGTCATTAAAAATTATCGAAAGTACAGTACTGAGGTTTTTTTATTTTACAAATTTTCATAATGGTCATATTCGAACAGCAATTATTTTCTAAATATGTATGTAACTTACAGGTATTATGTTGGTATCGTTTTTTAGCTAATATCCTTGCGTGTTAGCTCATTGAGAAAAAATTATACTTAAATGTGCTAGTTCTTCTACTATTGCGAATTTACTAAAAAATCAGTACATTTTTTCACTAAATTTTTTTAAGAATTTCATTATAACATTCTTAAGTTATATGTTTTCATATTGTATCACTTTAATGAAAGGCGGTAGTATCATCCAAAAACATTTTTTTCACATCTGTAGGACCTGTATGTCCAAAGAAATCGATACTATTTGGAAAGGGCAACGAATATAAAAAAGTGAATTTAAAATGGGGGCTACTCCAAAACTAAGGGGTGAACCTTGGGTGAAATTTGGGTGTTTTTGTCGATAAAATCAGGTATATTTGATGCCCTTAAATTATCGCTAAGTCATGACCAAACACACTGTATATTATGAAAATAACAAGATGAACATCTAAATTTACAGTTCCAATCACAATAATCTCAAATTACACAAACTTATAACTACTTATCTTAAAAGAAAGTTTCAAATTTTGGCTCCACTTCCAATGCCTTATCTTGTCTTCTGTAGTGCCATGTATGTTCTCCATAACGGGATATGCCCTCAAGTCGGCTTCGATATACCTCAGGTGTGCTTCCAGCTGTCTACCATAAATTAACTTCCAAGCAAATGTAGGTACAGGCAGATGTAACAGCCAAAATTTACTCTGTTTCAGCCAATGCTTGTATTTCAGTCCAAAAAATGTGGTCCAAACCAAAGAATGTGCTCCAGCCCAAAGAATGTGACCAAAGCCAAAAAATTTGCTCAGGCCTAAAATTGTGGCCCAGGTCAAGGAGCTATATGAAATTAACATTAATGAAAATGTGCACAAAATTTAACAGAACTCCTTCTCTTTTTTTAAGGAAAAGTTTAGGCATTTACATTATGTCGATAAGGATAATTATAAGTAAACCTGGGAAGGAATTTTGCTCTGCGGAAATGAAAAGCGAAAAACAGAAATGTGCTATAAATGGAAATGTCAAAAGTCAAGCAATGCAAGACGTTGCAGATCCCAAACTCAAGTTATGGATGATTTTTACTGAGGCTCAGTATATGAAATGGATAGAGAAGATCTTGCATTCTAGTTGTATAGTTTATGATTCCGTCAATACTATGGCCCAAAAATTTTGCATTGAAATTCAATATATCAGTCTTTCACAAAAAAAATTTCACTCGAATCGGATTCCTTTTTATGGAAATATGAAGTTTCTTCTTTTCAATATTTCAATTGAATTTTTTATCATTTTATGTAGTCTATGGCCACAAAATTTTGTATAAAGCTTAGGCTCGCATTCATAGTTCGCCCTTGAGGGTAAGTGTGAGTTTGTATCGCCCTTATGAATACTAGCCTTGAAGGTTACCTCAACTCTCACTCATCCTCAAGGGCGAACTATGAATACGGCTCGTATTATGAGCATCTTGCAAGTGGCTGCAACATTTCATTTCGATTGGTTTCGTTTTGTCTGAAATATTTAGAAACAAACATTTTTAATGGTCATATTTTATGGAACTGAACTGAGGCATTTGGACACCGAACTCTCCCTGAAAATCTCAAGTCTCTAGGAAAATCCCTTCGTTATCGTGCTAACGGACGATCGGACGGCCGGCCCCACGGACATAATTGAATTTGACCGCAAATTAGTCATCAGGGAATCGAACCCTATTGTTTGAGACCATTTTAGGCAAAAAATTCGGATATGTTGTTTTGGAAAAATGAAGTTTCCTTTTTGTAATATTCCAATTGGATTTTCTATGATTTTGTTCACACTATAGCCACAAAATTCTGAATGAGGCTTATTATGATCATCCTACATGTGGCCACAGAAAATGGTTTCATTTCGTCTGAGATATTGAGGAACAAAATATTGAATGGCCATATTTTATGGAACACCTTGTACAATTTGGCTTGTTGACGAACTCAGCCGCAGTATTTGGAAATCGAACTCATTCTGAAAATCTCAAGTCTCTTGGACAACCCTTCGAAAGTTATCGTGCTAACAGCCCCACGGACAGAATTGAATTTGACCACGGATTCGTCATCAGGGAGTCGAACCCTTTCGTTTTTTTTTCGGCTCAAAATTAAAAAATTACAGACATTTGGTGAAGACGATACAGCAATCGTCTAAGTAGAACGAGCGCTCATTAAAAAAATTGAGAAATCATCTATAATTTTGTTTGCGCAGAAATGTGTATGCTATGATGAAAACATCTTAGTTTCGGTTGAGTAAAACAAGAATTCTTCTTTGATTCTTTTCTGCGCTAGTAAAGGTCAAAACTCACAACATTGAAAAAGCGCCTATTAACCAAATTACATGCACACAACACCAAGACTCCTTCAAGTTGAAAATCTTATCTCAAAAGAGAGTCTGGTGGCAAAATTTGATCATTTTCCTAATGTCTGGCAAATTTAGTTAAATCGTTCATCTCCGTCATAAAATTCCAAGATTACAAGATTCATCCGAAACGGTTTTGACATCACAGTCGAATTAAAGTTGAAGTTTCTGGTCGAAATAAGAAAAACTCAAAAATAATTCGTGATTTTAATCAGCTTCCGAAGAAATTTGAATGCTATAATGGAAACACCTCAGTTTTTGTAAAGTCTAACAAGAATTCTTCTTTGATTTCTGTGCCAATAATAGAGGTCAAAACTCACAACATTGAAAAAGCGCCTAATAACCAAATAACATGCACAACACCAAGACTCCTTCAAGTTGAAAATCTTATCTCAGAAAAGAGTCTGTTGGCAAAATTTTAACATTTTCCTAATGTCTGGCTAATTTAGTTAAATCGTTCATCTCCGTCATAAAATTCCAAGATTACAAGATTCATCCGAAACGGTTTTGACGTCACAGTCGAATTAAAGTTGAAGTTTCTGGTCGAAATGAGAAAAACTCAAAAATAATTCATGATTTTAATCAGCTTCCGAAGAAATTTGAATGCTATAATGGAAACACCTCAGTTTCTGTAAAGTCTAACAAGAATTCTTCTTTGATTCTTTTCTGTGCCAATAGAGGTCAAAACTCACAACATTGAAAAAGCGCCTATTAACCAAATTACATGCACACAACACCAAAACTTCTTCAAGTTGAAAATCTTATCTCAGAAAAGAGTCTGTTGGCAAAAGTTGATCATTTCCTTAATGTCTGACAAATTTAGTTAAATCGACCGTCTCCGTCATAAAATTCAAGATTACAAGATTTATCCGAAACGGTTTTGACGTCACAGTCAAATTAAAGTCGAAGTTTCTGGTCGAAATAAAAAAAACTCAAAAAAAATTCGTGATTTTAATTAGCTTCCGAAGAAATTTGAATGCTATAATAGAAACACCTCAGTTTCTGTAAAGTCAAACAAGAATTCTTCTTTAATTCTTTTCTGCGTCAGTAGAGGTCAAAACTCACAACATAGAAAAAGCGCCTTTCAACCAAATTACATTCACACAACACCAAAACTTCTTCAAGTTGAAAATCTCATCTCAGAAAAGAGTCTGTTGGCAAAAATTGATCATTTTCCTAATGTCTGACATATTTAGTTAAATAGAGCTTCTCTGTCATAAAATTCAAGATTACAAGATTTATCCGAAACGGTTTTGACGTCACGGTCAATTATTCAAATGCGGGTTAAGGATTAGGGTTGATTCCTGAGACAGCCAAAAGGGCGGAAATTGGAACATGGACCGGAAAGGGGGTATTACAACCGCTAGTGCAAGTTATTTGACAAATTGGTCTCACGATGGGGATTCCCCTTCCCGCGAGAGCCATCAGTTCAGAAAACAGGTGCAGTGAGGATGGGGTGAAATGGCACTGAAGCTATGACCAATCGCTTCAGATTGGAAACGATCATCAGGTGGCGCTCCATTTTTGAAGATCCTACGTTTGAGACCATCGAGATATAATACAATCTAATCTCTATGTTTGAGACATTCTCTACAAGTAGCTCTAAGTCGATTACGAGGTCGATTATCATACACTCATCGGCAAAAACAATCAAACCACTCAAAAAATCGATGAATTTTGTTAATTCATACCTAAATACACTCACCGGCAAAATAATCGATCCACTCAAAAAATAGATGAAGTTCGTTAATTCATAAATATGTTAGTTTGAGTTCGATTCGAATGATTTTTTTAATTGTAGTTTTGTTCATCCTTAATCAATCACCTTTTTGAATTTCAAGAAAACACGTCATTTTATAGAGGGCGAAACGAAATCTATTTTGTTACCCTAACTTTAGAACCACCCCTGTTGTGTTTCAGTTGTTCCATCGTGTGATTTCTTATTTCATCATCAAGACACATCTTCTCTTGACAATTTAATTCTTCATTCATAACAATAGCTCAATTTTGTTAAAGATACAGGGTTTTCAGTAAAATATTAAATTTAGCTAAGGCTACAGCAGTACTTCAACCAATTCAACCTGAAATTCTGACCTGATGAAAATGAACCGAAAACTAAAGTCAAAAACATAACGTGTTTTCCGCCCAGATGCGGACAAAATGTGCAATTCGTCTCGGCATTTCCACATTAAGGTTTTGAATCAATTAGAGCATCACTGAGCTGGTGCAAATTTTCAGGAGTTTGTACGCGAGAGCGAAATTTTTCTTCCAAGAGCACCCAAACATGCCCAATTGGGTTCAAATCTGGGTTAAGAGCAGGCCAGTTGAATTCTTGGATATCAACTTCTGCTAAATACTCTGGCAATCCTAGCCGCATGCGGTTGATGCGGTCGGGCATTATAGAGCATTAGCACTAAATCCTCTCCAATAAACGGTGCATACGGAATGTCGCGCTGTAACTGCTCTTGTTTTATGTGTTTACTCAATTTTCAGTTTAGTTTCCTAACGTTTGGATTTAGTGTTAAATCTGTGAAAGTGCTTTCATAGCCACAGCGAAATTGTGGAGTTTAATGTTGCTCTGAAAATCCTGTATCCCTAACAAAAATTGAGCTATGAAAACTAAGTGAAAAAGACTTTTCAGCGTCAAATGTTGTTCTTTATACATCGTTTATTGGGGACGATTTCGTGCTAATGAATGATAATGCCTGACCACATGTGACTAAGATCGCCAGGGAGTATTTAGCAGGGGTTGATATCCAAGAATTCAACTGGCCTACTCCAAGCCCAGATTTGAACCCAGTTGGGCATGTTTCGATGCTCTTGGGAGTCAACTTCAATCTCGCGTACCAACTCCTGAAAACTTGCAGTAGCCCTGTGATGCTCTTATTGATTCAAAACCCTATTGGGGGTATGCAAAACGACTTGCACCTGTTATTGGCGCCTAAGCGGAAAACACATTATATTTTTCACTCAGTTTTCAGTTTATTTTCATTAGGTCAGAAGTGAAGGTTGAATTTGTTGAAGTACTGTTATAACCTTAGCGAATTTTAATGTTTTACTGAAAACCCTCTATCATTCACAAAAAATTGAGCTATTATTAAAATTGAAAAACGAAATTGTTGAAGAAAAATGACGCGACTCCAGTTTTTTTGAAATTCGAAACTGTTGATTCATTTCTTCTTGATTCTCCTTTCTTGAATAAACTTATTATTATTATTATTATTTCGAATCAACATACCTAAAATTGAGAAAAAATTCAATCAAATGAAACATATTTATGAATTGATACTCCATCGATTTTTTGAGGGGATCGATTTTTGGTTTTGGGTTTATAAAGGTGAACTTATTTGAGTGAAATCTGGCTGCAACATAACTTTCTACTCGATCGTCATTTGAATACTGGAAAGATGAGGACAAAATTGAAACATGATTTTTCGTTTTCTCATCATCATTATTATTATTATTTTACAATAATTCATGAAAGTAAATATGTTTCATGTGAATATTTTCCCAGTTATTTCAAACATTTCATGTTTATATATATGAAATGAAAATCAACGTTTTCATCGAAATTACATTATATTATTTCGTACAATTTTTGTCATTTCATGATGGTGAAATCAAACATTTTATTTGACTTCCCCAAACAAATTATGTTTGGGAATTGTGAGTAGAGCCACTCAGTTCACAGCAACAAAATATGTACACTAGCAAAATCATCAACATAGTTTGTCTGCCACACAATTTGAACATCTATATAATTCATATTGAAAAATTAATATTTGTCGAATAGCCAATTGATCGTCGCATTGCGAACATATTTTCGTATTTTCATTTGAAATACGAATTGAATAATTTTTGCGTGGACAATTTATATCGACTACCATTCCACATTCAATTGACAATGGTGAATTTGTATTTTTGCAGTATCACTTTTGGGTTTACCCAAAACATGTTCTCCATAATCCAAAATGAATTGAATACTGAATTTCTGTAGTTGAATTGAACACATGTTACTGAAAATATTTATTCAACCCCTTGTTCATCAAGGATTATCCATTAGTTGGGCTACTTTGGGTCCAACATTCAAAACTAACAGACATTTTGGCAAAACTACTGCATACTGTTTTCCTAGGAATAAAGGTCCAAATACAATCGTTGTAATTAATTTAATACAGCGCACTATTATGTCAGGAAACAATTTCAACTTCAATCAAAAAAATTTATTTTTCAGAAATCTAATTCCAACCTCTTCTTTGCTCCTCTTCAGTCAAACGAAAGTCGGAACGGAAGCTCCTTTTTCCCAGAGAAATCGTATATACTCGAAGCTAGCCCAGACAAATACTTCGCCAACCACCTACCTATCGGAAAATTCGAGGAATCCAATCTCATCCTAGGAAAAAGCGGGCGCAGACTCCAGGCGTATTTCCGCTCCTTCGAAGGAGTTTATGATGTGAAGAAGCACCCTGTTGAACTCACAACAAAGTTCCATCATCTCTCATGGTAAAGTGGCAGCTCTAAACGAATCTTCCTGAATCCTGTCGATACCACGTATCTCCGTTCTCTGGATGCAGCCGGAATATGTTAGGGATTCCATTTTCGCTTATGTGATGTGGTCGGCGGTCCTCTTAATGCATCTTGAAATTGAATTTTAACCGACTTCATTACGCGTCCTACTGCCAATTTGCGACTTGTTAGAAAGGTTATAGCGGTTTGAATGTCACCGAGAGAACAGTTTCTTTGAATTAAAGAAAATTTCTTAATATGAAAGAAAGATCGACTTTTAATATGGCGCAACAAAAATCTCCCTAGGGAGAAAGATATCATTTCCTAGAAGGAAAGACAAAATCTTTTACCCTATATATTCTGAACTCTCAAATTTATTTCATACAGGCCAACATGTGTCGGTGGTTAAACCATTTTGAAAGCCATCTGAAAAAGATTGTAAACATTGAAAGAAACCAAGTTACCTAAATTGAGATGAACTAGTTCTTAAAATACCTACTAGGAAATTACATTTCTGGTTCGAGTCGAGAAAACTTTAGATTAGAGGATAAAAACAGCCCAGTATCAAAATCACATTAAAAAGCGAATATCAAAAATAAAAACTGGCGGAACATGAATTACTAAAAACCCTTCAAATGAGGTTATATCACAGAACGAAACACCTATGCACTTGCACTATGGGTTTTCGATATTTAATTGTATTATTTCCTGCCAAATCACAAAAAAAACTTCCTAGTCAACACAAAGACGTCGCATATACAGATTTAGAAATTCACATCTGAAATATACGATATACAATGCATCAGGGCACGTATTCTCGACCTGTGATAGTCCAAAACGTATACGAACTTCATTGCGCGGTGTGCATTTTTGCAGGTAAAACGGGGACTCGCGCAATGAAGTTCGTATACGTTTTCGAATATCACTTCTCGAGAATACGGGCCCAGACAGAGAATTCTTCCCTCCAGTTGCACAGATGAACAGTCGAGACAATCACTTGCTGTAACACACTGAATTCAGTTGTCTTACTTCATTATTCTAGTCTTGTCTCTCTCTTATCGTTTAGAGGAGCGTAATTCTTTAGTATGGTAGGCAACAGTAAATACTTGAATCGAGTATTACGGGCAGCCTGACAAATTAAAAATTCTATACGTGCAGTGCGGGTTCCCTATTTATTTATTTAGCGTATGGCGCTTCGACACATTATAAACACAAATCATAAACATTAACAAACATAAACATAAACTACAAAATACAACAAGCCTAAGCCTACAAACAAACATCGAGATTATTTATATATTCTATCGCTTCTGGCGTTGCAACCAGGAAGTCGTCGGGACTGCCTTCGTATGAGCGTAGGGGGCATTCTTCTGTTATGTGCTTAATCGTTTGAATTCCTCCGCAATCGCATGATGGTGATGGTAGTTTTCCCCATTTATTTAGGGAGTATGCACATCTACCGTGTTGGGTTCGGATGCGGTTCAGTGTGCACCAGGTTTTGCGTGGGAGGTTGAAACCGGGTTCCCTACCATACTGCGATAAGAGAGAGACAAGACTAGATTATTGCAGTAAGACAGTTGAATTCATTCAGTTATCGCACTTGATTATCTCGCCTATTCATCTGTGCAACTGGAGGGAAGAATTCTCTGTCTGATGCCTTGTATATCGTATGTTTTCGATGTGAATTTCCAAATCGGTATAGATATCCCAGCGATAGCTTTTCGGAAGATTGGGAGTACTTTTGTGATGTCCCTGCGAGATTGCTGAAAGCTCTATATTTTCTCCAAATTTCCGCCTCTGGGATATTCCCAGAGAGCTCTCAAAGATATTACTTGTGAAAATTCCCAAACTGCTAACGGGATATTAGCATAAACCTCCTATTGTGACAAGTATGAGAACTTCCCAACAACCTCCGCATTGTGAGCTTTTTGAGAATATCCCATCAACCTTCCATTGCGAGCTTTTTGGAATATCCCTGGAACCTCTGCATAGCGTGCTTTTTGGGAATATCTCAGGTAGGCCTCCCATTGTGAACAAAAAGATTTCATTATTGTGATAATAAAAAGTCTCTTCCAAAATTTTGAGGCCATAGTATCAACAGAACAATCTTTTTATTTCCCTAACAGGATATCCAATTGGAGTGAATTTTCTTCTGCGAATAAAGTTTGATAAACTAAATCTTCATGCAAAAAGTAGTGGCCATAGTGGTTACAAAACCAAAGAAGATTTAATTGGAATATTGAAAGACGAATCTTTATATTTCGATAACAGAATATCCGTTTCGAGTGAAATTTCATTTTCTCAAATTTTTTTAGAGTATAATTCCGATTGTAACGAGATTCTGCATTTAGATATTTGGTAATTGGTATCAATCTGGAATCCCATATAAAATTTGAGGTGATAGTCTTATTTGCCCACGAAAGAATGAGCGCTCAAAAGCTCCTGCTTAGGGCTTTTCTTATTTTTTTTCAAAGTTCAAGATAGCCTCGATAATAATGGGGTACAGAACTTTTGAAAGTGATTGTACTTCACAGTCTTGAACATCCTGCTTTGCATACTTTCATTATCGATCGGACAATCCAATTAGTTTTGTTTAAAATTTGTTTCTCTTTCTTTTTGAGATGGATTGAACAATAACTACTCACCATTGAATCTAGAGGATGAAAATGATGTACCAAAACAAACGTACAGAATGCCAAGACAATCATTACGTATATGCGAATCTGCAATTAGCTTCACGCTCTTATTTACCTTTCTTTCACATCTCAATATTCGAAGGAATGTTGAAGTAGTGCCTGAATCCTCGTGAAGATTATCTGGTCTAGCATTCTGTCCCCAGGAAGGTCTGTGTATACGGAAATACCATGCATAATTCATCTTTCGTCAGATACAGACCATGGGTTTGCCTTTGTAGGTCTTTGAAGTTCCATAAATGTATACATATTTCAGCAGATACCATTAGCAGCAACCGGTAGGTCCCTTGAATAAAGCATGCTGCAGTGCGAAGTTTTGAAATTTGTATATTTCTATCAATACTGTATATCTTATAATGGGATTAAATTTATGACACTTTTTATTGAGAATATACTAGGGCGTTCAATATACAGGGTGACCTATCACTGACGCGATGGTCATTTTGAGGGTTTAATTGATGATGTTTTTAAATTTTTTTTTGTTGCGAGTGTAGGGTAACCAAAAGCACAATTTAAAATTATTTCCATATATACAGGGTGTTCCAATACAAAGTTACAGACCACTCTTTTAAATGTGACCTCAAGAAAGGAAAGGCAGGCTCAAATTATGATGAGTTTCTTCAGGTCCTCTCAAAAAATCGATGGAGTTTGTTATTTTACAAATGAATTCTTCCATAGTATGTTCTCTCGAGATCAAGAAATGTAAAATAAAATAAAACACACTATTATTGTTTATTAAAATCTTCGGCTATCGATTTCGGAATTAATCCATCATCAGGCCAGCTGAAAGTATACAAATGTAGAACATGTATTTATTTAGGTGAGATTATGCAACTTACTGTCTTGAATTAAAATGAACAGAAACTGTTTAAAAACATTAAAAATATTAAAAGTGGCTCTCCTCTGTCAGAATTGTTAAAATTTTTTGAATTTTAGTCAACCTTTATTATCGATATATCTTTCTTGTGGGAATGTCAACTGAATCTGGAACTATAGGATATGTGCGAAATGTGATATCTAATATGTTATTATCGGTGGTCTATTGGTGGCGGGAATTTTTTGAATTTTATTTATTGTTGTTTTTTAAGAATCTATGAGTTTAAAAATACTTCTTCTGTCGAATTCTATATTATCATTTAGTAAAAATTGGTTGTCTTTATTCTTTAAAATTTCTAGTTGTTCGAGTAATATTATTTTATGGTAGTTATTTTCCTTATGAAGTATTTTCAGATTATCTAATGTGATATGATGTCCGGTATCGTTTAAATGTGTGCCTAAAGCGGAATGGGGTTGATTTCTTTTGTGTTCTTTGAATCTTTTTTCTACATCACGAGTTGTCATTCCTATGTAAAATGAAGGGCAGTTTGTGCATGTTATCTCATAAACTCCGCTGGATTGTTCGAGTTTAGATTTCATTTTATTATTAATCAGTATATCTGCTATTGTTCTGTGCCGTTTACTTGTTAGTGTATAATTATATTTCTCTAAAGTATGTTTTAGTTTTTCATGTAGATCTTTGTAGTATGGTGTCGATATGAAATATTTCCTGATGGGTGTGTGGGGGTAGATCTTATCTAGAATTATTTTTCTTTTCATTGATGTTAGAATTTCGTCTATATATGATCTAGAATATTCATTTTCTCTGCCTATTTGGTATATTATATCCAGTTCTTTCCTATAATTTTCTGGTGTTGAAGGGGTGTTAAAAAGTCTATGAAATAAAAATCTAAATGCGGCTCTCTTCATTGTGGGTGCGTGGTATGAGCTGAAATATGGAGTTTGTTAATTTATAAATATGTTATTTCAAGTTCGATTTGATTAAATTTTCTTTTCAATTATAGGTAAGTTCATTCAAATTCGATCAACAGTTTAGAATTGCAAGGAAGCTTGGCTCACGTCATTTTATACTGGGTGAAACAAAATCAGTTTTTTACTCTAACTTTGAAACCACCTGTGGTGTGCTCCAGTTGTTTCACCATGTGATGTCTCATTTTATCATCAATAAACATCTTTCATAAAAATTTTTTTTCTTCATTTTCAACAATAGATTAATTTTTATAGGTGATAAAGGGCTTTCAGTAAAATATTAGATTTCGCTAAGGCTATAACAGTAATTCAACAAATTTAACCTGAAATTCTAAGTGAAAAACATATTGCCCGTACTCATAGTCGATGCTCCGTCAGTTCTCGTACTCAAGCAGATCTCAAGCATTCGTTTTCATCTCATGACGTTACACGGTAGTCGGTACTCAAGCAATACTTCCTCGGTGCTCGGATGTTGAACTGTCATAGAAATGGTCAATATTCGTTAAAATTAATAACTTTATCGATTTTGTAGAGGAAAGCGAAAATATATTGAGAATTCCTAAATGATATACTCGTAATATTAGGAATATGGATAATCCGTTGGAATTATATTCTGGAGATATATTTTTTGCTGTACTTTTTCGTTCATTTCTTGATTATAGAACTGCTGAATATTCACACCTTTTCTCTTGGCAGGATTCTGCGTTTTATCAGATTGAGTTAATTTATTCAATCCTGCAATGAATGAAAGGATTTATTTTGTACCAGTTATTCAGAAAATGTCATTTTGTGCAGTATATTGAAGAAAAAAGCTAATATATTAGGTACAATTCATACATGCGCAGGTGCACATGTTTGGTATCGCTACATGCCTAGGTATACTCCGTTCACGAAAGGTTGAGCCGTCGGTTGGCCGTGGAAATTTGGCATATTCCACTGTGTATATTAAAATTTTAGGTTATGTTCTTTATTTTCTTGTCAGATTGATACGCAATGTTGTCAATATTGCATAAAGTTCTCTGATAACTCGCAAGCTCGAGGCCGAGTACATTCGGCAACGTTGACTTCATTTTACTTTATGACAGTAAATACTGCCAACTTCAGATAAATAAAGAAACGCCTACTATGTGCTCAACTTTTCGTGAACGGACTATATAACAAGAACAAATTGAGCAACTAGCGGAGATTCATTCTCGAGTGTTGGAAACGACTCGTCAAGTGCATTTTATTATCAACTTTGTCCCAATTAACCTTATTTTTAGTAATAAGTTTATACAGATGTGTATACTTATGTATATTATACATACCTATACATTGCAGCTTCAAACGTGACATCTACCGAAATAGCAGGCTATACAAAATAACTCCTCTTATTGAAAAACCTCTTATTATCAATCACAAGTCTCATATAAAAATTTGAGGAAATAGTCTTATGGCCGCACCAATGAACGAGCACTGAAAAGTTCCTGCTCAAGGCTTTTCTTGAATCTTTCAGGATTGGAAAGTTGTAGTTCAGGGATCACCAATCCAAGCCACCCTGTACTGAGTAAATGAGTAGTATTAACATTTAAGTTGTGTTCTAGACTGAAATAAAAATAACATTTGACGGCATGAATTAATTATTCGGCAAAATATTTCCTTTTGTTCTCTTTTTACACGTGATAGTAGTCAATTCAGAATGTGAATTGAGAGTAATTCCGGGACTGTCTGAATTTCCCAAGGGACGTTGTTAAGAAAAGTGGCGCGCAACCTAAATTGGAGACTTTCACGCAGAGGCCGCTTTCTTTAATTATTAACTCGACAAACACCTCGAGCTTTCTTCATTCGTATGATACGGAATTCTAGTTCCACGATTGTTATTTCCGAAACCTTTCGCTCCAACTTTCATTCTAGCGCAGATATCCTTGGCGAGGAAATGAGTAGATATAGGAACAAAAGAAGCATTCCAGTTTTTCACGATGATAACAATCTGGGCTACGTTTACTTTTGGTATTCTCGTTTTAAGTCATCAACTTTGGTTTGAATTCCGGAGTTTTACGGAGTTCCATTTTTTCACGCTTGTTTTCGGGCTATGTGCACTACCTTACTAAAACACAAGGCCATGAAACAGAATGACAGCGGAAGGGGGGTGAAGTGTTTGAGTAGTCAATCATTTTTAGGTGACAGTTGATGTTTGTTCACGTTTTTTCCAGTATTGTGAGTGTTTTTCGGAGTTTATTGCTGAAAATTCTATTTGTTTTTGTGTTTTTGTACATCAGTTCTTAACAGGTAAGGAAAATGCCTTTCTGAATTTTTCCACTAGTTCATTTGTTTTGCTACTAGTTCTTAAAAGTTTTGCTTTTCATGATCGACGTTATTTTGATTTTGGTTCTGGCTCGTTTTATGCTAATCTCGCTATTTTTTCCAGCTGAAATTCCATTTCAATGCTCTGTTCCCAAGTGCAGGGTCAATTATACAGAAGCGCCAAAAGTAGCAGTCTCTGGGTTTCCCAAAGACGAGCAACTTAAAAGAACTTGGTTAAACATAATTGAAAAGGAAGATTTCGTTCCCAGTAACAGCAGTAAGGTATTTATTATTGCAAATTCAACTCTTTTGCCTGAAACTCAGAAGTTATTTATTTCTAGGTTTGCGAACTACATTTCCAAACAGAATTTATGGAAAGATCTACAAGTTACACACATGAAGTCACAGGTCAAAAAGTCGAAATTCCATTGAAGTTTCCTAGGTTAAAAATAGGTAGAAAAATAGTTATTTATTATACAAGGGAAAAAAGTATTAGATTTTAGCTCGAGGTTGTGTTGTGTCCCGACGCGAAGCGGAGGGAGACAAAAAGCCGAGAGCTAAAATCTAATATTTTTCCCGTGTATAATACACTATTTTTTTCTGTGACAGGAAGAACGACCATTTAATGGTGAAAGAAATATAACTCTTCACGAAATTACTTTTTTTCCCCGGGAAAAAAGTGAGTACTTTTTTCCCGGCTACATATAGAATCATTTTTTTGACAGGGAAAAAAGTAATTTCGTAAAAAGTCATATTTTGTGATCTGTCAAGAGATATAAAATGTCACATTTTTTTCACGTCACAGAAAAAATGTCATTAATCAGCTGGCCTTCTATTTATCTTTTACCATTCGATTTAGAAGCGATTCGAACGCAATTGCCAGGTTGTCCGTCCTACCTAAGCAGATCAGATGTTCATACCAGAGCATCTCCTCAATCCAAGCGATCTAAAGTGGAATGTCGAGATCTTGTGAAAGCCATTGCATCAAATCCTGTTCAGAATATAATTCAGCCAAGTCATTTGCAACTACAGCTGAGACTTTTACAAAAGTGTTTGCTCCAAAAAGTTGGATAAAAGCCAAAGGAGAAAAAAAAACTTATGTTTTTTTTATTTGGACGAGTCTTCAGAAATTCCAATTGTTAAAATGAAAGTGTATGTGTCTGAAGACCTAAGTGTTAATACTGTTTAATAATATGAAGTCAAAAAAACCGGAATGTGATGATGGGGACTTAATATTGCCAGTTATACTGAGAAAATAGTATATTATATTATAAGGATGCAAAATTGCGAGTTAAAATAGGCACTTTTAGTCCGAATAATATATACTATTTTTTCTCCAACCAAGTCAAAATTACAATAAAATTGGTTTTAGTGAAAAATCGTTCATAATTTGGTTATGAATTTGAACACAGAATCATGACAGTGATTGTCAAGTAGACTTCAAATGCATTTACTTTTAATCCAAGGATTAAAAGTAGCGTTTTTAATCCTAGGATTAAAAGTGTTGCTAAGTAACGAGTGAATTTTTGAACGGTAAGGAAATTTATGACTTTTGCACCTGAAAATAGTACAAAAATGTCAACATTTTTTGATGGTTGGAGAAAAACACTATTTTCACTATCCATCATATTGATTTTTCCTCAATAAATATCGAAAATAACCCCGAATTGCTCCTTGTGATAACAACGATCCTACATACTCAGAAAAACCTTTCGCTCCAACTTTCATTCTAGCGCAGATATCCTTGGCGAGGAAATGAGTAGATATAGAAACAAAAGAAGCATTCCAGTTTTTCACGTTGATAACAATCTGAGGTACGTTTACTTTTGGTATTCTCGTTTTAAGTCATCAACTTTGGTTTGAATTCCGGAGTTCTACGGAGTTCCATTTTTTCACGCTTGTTCTCGGGCTATGTGTCATGTGTCGGTAGTAAAAGAATCCCAGATAGCATAGCAACATTCATGAAATATTCGTAGAATCAATTGATGGAATGTTTAAATAATGTTCTCAGAATATTCCCAAAACTCACTCAATATACAGGGTGTCACGGGAATAATGCGACAAACGAAAATCATAAATCAATGACATCAAGGAGGACTCGCAACAAGAGGTTTTAATCGTTTTAGGGCCTTCGTTTGGGATATACAGGGTGACATTCATCTTATGGCTGAAATTTCAAAGTTCAATAACTCTCAAACTATTCGACCGAATTATTTCAAATTCGGAAGTTTTGTCAATCTTTACGATTGCCATCTCTCATTATTTCAGAAATTAGATCCGGACTTGAACAATTTTGGATTTTTTCTATTTTCATGAATATTGAAATACCCTGTAGGTAAACACTATCTTTTTATTTTATTTTCGTAATCACAAAGAATCGTTTAATGAGAAAAATTCAAAATCTCTGCTTCGCACGGTCTTACAGGGTGATCAAGAAGTGAGCAAAAAAGATTTCTCGAACTATGAAATTAACCCATAAGTTCATGTTCCTAGATCACTCTGTATGACAGTGTCAAACAGAGATTTTTAGTTTTTCTCATTATATGATTCTTTATGGTTACTGAATAAAAAAAAAACATAATGTTCACGTACAGGGTGGTACACTATCAACAAAAATTTAGAATGTCTGAAATTTTTCTAGTCCGGATCTGATTTATTCAAATTCAGAAATAGTGACATATGGTAATCGTAAAGGGTGACAAAACATTCAAATTTAAAATCATTCGGTCGAATGATTCAAGAGTTAATGAAGTTTGAAATTTCAATCATGAGGTTGTTTATTGCTCACTTCTTGATCACTCTGTATGACCGTGCCAAGCAAAGATTTTAAATTTTCTCATCAATTGATTCTTTGCGGTTACGAAAATGAATTAAAAACATAGTCTCCACCTACAGGGTGTTCAAATATTCATTAAAATAGAAAAGGTTTAAAATTTTGCCGGATCTGATTTATTCAATTTTTAAAATATTGGAAAATTGCAATCATAAAGGGTGAAAAAACTCCTGAATTTGAAATAACTCGGTCCAATAATTCAAGGGTTATTGAACTTTGAAATTTCACTCATGAGGTCATGTTTTTGCTCACTTCTTAATCACCCTGTATAACCGTGTCAAGCAGAGATTTGGAATTTTTATCGATAATGGATGTGGTTACGAAAATGTAATAAGAACATTGTATCCTCTAAAGATATGTTTCTACTTTCTTCAACGGTTCGTAACTTCGTTAAAGTAGCAGTGAGTGAGTTGTGGTGAGTAGAGGGTTGTAAATCCACTACAAACCAAGAAAAACTCGCGGTGGAGTTTGAGTAATTTATTTACGTCGAAACTTTAACAAAAAATTTTGTCGAGAATTAAATGAGTACAGCTTATATATTATTTGTGACGACACACAGTTTTCGTCATGGGCCGCCTTCCGGAGTTGCTGGAATCTGCAAATTTCGCATATTATTTGGCCTAGATATATGGTATATTGAATGCATGAGGTCGATAACTGCTTCCTGGTAATTTTCCATGAAATTTGAATTCCTGATATTTAAATGCGATTTCTTCTGGATATTTCTACTTCGACAATGGTTTTGAAAAAAATGAAAGGCTAGTTTTGATATGCAGTTAGCTTTGTTTAATATTTTTTTTTCCATGAATGCCCATGCAAATGAAAATGTAAATTCAAAATAGAATTATAAACTTCCTCAAATAAACCATATAAAGCCACAATAATTTTGTGTGCCAGGGCAGTAGCCTGGTTTGCCAAGGCAACTCAGGTAAGTACAAGGAAAAGGCTCGATAAAGTACAGAGGCTTGGCTGTGTGTGCATCACTGGAGCTATGAGAACGTGCCCAACTAGGGCACTTGAAGTCATTACAGATCTCACACCCCTAAATCTAGTGATTGATAGGGTAGCCCATGAGGCTATCCTCAGAATATCTGAGGAAGGTACAGGTAATGAGAGAATAAATAATAAGGCATTCTGGTCCTCTCTGAACAACTATATCTCATCTGCGAACCTCCCTAGTGATGTAATGATCAAGGAAGTAAGCACTGAGAAAAACTTCAGGATATTACTTAGTAAACAAGAGTAAAAGGAACAGGAATACACTGACTATAACCTCAAAGAAAATACTGTAAAATGGTACACAGATGGTCCAAAACCTCTACAGAAGCTGGCGATGGGATATACGAGCCAAGTGCACTATCGCTAGGCACCTGTATGAGCGTTTTTCAAGCGGAAATCTTTGCTATTGAAAGATGTCTAGATATAAATCTAGAAGAAAACTATCAGAAGTGCGATACAGCCATACACTCAGATAGTCACGCTTCTATTAAAGCACTGATCTCTTACATCATCGACTCAAAGATGATCTGGGAGTGCCGAAACATACTCAATAAGGTTTGCAAGAAAAATAAGTTTTTTTAAACCTGGGTTCCCGACCATTAGGAAATCGGAGAAAACGAAGAGGCCAATACACTTGCTAAAGAGGGCACACGAATGTCACTCATTGGCCCAGAACCCTTCTGTGGTACAGGTAAATGTACCTATAAGAAGGAGTTTCTGGAAGAGGAGAAAGCCGAGAGGTAAAAGCTCTGGCGGAATCTTCCAAGGACGGATCATTTCACTAAGTTCCGATGGAACTTTGAAACAGCAAGATCCAGAAGATATCTGGAACTTGGTAAGAAACAATTACACCTCTTCACTGGCTTTCTTACAGGACACAGTCGCCTTAGGAAGCATCTGTTGAGGATGGGATTGTCGGACACTGACGAGTGTAGGTTCTGTGGGGAGGAGGAAGAAACCCCCATTCACCTACTGGATTTCATCAGATCTCTGCAACTGGAAGGCGAGTGGTGAAAGATGTGGTCAGAACAGCTCTGTAAGGGAGCCTAATAGACCTTGAGGTCGCAGTGCCCTGTAACCCCTTTTTGAACTACCAACTATCAACCGATCAAAGACACAACATGCAGACAGTAAAAATGTCACGTCGGACACCCTGTATAAACATCGTGCAAAAATAACTCGGTTCCATCTCATCATATTCATCTTGTAGCCACAAAACCCCGTCATCCGTAGAATTGATGTGCCCTACCCAACCATTTCGTGAGACATTTCTTGTTCGCGTGTCACAGTACCAAACGAGATGTTCGCTTCCACAGTAAACGTGCCTCAAACTTTCATTTCTCCCTTCCATTCAAAACACGTTGATTCTGTTTTTTGTCAGCAACGAATGTATTTCACATCTGAATTTCCCATAGTAGATTTTAAACTGTGACATTTCTAAAGTAGTTCGTTACAATAGATTGGAACACGAGAATTAATGAACTATATTTCCAACAATATCAGTTTTGTTTTATGTGTTTCCATTATTTCAGCTGTTTGGAAGGGAAGCGGTTTTAAATTACTTTTCCTTTCGGAGGTTGTAGAACTTTTCACAGAATTTTACCCAAGTTACTGGACACCCAAAATTATAAATTCTACGGGATTATTTGAAAATTCTCAAATAAAGAACTCTATAACTGTCCAGAAAAGACGAAGTAAATAGAGAAAATTATCAATAAAGTAGAATCTAGTGAGATCCATTTCGAAACGATAGTTAGAACGAAGTTAGAAATCAATCACAAAATTGAAAACTTATCAAAAACAATACAATATTCCATCCACATTCTCTAATTTCTCGAAAATGTCCATTATATCTAGTAAAACTAAAAGAAATTCAAAGAACCCTACTCTTAAAAGTGAGTTGAATATTATTTTGCGAATATTTGGTTTAATTTTGAAAAATAAAGGTATTGTTAATGTGTTTTCGTATGATGCGTAGTTTTCGAGTTATTTGAATTTCAAAAATTAAAAATGTCTGGGGAATTCCGAGAATTGGATACATTAGCTGAATGTATTTCTATTCAAAAGATTCACAGAATTCAATATTTACCGTGTTGACACATCTGATAGTTAAGGATGGGGAAGTTTACCCACTTAGTTTTGGAGTAGCCCCCATTTTAAATTTACTTTTTATTTTCGTTGACCTTTCCAAATAATATTGATTTCTTTGGACATAAAGGTCCTACAGATGTGAAAAAAATGTTTTTTGGAAGATGAAACTACAAACTATCATTGAAGTAGAACAATATGAAAACATTTGACCTCAATAGTACAAGAACTAGCACATTGTGGTATAATTTTTTTTCAATGATTTAACACGCAAGGATATTAGCTACAAAACAACACCTACATTATTTGAGAGTTATTGCTGTTCGAACATGAATACTACGCGAGCGTCCCAAACTTTTTTTGCTGCTACAGGTCGTCATGTGGGCCACTGCCTGTCTACAAAGCAAAGGCCATTTTGAGCAATTTTATAATATAATAAATTTGTTTGTTTGATTATGAAAGATTATCGAAAGTACAATACTGAGTTTTATTTTATATGATCAGTTTTCATAGGGGTCATGTTCGAAAAGCAATTACTTTCTAATTATGTAACTTACAGAAATTATGTTGGTATCAATTTATGGCCAATCTCCTTGCGTGTTAGCTCACTGAAAAAAATTAAACTTCAATGGGCTAGTTCTTGTGCTATTACTAAGAGAATCAGTAAATTTTTTTTCGGAAATTTTTTCAAAGAATTTTTTTATGACTAAGTTCAATGTTTTTATATTGTTCCACTCAATTGAAAATAGGTAGTATCATCTTTCAAACACAATTTTTTTCACATTCAACTTTACGTCAAAAGAATTCTATATTATTTGGAAGGGTCAGCTAAAATGATAAAGTAAATTTAAAATGGGGGCCACTCCAAAACTGAAAGAGTAAACTCCTCAAATGTCGATAAAATTAGGTATATTTGATGCCATTCAATTATTGCTAAGTCATGACCAAACACACTGTTGAAATTTTCAAGTGAATTTCAAATATCAATAACTTTCTTGAGAATAATCACATCTTCACGAGCCATGAAGCATCCGAAACGTTGTTGTATTATCTTTCAAAAATAGTATTTAAATTCATTCAACTTCATTTGTGGCGTTATACGGGGTCTTCGAAAAATAGGTGAATATTTTTCAAGATAGATCGAGCGCCAAAATTTCAAGTGAAATTCAAACATCAATAACTTTCTTAAAAATGATCACATCTTCACGAGCCATGAAGCATCCGAACGCGGTTGTATTATCTTTCAAAAATAGTATTTAAATTCATTCAACTTCATTTGTGACGTTATAGGTAAGGGGTCTTCAAAAATAGGTGAATATTTTTCAAGAAAATAGATCAAACTCAATTTCTTGAGAAAGTTATTGAGGTTTGGAATTCACTTGGAATTTTCAATATGCTAAGACCATTTCCAGCAGTGTAGTTTGAATGAAACACACCACATGCCCACAACAAATTCCTATAGAACATCCAGTAAAGCTCCGAAGCAGTGAAATCAACACCAACCGAAAGTCATAAGCGTGAAAGCTTTCGCGAAAAGAAATATTAATTTTCTTCACGATACAACAGGAAAAGACTTTTGCTTATATTTATAAGAACATCCTGGCATGCATGGGATACTTTCTGGATGAAAAAATTCGAGCTTATGGTATTTGCAAGTCTGGGAGAGATGAGTCTTCCCTACTGCAGAATAGGATATGTCTGGATTACATTTCTCTGGATATTGCGAGAGAAGGAAAACTTTTTTATATCCCATTCCATTTTCGTTTATTTGCAAGAGAAACAAAGTCGTTAGACATTTTCAGGTTCGGGGTGTATGTTGTACTTTTAAATTCGTTTTTCCGAAGTACCTATAATACAGGGACGGGCCGACGCAAATTTTGGGGGGGGGGGGCACAGTTTCTTAAATGTACCAACTGTGCATTGAAGCCTTAGAAAACAATTAGTGAAAAGGGGTGGTATTTTGGGTTGCGAGTCAATGTTTTTTTGTCCGACAGCATTGAAAATAATTGAATATTCTTTGGTGATACTCTTTTAATTCTGCATTACCAGATCGACACCCTCTTCGTATATGATGTTCTCATATTTGCAAAATATTAATGGAGATTTTGAAAGAATATTATGGTTTCATTCAATAAGAATAAAAGTGGAAAGGCTTTTGACTTGTATGATGATTACAACAGAAATATATTCAGAGATGTATATCATCGCCATGGAACATTGTCATAGTAAGTTTTCAAATTTTTATAAGTTTGGATATGTATTCTGCTAACAAATTATCTTTTTGAAATCGTGAAATTACTCCAGTTACATGAAAGTACGACAAAAAGCGTGTCCATTGACGAAAAAAAATTTAAGAAAAGCCCCGAGCAGGAGCTTTTGAGCGATCGTTCTTTGGTGCAGCAATAAGACTATTGTTTCAAAATTTTATATGGGATTTAAATTGATATAAAATATATGAATGCAGAATCTCAGCACACTCGGAATTATATTCTGAAAATTATTCAAAAAATGGAATAAATGTAGGAAATAAATAATTACAAAATAAAATTCTGTAATTCTGATGATGCGATATCCTCTTGAAATGTTGCATGAACATTCAGTATACCAGTTTTGATTCACAAAATAACTTTCACTTGAATCATCTATTCTGTTATGGAAATATAGCAATATTCTTCTTTCAATATTCCAAGTCAATTTTTCTATTGTTCTGTTGACACTATGGCCACAAAATTCTGCATGAACATTCAGTGTATCAAACTTCATTTAAAAAATAAATTTCATTTCAATCGGAAATTTTTTCAGTGGAAATATGGAGGTTCTTCTCTTCAATATCCCAATTGAATTTTCTATGGTTCTGTGGCCACAAAATTTTGCATGAAGCATATTATGAGCATCTTGAATATGGCCGCAAAATTTCATTTCGATGGGTTTTGTTTTGTCTGAGATATTGAGGAACAAATATTTTGAAAGGACATATTTCATGGAACTCCCTGTACGATTTGACTGGTTAACGAACTTAACCGAACCATTTGGGAACCCTGAAAATTTCAAGTCTTCAGGACAATCCCTTCTTTATTGTGCTAACGGCCGGACGGACAGCCCCACGGATAGAATTGAATTTGACCACGAATTCGTCATCAGGAAGTAGAACCCTATCTTTAGGGACTATTTTCGGTTCGAAATTCGAAAATTACAGACATTTGGGCAAAACGATATAACACTCGTTCAAGTAAAACGAGCGCTCAAAAATCACCAGAATAGATTTAATGACGTATGTTCAGCATTAAACCATTCAAAGGATACCGGTAGAATTACACCCCATTAATTCCGTTGAATTTTCACCAACCGAGGAATAAATTTTCGTGGAAACCAGAGCGGTCAGGAGCCACAAACCGACTGCAACAAAAAATTAATTGAATGAGATTCCACAATGTTAGGAAACTGAATTACCTTTTCGGTAAAACAACATGCACCGCACTGTAGGGATGTTCGGCAAAACTCAGTCACAATTAAAAGCTGAGGGTAAAAACAAAAATTGACAAAAGCCGACATCTAAAGGGGCCCACTCACTAGGAAGGAAGAATGCGCAGTTAAGTATCTGCACGTTTGCTGTAAAGTAAACGTGTACATTCATATTTCCCACACACAGACACTTTTGCTTGTTGAGTGAGGATGTGCGACAAGCGTGAGATGACGTCGAAAAAAGACCTGATGTTAATGGCAGTGGCGTGTATCGTTATTTAGGAAAAAATGTCCAATGTATAAATAGCGAACCCGACACTGTATTGCTAAAAATATGCAACATGCACAGACTTGTTGCCCATACACGGTCGTTCTTGGTCATTCTTCCACGTACGGTGAACAATGCACACGCTAAAAATCAAAACTATCTTGATTCCGACGGAGATAATTGCGCATTCCAAATTTCGAACGGCGGAACGCCATACACACACTGTTTTCACTGTACCCCGTACCACGCGCATTCAAGTCTTCGCGCTTCCTTCTTAGTGAGTGGGCCCTTTTAGACACGATGAAGCAGACTCATGATGAACAGATGGACCAACAAAAATCGGAATTCAATATGCTCATGCAATGTATAAATGTTCAATGTGATCTTACTGGAGAACAAAATCAGCAAAAAGCCGAATTTCTAAGTCTGATGAGGAAAATAAAGAATCCCCAAATAGAAATAATTAATTGTTATGTTGCAATTTTATTTTATTTTTTTTTCATATTATAATGTTTATTTTTCGCATATCGGTTTTCTATTCATTTGAAGCTTATTTCATTTTTTATGTATATCTAAACTTTTTCTGTTTTTTGAATAGGATGAGATTTAATACGAATTTGTTGTGAATTCTTCAATAATTTTCTGTCTTTTTGGTGGGTGAAAAAGTGTTGCAAAAGGCTACGTTGAAAATTCATTGCCCCAAAAAAAAGTGGCAGACCAGATTTATAACTTCTGACTTCATTTTAATGAATAATAGTGAATTGACGCTGGATATTCATTTGAAAAACAAGAGTAGATCCTCGACGAAGTCTGACAAAAAACGTGTCGATTGACGAAAAAAAAATCACCAAAATAGATTTAATGACGTATGTTCAGCATTAAACCATTCAAAGGATACCGGTAGAATTACACCCCATTAATTCCGTTGAATTTTCACCAACCGAGGAATAAATTTTCGTGGAAACCAGAGCGGTCAGGAGCCACAAACCGACTGCAACAAAAAATTAATTGAATGAGATTCCACAATGTTAGGAAACTGAATTACCTTTTCGGTAAAACAACATGCACCGCACTGTAGGGTGTTCGGCAAAACTCAGTGGAAGTCACATCAAACGCTGAAGGTAAAAACAAAAATTGACAAAAGCCGACATCTAAAGGGGCCCACGCACTAGGAAGGAAGAATGCGCAGTTAAGTATCTGCACGTTTGCTGTAAAGTAAACGTGTACTTTCGTATTTCCCACACACTTCTGCTTGTTGAGTGAGGATGTGCGACAAGCGTGAGATGACGTCGAAAGAAGATCTGATGTTAATGGCAGTGGCGTGTATCGTTATTTAGGAAAAAATGTCCAATGTATAAATAGCGAACCCGACACTGTATTGCTAAAAATTTGCAACGTGCACAGACTTGTTGCCCATACACGGTCGTTCTTGGTCATTCTTCCACGTACGGTGAACAATGCACAAGCTAAATATAATAAAAAATCAAAACTATCTTGATTCCGACGGATATAATTGCGCATTCCAAATTTCGTACGGCGGAACGCCATACACATACTGTTTTCAATGTACCCCGTAATACGCGCATTCAAGTCTTCGCGCTTCCTTCTTAGTGAGTGGGCCCTTTTAGACACGATGAAGCAGACTCATGATGAACAGATGGACCAAGAAAAATTGGAATTCAATATGCTCATGCAATGTATAAATGTTCAATGTGATCTTACTGGAGAACAAAATCAGCAAGAAGCTGAATTTCTAAGTCTAATGAGGAAAATAAAAATCCCCAAATAGAAATAATTAATTGTTATGTTGCAATTTTATTTTTTTTTTTCATATTATAATGTTTATTTTTCGCATATCTGTTTTCTATTCATTTGAAGCTTATTTCATTTTTTATGTATATTTCTAAACTTTTTCTGTTTTTTGATTAGGATGAGATTTAATAAGAATTTGTTGTGAATTCTTCAATAATTTTCTGTCTTTTTGGTGGGTGAAAAAGTGTTGCAAAAGGCTACGTTGAAAATTCACTGCCCCAAAAAAAAAGTGACAGGCCAGATTTTTAACTTCTGACTTCATTTTAATGAATAATAGTGAATTGACGTTGAATATTCATTTAAAAAACAAGAGTGGATCCTCGACGAAGTCTGACAAAAAACGTGTCGATTGACGAAAAAAAAATCACCAAAATAGATTTAATGACGTATGTTCAGCATTAAACCATTGAAAGGATACCGGTAGAATTACACCCCATTAATTCCGTTGAAATTTCACCAACCGAGGAATAAATTTTCGTGGAAACCAGAGCGGTCAGGAGCCACAAACCGACTGCAACAAAAAATTAATTGAATGAGATTCCACAATGTTAGGAAACTGAATTACCTTTTCGGTAAAACAACATGCACCGCACTGTAGGGATGTTCGGCAAAACTCAGTGGAAGTCGCAATTAAACGCTGAAGGTAAAAACAAAAATTGACAAAAGCCGACATCTAAAGGGGCCCACTCACTAGGAAGGAAGAATGCGCAGTTAAGTATCTGCACGTTTGCTGTAAAGTAAACGTGTACTTTCGTATTTCCCACACACAGACACTTTTGCTTGTTGAGTGAGGATGTGCGACAAGCATGAGATGACGTCGAAAAAAGATCTGATGTTAATGGCAGTGGCGTGTATCGTTATTTAGGAAAAAATGTCCAATGTATAAATAACCCGACACTGTATTGCTAAAAATATGCAACATGCACAGACTTGTTGCCCATACACGGTCGTTCTTGGTCATTCTTCCACGTACGGTAAACAATGCACACGCTAAAAATCAAAACTATCTTGATTCCGACGGATATAATTGCGCATTCCAAATTTCGTACGGCGGAACGCCATACACACACTGTTTTCACTGTACCCCGAACCACGCGCATTCAAGTCTTCTCGCTTCCTTCTTAGTGAGTGGGCCCTTTTAGACACGATGAAGCAGACTCATGATGAGCAGATGGACCAACTAAGTCTGATGAGGAAAATAAAAAATCCCCAAATAGAAATAATGGATTGTTATGTAGCAATTTTATTTTATTTTTTTTTTCATATAATAATGTTAATTTTTCGCATATCTGTTTTCTATTCATTTGAAACTTATTTCATTCTTTATATATATATCTAAAATTTTCCTGTTTTTGATTAGGATGAGATTTAATACGAATTTGTTGTGAATTCTTCAATAATTTTCTGTCTTTTTGGTGGGTGAAAAAGTGTTGCAAAAGGCCACGTTGAAAATTCACTACCCCAAAAAAAAGTGGCAGACCAGATTTTTAACTTCTGACTTCATTTTAATTAATAAAAGTGAATTGAAGCTGAATATTCATTTGAGAAACAAGAGTGGATCCTCGACGTAGTCTGACAAAAAACGTGTCGATTGACGAAAAAAAGAATCACCAAAATAGATTTAATGACGTATGTTCAACATTAAACCATTCAAAGGATACCGGTAGAATTACACCCCATTAATTCCGTTGAAATTTCACCAACCGAGGAATAAATTTTCGTGGAAACCAGAGCGGTCAGGAGCCACAAACCGACTGCAACAAAAAATTAATTGAATGAGATTCCACAATGTTAGGAAACTGAATTACCTTTTCGGTAAAACAACATGCACCGCACTGTAGGGATGTTCGGCAAAACTCAGTGGAAGTCACAATTAAAAGCTGAGGGTAACGTCGTAAAATTCCGGCAGTTTCATTTACCGGAGTTGTTAGGCCATTTTGTCACTTGGTTACCTTTTAGCTGACTAAGATTTATGCTTTCCGGTTGAATCTGACTAAATATTCGCCCCGGGAGGGTCAGTCGGACGTACCGGTCATTTCTCATTTGGAAAACCCTACGAAGCTGTTGCTCGATCCTCAAGAAAGCGAATATAAGGGGTGTTTCAAATTTCAGCGTTTTTTTTGATAAATAAAATATAGATGACGCGAGGAATTCGTCTGGGTATTTTGACATTCAAGTTAAGTGCTGTTAGATATTTATAAAAATGGTTTCATACGCGGTACAACAACGTGTTCAAATTGTTGTATAATTTTATGAAAATCAGATGAAAAATTACGTGACTTTTATGATTTTTTTCAGTGTGTTTGGTCATGACTTAGCGATAATTTAAAGACATCAAATATACCTAATATTATCGACAAAAACACCCAAATTTGGAAGTTTACTCCCTTAGTTTTGTAGTAGCCCCCATTTTAAATTTACTTTTTTATTTTCGTTGACCCTTTCGAATAATATCGATTTCTTTGGACATAAAGGCCCTACAGATGTGAAAAAAAATGTTTTTTGAAAGATGATACTACCACCTTTCATTGGAGTATAACAATATAGAAACATTCAACTTGAAAACGTCATAAAAAATTCTTTAAAAAAGTTTTATTAAAAATATGTACTGATTTTCTTAGTAAATCCGCAATAGTACAAGAACTAGCACATTGAAGTATAATTTTTTTCAATTATTTAACATGTAAGGATATTAGCTACGAAACAACACTTATATAATTTCTGTAAGATACATACATTGAGAGTTATTGCTGTTCGAACATGATCACCGCGCGAGCAAAAGACACAAGACAGATCGTCATGAAGGCCACTGCCTGTCTACAGAGCAGAGGCGGCAATTTTGAGCACTTTTTATGATTAAATTGTTTGTTTGATCATTAAAAATTATCGAAAGTACAGTACTGAGGTTTTTTTTATTTCATAAATTTCATAAGAGTCATGTTCGAACAGCAATTACTTTCTAAATATGTAACTTATATGTATCTTTTTGTAGCTAATATCCTTGCGTGTTAGCTCATCGTGAAAAAATATACTTCAATTTGCTAGTTCTTGTACTATTGCGAATTTACTAAGTTAATTTTTCTTCTAAATATTTTTTAAAGAATTTTTTATACAATTTTTAAGTTATATGTTTTCATATTGTTCCACTTAAATAAAAGGCGGTAGTATCATCATTCAAAAAATATTTTTTCACATCTTTAGAACCTTTATGTCCAAAGATATCGATATTGTTAGGAAGGGTCAACTAAAATAAAAAAGTAAATTCAAAAAGAGAGTTTATCCAAAATTAAGGGGGTAAACTCCCCAATGTGAGTGGTTTTGTCGATAAAATTAGGTATATTTGATGCCCTTAAATTATCGCTAAGTCATGACCAAACACACTGTATAAACGTCCATCAGAAAACACTATTGGTCGAAATATCAAAATATTTCAAGAGACCGGTTCGGTGTGAGATCTAAAAATTCAAGAAAGCCCTGAGCAGGAGCTTTTGAGCGGTAGTTCTTTGGTGAAGCAAAGAGGCTATTACCTCAAAATTTTGTATAGGACTTGAGATTCATACTAAATATAAAGGGTGTTACATATTAGTATGTCACAAGTGAGGGGGTGAATTTACATGTTATTTGAAAAAAAAACCATGGGTCCGTGAAAGCTTCGTTGCGGAGCTACAGGATTTTGAAGTTTCCAATAAAATTGGGTTTTTCTTTATAACTCCTGCAATTTTTGAGGTATTCAGTCCAAATTTGGAATGCGAGCTACTTTCAACAGTCTCCAACATAACACGTCCTGAATTTTAACTAGAATCTACAGGGTGTTTTTTTCCAGAACCATGTCTCCTTTTCCCCCTCAAACTTTTTCGCGAAACGCCACTGATCAGCAAATTTTCGGCATACCTATCGAGTATTTCTATTATTTTGTTTATTAAGTGAATAACATACAATCGTTCAATAATTTTTCACTCGAAATCGGAGAGAGATACGAAAAAATTACATGAGTCAAAAAAGTTTCTTAATTGAACGGTGGCGTACCGCCAAAAATTTTGAAAGGGAAAAATAAGACATGGCTACGGAAAAGAAAACACCCTGTAAATTCTAGTTGAGATTCAGGACGTAAAATGATGGAAAATGTTGAAAATAGCTTGCATTTCGAATTTGGACTGAATATCTCAAAAACTGCAGGAGTTATGAAAAAAAAACATTTTTTTTGAAATGTCAACAACCTGTAGCTCCTTAACGAAGCTTATGCGGACCCATGTTTATATGGACTTTTTTTCTTGAAATTACACATGCATTCATCCCCTCAAGTTGTGACATACTATTATGTAACACCTTGTATAAATGCAAAATCTCAGCACGATCGGAATAATATTATGTATGTAAAAGCTTAACAATCGAAAAAATCGAATTCTGTAATTCTGATAATGCGATCCTCTTAAAATGCATGAACAGTATAGCAATCTTCACTTACAAAATAAATTTCACTCGAATCGGATATCTTGTTATGAAAATATGGAGATTCTTCTTTTCAATATCCAAATTGAATTTTCTATGGTTCAGATGACGCGATCTTCTTGAAATTTTGCGTGAACGTTCAGTACATCAATCTTCATTTACAAAATGAATTTCACCCGAATGAGATAGGTACCTTGTTATGGAAATATGAAGTTTTATCATTGAATTTTCCATGGTTCTGACCACAAAATTTTGAATGCGGCTTGTTAGGAGCATCCTGCATTTGGCCGCAAAATTTCCCTGTACGATTCGGCTGGTTAACGAACTTAACCGCGGCATTTGGGATCTGAACTGACACTGAAAATCTGAAGTATTTAGGACAATCCTTTTGAACGTTATCGTGCGGACGCTCCCACAGACAGAATTGAATTTGACCACTAATTCGTCATCAAGGAATCGAACCCTATCGTTTGAGACCATTTTCGACTGAATATTCGAAAATTACAGACACTTGGACAAAACGACACAGCACTCGTTTAAGTAAAACGAGCTTGGAAAATTTTTGTGTAGAAATTGAGGGTTGAAAGTTTGTTGTTTCGTTTTTCTATTGTCTTCATAAAGTGTTTCAGTGGTGCTTTATTGCTAGCTCTTATTATATGTTTGTTTTTGTTATATGTATTTCATTTTGAACAACTGACAGAACTAGGTAGGACACAGCTGTCCTGTTAGGTTATATTTGTGCTTCTATTCTACTATTGCTATTCCATTTGAGTCCTGAGGAAATCGAAATATATCGACGAAACGTCGACTTTGTTTTAAAAAGTTGTTTCAAATTAGTCCTAAAACTTGGGGCGCTACCACTTCATTATTTCAGTTTTCCTTTTGTTCAACAGAGATGGCCCAAACTACCAATCTCGTTGTATTGTAAAAACCATTCTGTATATGATAAGAATTCAGAATTCCCACAAAGAAAACTTCTAATCCAATCAAGTATTACTCCGCAATGGAGATCTCAGCAATATTTTCGACGTCAGTGCCGCGTTCCAATTTATACGTCACGTGACCGGGTACCCCTAAGTCCTAAGAAGGATTTCGCGAAACTAATTATTTCCAAGATATTAAATTCGGCTTGTGTAGAAAGAGAGGCGGTCACCCTTGAATAAGAAGATTATCATCCAAGAACATAGCTCCGCTCAAGGTTTACATTGGGAGCAGGGACATTGAATTCGTATGTTATTATGTCCTGAAAAAATAACTTGTTCCTGAAGGGATGAAATGAACTAGTGGTTGGCAGTATAAAGCGGATTTATCTCAAAAAGGGTATTTGAGTCATCGTCCTATGCGAAACTATAAACCAAATGGGGCGAATGCAGTGGCGGATGCTCAGAGGAGGCAGAAGAGGTCGGGCCTCCCCTAATTTCACTGCATTTTATTCAATTTTAAATTGCAGTTCAAATAAAAAATAATCACATTTCTATATCTGTATTATTTCCATCATTCTATCTACTATCCAAATCTCAAAGTAATAAACATATGTTTATTACTCAGCGACATGAAGCATTCATACATTATCCGCAACACACAATACAGCGTAACGGGTAGCAGGCAAACCGCTAAGCGAAGGAGGCTCGCCAGTACGAGTCGAGATTCGTTAGAATATAATGTTTCAAACTTCTTGAAATTAATGGTGGAGGAACCACTCAAAATTCAAGCTGTAGATCACGTGTCGGAGGCCTGGCTCCGCGGCATTATTTTCGCTTTTGGGCGAACGAGCTTAGCCAAAACTGAACGTCCGATCGGCCCGAATCAACCCCGGCGATCGTGGATGGAGATCAGCTGTTGTTTTAATTCCCTTCGTTCTTATCAAAGAAGTATTAATCCTCTCAGTGTGCGGTTTGTGGTTTTGTGACATTTTTCAGAAAAATTTGTAGGTAAGATTTTAATATTTTTGCGAGAAAGATGGAAACTGAAACAAGAAGTGAGAATTATAATGCAAGTAGTGAACTTAAAGAAACGCAAGATTCTGTAGATTTTATTTTGAATAATGAATTCAGTAAAATGCCTTACGAGTAATTTAGACACCTCGACCAGCAATGCCAAATTTTATTATTAATTCTGCTCATAATCGTTCGTTCTGCGTAGAATGGTATAATAAATGCGATTGGCTGACAGAAAGCCCAGTTCGAAATAAATTATTTTGTTGGTTGCATTCATTTTTTCTGTATTGTGATAGTATGCCTTGATTTAGAGACATTGATATGATTGTGTTTCTTCAAATCAAAGGGAATTCGTATTAAATGCAACATGTCAAATTATAAGTTCTACATACCGGCCATTATGAAGGTCAAAGGCCGTCATATTCCTTCGGAATAGTACATGAAAAACTTTATCCACGACTATTGTAAAATCCATCCATTGTACGTCTATGCGCTCGGTCTTAATATTACCCATTAATCACAAGGGAATAATAAGATTATTTTTCACTGCTGTCAGATACTTCATAGATTTAACTTTGATATAATATTCTTTAAATTGGTATTTCTTCAGTATTCTTAAGTACGCCAACTAACAAATATGGGCATACTTTGTCAATCGATGGCCAAATCTACTTCAATTATATCAATTAAAGCTTTATTCATTACAAAATATACAATAAACAATTCTCCAAAAATTCCTCATATGTCAACTCAACTATTTTCACGCTTGTCATAGAAGGGTCTTGTCGCGGTCGCCAAATGTTAAAATCTTCAAGAAATATATTCAATAGTACTGGATAAAGTATAGTATGCTACCCGCGTATAATGGCTGTTATTGGATGCGTTCAGCAACACTCAACTGTTGGCATAAAGCAAAAATCAGTTGAGTAGAGTTGAATTTCAGCGGATGAAAATTTTCTGAACGCTTCGCTGAGTGATTTACAAATCTGACATATCATGATATATAACCTTATTTTTTGATACCCACTTAAGAAACTTGTTGTGATTGTACTTTCAGATTATAAATTGATGTGTATTTGGAATAACCAAAATACTCCTAAATAAACTTCAACTAATAGAACACAACAATACTAAACTTCAACTAAAAACCCTAAACATAAATCATAAAATAGGTATATGCGCAAGTCTCAGAGGTCAGATGAGTTAGAAAACGCAAATTTTTACCGCTGCCAGAAATCGACAGCTGCTGAGAAACATCGATCTGTCAGCGGTTTTGCTGAACGCTATCGCTCACTCAACTTACTCAACTGTTGTCAACAGCAAAGATTAGGGTCAACAGTTTAGTGCTGCTGAAGGTACCCATTGACTGGGTGATTTGGTCCAAATTTCACCTCGCGAATAAAGCGGCCTACAGACGATCAACTTAGTTGAAGACTATGTTGTCAACTAGGTTGTAAACCAAATGAAAGTGAAAATAGCGGTTGTCAACCAAGTTGAAAACATCATTTCAGCGGTGGTTTCCATCGAGTGAACTAGTCGGCTGATAAGGAGAAATTATCGAAACATGGAGAGAGATCTTTCGTTGTATGTTATTATAAACGATATTTGCGACAATGTGGTGCAAGCACAGTCCGTGAATGAAACAATTTGGACCAAGGATTGGTACCACAATCGGTCTCATTTTTTCCATTCCGGTTTAATGAAAGAACTTTTCGAATTTTGAGCCGAAATTGGTCTCAAACGATTGGGTTCTTCTCCCTGATGACGAATCCGTGGTCAAATTCAATCCGGCCCGTGGGGCCGTCCGGCCATAAACAAGATAACTTTCTAAGGAATTGTCCTTGAGACTTGAGAATTTCAGGGTGAGTTCGATTTCCAAATGCCACAATTAAGTTCGTTAATCAGCCAAATCGTACAAGGTGCTCCATAAAATATGACCATTCCAAATTTTTGTTCCTCAATATCTCAGACAGAACGAAACCAATTGGAATAGAATTTCTCGACCACATGCAAAATGCTCATAGTAAGCCTCATGCGAAATATTGAAAGGAAGAATCTTTATATGTAATTACAAGATATCCAAGAATCGCATCATCTGAAGCATTTGATTCAATTCTCTTTTAATTATTGATTTTTACATATTTCATTTTTCAATAATTTCCATAATATATGTAAGTCTGATCATCCTGAGATTTTGCATTCATTCACTAAGCATGAATCTCTACTATACTATACAAAATTTTGAGTTAATAGCATTATTGCTTCACCAATGAATGTTCGCTCAAAGCATCTGCTCAGGGTTTGTTTCATATATCTCGGATTTTACTCCCCATAATTCAGGAAGATCTTTCACCCAATCAAAGAAATCTACCCAAACTTGAATGTTTGTAATATTTCTCATATTTTCTAGTTGAATTACTACCTTTCCTCGAATATTTACGACGAATTTTGAATACGCTATGAGATGTTTACTCTACAAGGTAGAATTCCAACTGGTGTTGTCAACCTAGTTAATGACTACCATACAGACGCTCCAACTTAGTCGTCAACATCAGGCTCCGCCCACCAAATATCAAACCGATTTGATCTATCATCAACTTAGTCTTCAACCTGGAATATCAACCACCAACCAGCCTACAGACGTTCAACTTGGTCGTCAACATGCCGTGTTTACAACTAAGTCTTCAACTAGGTTGATCGTCTGTAGGCCGCTTAATAGCTATCATTATACGCTCGTTGCATAATATACTACTGAACCTTCTGCTTTCATATGAGGAAAAGCATATGAATAAATATTGAAAATCAACATGAATTTTTGATTTTCAAAAACGGACAGTCCTATTGCCGGACCTAGTACTAATCATTATTATCATTTTCATCTTGCACAGATTCCATATTAAAACGAAAACGACGTAAACGACATCGAAAATGAAATACGATTCATTGTGAGCTCATGAATTAGTAACCCTTATACCATTATCAGCAGAAATTCAGGTCGCATTGTTCACCCTGTTCAATTTGGCATTCGATTCGGAAACATTTAGATTTATTAGCAGGGCGGTTTTATCGACGTTGATTTTATTAAAGCGATCCACAGAAATCTCATTTGTTTTATTCGACACGACACAGCATCAGGTCACCATGACGTTACTGTTGAACGAATATGACACGAGTGGAGCTAATTGGCTACCTGAAAAAGTGAATGAATGCGAGAAAGAAAAGAACCAAACGCTTGTGATATTGGGAATGTGCAGTTCCGCTCTATTCGCAGATATTCCGATGATCAACAATGTATTCATCAGAGCGATTATGATTTCTTTTTGGGGTTTTATAGGGCAGGATAGAGGCGGATAACTAGGCAGCGGAATATTGTTGTTTTCTATTCCCTGAAATTGGTTTATTCACGATTATTATACTTACAGGCAGAGCTGTGCCGAGCACTGAAGAAAAGTGCTTCGAGCACAAAGCACTAAGCCCTATTGAAAAGTGCTCCGGAATCTCGAGCACTAAGCCCTTATTTTTCAAGAAATACTCGCGATTACTAAGCACTTTTGAAAAGTAATTCGTTCACAACGAGCACCGAGCACTAAGCACTTTTCAAAATGAACCTTTGTATTTTCCATCCAAATGTTTCTTAGTTTGAAATTTTGATTTTAATGTCCTGATGTTTTTTGTCGAGTGTTATCGTGTTTTGAACTGGCCTAATTGAAATTGACAACAGTTTTTTTTCTCAACAAGTTCAATATTGTCTTTCACAGAAAACATAGTTACCATGACGTCATATAAAATATGGAACAATAGCATGTGGTCTCGAAACAGAAAACAATATTCGAAGTGTTATAGAAAGACAATGACGTCTTGGCAACAAATAAGATGGAATTTTTTTTTGTGACGAACCTAAAAAAATTCATATAAAAAAATTGGAAAAATAACATGTGGTCTCGAAACAGAAAATAAAATTCGAAAAGTTATAGAAAGACAATGACGTTTTGGAAATAAATAATATGGAATTTTTTTTGTGTCGAAGCTAAAGAAAATGCTACAATGAAAAAACGTTTTCTGAGCTCTTTATGTCCTTCATTAAGTGAACAGACTGTAACTTGAATATTCGCCAATGAATAACTTGAAAGCATGATTATAGAAACTTGCATCGTATAAAAAAAAACGCATTGCTCCATAGAATTTCCCAAAAAAATTTTGCCATACAACAAAACACTTTGTTCTCCGTGTCAAAATAATGGAAACATAAAGACTTGTACCATAACATACAGCGAGGGCGTTTTTTTAATTCCAGAGTTATAATAAAGGAAAAACTTAACCACTTAGATATCCATAAAGGTTGAACGAAAAAATATTAATATTTTAGTTCTTTGTTTATTCCAATCAGGCTTAAGTCCGTCATTTTCATGTTCCGACAAGTCCATAAAGGGCTTAGTGCTTGGTAATTTCTGAAAGTGCTCGGGAGCACTGCGATGCTTAGGAGCACTTTGTAGAATTACTAAGCACTAAGCCCTTTCAAAAATTCGCGAAGCACCAAGCACTAAGCACTGGTTCACTCTAGTGCTCGCGAGCACTGTGCTTACGAGCACAAAAGTGCTTCGAGTGCTTTCACGAGCACTAAGAACAAGACTTCGGCACAGCTCTGCTTACAGGGTATATTATAAACAAAGAAAGCGGAGAATAATATTAATTTATTTAAAAATCAACCAATATTAAACCCATACTTCGGAACTAATCCCGTCAAACGCACAAAGAACATGCATGGTGGTTATATCAACCAGAGCATCCATATAAAGCTATTTCGCCCTATTTGAGGCTCTTCAGTATGAAGGATCTCCGTCTGAAAGGCATTGTAGGTTCCTTTATTTGAAGAAATTTCTATCGACAACATTTCTTCAAATATGGGAACCTAGAATGGCTTTCAGACGGAGCTCCTCCATACTGAAGAGCCCTAAATAGGCCGAAATAGCTATCTATGGATGCTCTGTTTGATATTACCACCATGCATGTTCTTTGTGCGTTGACGGGATTAGTTCCAAAGTATGGGTTTAATATTGTTTGATTTTAAATCAATTAATATTATTCACCACTTTCTTTGTTTATATTATATCTATGTTTCTGTTAAACGAATGAATTTTCACTTTGCACTATTATACAAGCTGTTTCCTAATGGAATTTCAATATTTCTGAGGGTGATTTTTGGGCCCATTTCAAGAAAAAAAGTTACAGGGTGGTTAAAGTTAACCAGTGCCGACTCAATTAACATAGCCCCAAATATAATTTAGACAATCAGTGGCATGTCACTGACTATTCTTAAAATAAAAAAAAAATCTGTATTCTGCGTGGTGATATTGTCATATGTATGTATTAACGATATTTTATCATAATACGGAGAAACCGTTTTTATTTTTATAAGCGAAAAACGTGCATCTGAGTGAAAAAAGTCAGGAGATCAACTTTGGTGAGAAAAGATTGGGGATTTCAAGAATAATTTTTTTTAGGAAAAATCTGTGGCGTACCATCAATGTCTGTCAAAATAGGAAGGTCAAATTACGTACGAACGCCACTGGTGGAATTAAAAAAAAAGTGATACATTAAAAAATGCCTCTTGATTCATAGTACATGTACGACAAATTTCATTAAAATATCTGAAGTGGTATTGTAGATATTAATAAAAAATGATTTATTTTTAAAAACTTCACCACCCTGTAACTCAAAAGGTAAGACGTTTAGGACATATGTTCATATGAAGTTTTTTTCTTAAAATGGGCCCAAAATCACCCCCATAAATATTGACATTCAATTAGGAAACACCCTGTATAATCAGATTTATATTATATTCTTTAAATTGCTATTTCTTCAGTATTCTAAAGTACCTACTTTAACTAACAAATATGGTTATCAATTGAATGTCAAATCTAATTCTATTACTTCAATTTTCATTACAAAATATAGAATGACAAAAGTTTTCAAAAATTTCTCATGTGTCTACTTGACTTTTTCCACACTTGTCAATGAAGGGTCTTGTCACGGTCGTAAAATGTTAGAATCTTCAAGAAATATACCCAGTAGTCGTGGATAAAGTATAGTATGCTACTCGCGTAAAGTCTGTTCACGACAGGTTGAGCCATCGGTTGGTCATGGAAATTTGGCATATTCCACTGTGTATATTAAAATATTAGGTAATGTTCTTTATTTTCTTGTCAGATTGATACGCAATGTTGTCAATATTGCATAGAGTTCTCTGATAACTCCCAAGCTCCTCGAACGAGGCCGGGTACATTCGGCAACGTTGGCTTTATTTTACGTTATGACAGCAAATACTGTCAACTTCAGACAAATAAACAAACGCCTACTATGCGCTCAAACTTTCGTGAACGGACTATATGTATAATGGCTATTATTCTGTTGGTGATAAACATACCCATTAACCACTAGTGAATAATAAGTCATTAGTCAATAATGAAATATATTCAGTAGTCTTGGATGAAGTACAGTATGCTACTCACTTATAATGGCTGAACAATTAAGGAGAAAAAACGCTAAATATAATAAAGAAATAAAAAAAGTTTAGACAATTTTATTCCATATGAACAACGATAAAATATTGAAATTTCACATTACAGATTAACTACTGGAATTGAAAATAAAACATCATTGTTTGAACAGTGGAAACTAATGGTACCTATCTTAAAATTTAATGTATTCGAGAATTATCAGTTTCATTAGTCAATAGAAGTGCTAATGAACAGAATCAAGTCAAATGAAGAAATAGTACTGAAACAAACATTATGTGACGAACATAAACATTTTATGCTCATGACAAATTAATATATATCTAGAGTAATACCTAAATGAAGATAACTCTATTTGAGAAAATTACTCGTTACTCATATGCATTTCGTATTTCACCTGGAGAGTTTACTTTGAAACATGCTTCATCGTTCATTGAATGAATTGATTTCTTCATAAGATAATTCTGATGAATCGGCGGTTCCAAGATATCCTGATTTGAACTTAAGGAAGCACCTCTACCTACAGCTATAGTCCGTTCACAAAAGGTTGAGCGCATAGTAGGCGTTTGTTTATTTATCTGAAGTTGGCAGTATTTGCTGTCATAACGTAAAATAAAGTTAACGTTGCCGAATGTAGCTGGCCTCGTCCGACGATCTTGCGAGTTATCAGAGAACTCTATGCAATATTGACAACATTGCATATCAATCTGACAAGAAAATAAATAACATAACCTAAAATTTTAATATACACAGTGGAATATGCCAAATTTCCATGGCCAACCGACGGCTCAACCTTTCGTGAACCGACTATACATGCATGTTATACTCGATAGATGAGAATTGTTTTAATTGTTGTGAATTGTAAACTAGCAAAACTATCAACCTAAGATAAAGAAACCGAGGCCTACTTTGTGCTCTATAATATGTGAACGGGGTATAGATGGCACTAATAGTTTATTACATCGGTATATATGTGCACAGTGTCAATCTATATCAGGGTGTCAATAATTGAACCTCCCACCCTATTCGTTGAATTCCTGTTCATATCCGACTGAAAGACATATTTCACTACAACTATTTACCGGAATTAACCGCGACATGATACCTAATAAATGAGCTGCTTCCTCGACCTGTCAACCAGGATTAGTAGAACTATACCGAATGAATCTATGTTACGACATAATCTGTTATCAGCTCTGCTGAACCATTTCTCAGTGCTTTATGGGGTTCTTATGAACACCATAGTTCCTAGTGTTCAGAAGCGAACATCAATATTGAATATCCGCTGATCATAGGATAACACGAGCTTTGATGAACCCTCCTAATCTATAATGAATTAAGGTATACGAGGGATGATTGGGAACATCATGGAAAACATTCATAACATTCTGAAATAATGATCTTGCCTTCGGTGAATTCCTCAAGGTATGATTTCACTTAGGCCTTGATATTTCTATTGTTATTTGAGGTTAACAGTTCGAAATCGATGTAACCTGAACTAGCGTTGTAATTAGTGGACTTCAAACTCCTGGGGGATACACCAGGGTTCATAGATGAGGGGGTTTTGAAATAGGCAGGCTTATGAGTTAGGGGTACCTTAGGTAAGGGGACAATTAGAGGAAAAATGGGTTGGCAATTCTCACTAAATAAATTGACTCATCAAATTTATTTGGCGTTTGTTTAGTTCTATTCGTTTCGAAAACATTATTCAAATTTACGGTATTTTGATAAACTTCTTCATAATACACTCATATTTTTAAGGCAATTCGTGTGAAGTGATATTGTTTCTGATTTAATTTGCTCCTGCTTCTTCCCAACGAATAAAGGGTTGTACGTAAATGAACGAAATATTCATTTTGAACTATTTCAGATGAGAATGAACGAATTTTTCAAAAGTCTTCACACGAAATTGAACTGGAAGAAAAATTAAGAACAATGAGAAAATAAATTTAATATCAGGAAAAACTTATCATCAGTTGACAGTATTCAATAACTCTCTTGTTATGCAATTATCGGAAGAAAGAAAGAGAACTGCTCATTTGCAAGCAATCATTGAAGGTATTCGAAAGAAACATTCAGATTGTATTGATATTGACTATTTGTATCAGATAACCGAAGAAATTTCATCTAAAACTCTGCTACGTCCTAAGCAACTTGACTTAATTTTAAAAATTAGAAAAGTACGATCATGAGTATTGATGCTAATTGCAAGATAAAGAAAGAGCTGTTGTTTTGCTATTTGACGAAATGAAGGTTTCTTCTGTGTATGAATTCAATATACAGGGTGTCCAGGCAATTGACGACAATAAATTATTTTTAGATTCCTCAGACCTGTGGCTATCCAAAAATACGGCATTTATGTTATGCGATTTTTCCCTGAATGTTGTTTCAGTAAAAAAAATATTCAGCTTCATGAAATCCCTGCAAGCTACCCAAAAAAGGTTTGAAAGTTAAAACTTCAGTTTTTAGTAGGATGTACTCAAACATTCATTTTCGATTCAGAAATAAAAAAGGTGTTTTTTAGCTTTTGGCTCAATTTAAAAACTATGCGGAATCCTTAGTAACCACAGCATCAATAGGAAAAAAAGGTACTTTATCGAAAACGTTCTGAAAAATGACGTGTCAATGGCCTGAAGCTACTCGAATTTTCTTGTTTTATTTTCATCTCGCTTGTGAAAGTTTTCCACTCAATTCTTTTTCATTGTAGGGTTCCTACACCAGCTCTATGTAAAATGTCCAAATAAAAAAATCGATTTAGAAAGATAGATTGGGCGTGCAATTTTTTTAATTGGGGATCTAACAAAGATCTGGTGTATGCAAAATGAAACCAACAAAAACACAGAATTGAGTCAAAAGCTTTCAGAAGCGGGAAGAAAAATAAAACAAGAAAATTCGAGTAGCTTCGGGCAATTGAAACGTCACTTTTTAGAACGTTTTCGATAATGTATTCATATTGGAGGCACGGATTTCGGAAAATTATTGAAGTTTAGTATTATGTGCCGTTTATTTATATATCCCAAAACAGGTAATTTCACAATTGCAATTCTAACCAATGTGTCCATTTTTTATCAGTGGTGCGACCAAAATTATTGTATAAATTACACGAGACTCATTTGTTTCACAAGAATTTCAATTCAAATCAATCAAATTTCATTTTTAAGTTTAATTTATAATAATAATTGAAAATGAAAAAACAAGAAAAACAAAATTTAACGAGTTTCAATGATTTTCAGCCTATCCGCATTCCAAGGCTGATTATAACAAAAACAGTCCGATAAAGTACCCCTTTTTTCCTATGAGTTTTGTAGCTTAGGTGTGATATGACTACCCCTCTAGCCGCAACACCTAACAGCTCTCATTTTTGAATAGGAAAAAGGGGTCGAGCAGCACCTTGTTGGAAAGGCCACTCAATTTGCTGCATGATCGTATTCTAAACTTGAAGAGATGGCTCCAAAGAAAGGAAAAGGTGAATTGGCATATTTTGGGTCTTCGTTCCAAAATGTTCGTTTTCTTTATTAGGCTCACTACTTATATATTGAACGCCCTAGTGAAGGGTTATCCAATAAGGGGTATTATTTTGAATAGTCCGCTATTTCGGTAGATGTCACGTTAAGAGCTGACATTTTTGACATTTGACAAGTAGAAACTACGTCTTTAATGAAAATGGAACGACATAAGCTTCAAGAATGCATTGAAATTATTAAAATTCACTATAAAATGGTGAAAAATAGGCAGAGACGGTTCGTAAAACTCGCATATTTTTGGGTAGTCGTGAAGCACCTTGTCGGACCGCAATAAAGAAATTGGTGGAAAAATTCGAGCTGTTGGGACAAGTTAGTGATGTGAAGAATAAAATCCGCGCACGTCGCTCAAGAGCAGCCGAGAATGTTGCTGCTGCAGCCCAAAAGTATTGAAGAAAACTCAGGTTTGTCCATTTTCGTCGTTCTTTGGAATAAGGCATTCCACAAACGTCATTACACCGTATTTTGCATAAAGATTTGGGTCTTGAGGCTAATAAAGTTAACACAAGAACTCAAGCCGACCGATCATCCACAACGTCGTGTCTTTGCTGATTAGATCGTTGAAATGCATGAAAATGATCCGGAATTCCTTCGAAAAATCATCTTCAGTGATAAGGCCCATTTCCACCCCGGTGGCTTCGTGAACAAGCAAAATAGTAGCATCTGGGGTTCGGAAGACCCAAGAGTTATTGTTGAAAATCCTTTCTATCCTCAACGTGTGACTGAATGGTGCGGTTTATACTCCGGCGGAGTCATTGGACCTTACTTTTTCGAAAATGAGGCTGGAGCAACAGTTAAGATGAATGGACTGTGCTATCGAGAGATGATTAATGATTTTTTATGGCCGAAATTGGATAGTATTGATCTGGACAACGTTAACTTTCAACAAGACAGCGCTACGTGTCACACAAGCAACGAAACCATTGATATTTGGCTGGAAAAGTTGCCGGACCTTGTTATCTCTCGAAGAGGTGATCACAATTGGCCACCGAGATCTTGTGATTTAACACCTTGCGATTTCGTGAAAGAGAAGGTCTACGCTAATAGCCCAGCGTCGATTCAAACCTCAAAGATGGAATTCGTGAGGCTATCGATGACATAGGGCAGCAACTTTGGGATTTGGTTATGAAAAATTTCATTAAAAGGATATGGTCCTGTAAGCGTGGTCGTGGCGGTCATTTGCTTTATGTTATTTTCCACTATTAAGGACATAGCTTCTTCTTCATAATGACATAAACATCCGATCATTCATATTGAAAAATGGAATTTTCTCTGAATATCAGAAAAACACCTCTTACTGGAAAACCCTTTATATGTTATGCGCTGAAATCTTCAGTGATTACGAGCCGGAACCACAGGAGGAAGTGCCACTAGAATATGGTAACAAATCCAAACCAAGTTGCTCGCATATCTCGAACGAGTTAGTAGCAAACTGCCACCTAATTTTATTAGTCGTATACGTAGAGAGAAACGCGCTTACCTCTGTTCACCAGCTTTAATGAATATGCATTACACTGGGGTTAATTTATTAATAAGACACGGAGGAACGCTACCAAGTTATTCCCCAAGGACTGACGTAATAAACTAGATGTTGAATTTGAAATATTAAAATTTCATCGGATGAATTTGATGGTGATAATCTCACCCCGATTACGGAAACCCAATGCCAGATTTGTAAATCCGATATTAGCAGAATCAGATATTACATTCAAAACTTCCTGTCTAATATGATTAGTTGAATAAATACATCGAATAGAATAGAATAGAATAGAATTTATTAATTTCAACAATTACATCACAGTTAACTATGATCAAATAGTGAAACAAGTCAAATTTTGCTCAAAACCTATGTACTACAAAACTGAACAAATTCATCAATAGTAGTTATATGGTTCACATTAGGTTTGTTCCAACAGCGTATTTTTGACCGTACAATGTACCGTACAAAGGATCGTTTTGTATCGCATTTATGCGCAGGTCAGTGCCGTGTACGGTTCAAGGGCTGGTTCACGGTTTCAGGTTGTTGGAACGCTTTTGTGTACCCGCGTATCCTTAAAAAATTTGAATTTTGTGTTTACAATTTTTTATCAGCGTGATATGTTTCTGTTGTATTATTCTTTCGATCTTATTGTCACTGACAAAATAAATAATCCCTAGAGATTTATTTTATCTAAGTTATTTGTTGTTACTTATTCCGCTAATCTAATTATCTAGCCTGTCTTAACATCCTTTGAGCTTGAAAGAGTATTTTTTTATAAATGAATTTTTCAATAGTATGTTCGCTTGAATAAGTATCGGAAATGTAATAAAACATCGCCGAAGAATGAAATAAATAAAATATAGTGTGTTATATTACATTTTCGATACTTTGTATACTTGGAAGGGTAATCGCCAATTTTGAATTCTCTTCTAAATCGAATATCCTGCTCGATGATGTCTATTATTTTTTGTTTATTAAGCTTTTCATCAATTACTTAGTTACTTTTCGGAAATAAAAGTGACTTCCCCATTACAAATGTGGCGCAAACGAAACCAAATTCTTAATTTAAGTACATGGTATTATTGGTATTCATATGGAGAAAGTGGACTTCTTTGAAATGAGAATTCTGAAGTAACTTTGGAATAAAACTGCTCACGTAATAATTGAAAATTTCAAACATTTCCTCACCATACACTGTTAATACTTTTAATTCTATAATTCTAATACTCTCTTCAAAGTTTCCAAATAATGAATAATTTCCATTTGTCGTTTGATGAGTAACAAAACAAGCGAGCAAAAACTGAAAAAAATCAGAGATCTGTCTCTGAAAATACCACAAGAACAAATGAGATAAATAAATAAACCTCATATCAATAAATAAGAAACTTTCTTTCGATCTGAGAAATGAACATAACCGTCCTAACCTATAATAAATAGAAATACAAATGGCGCAGGTCAGTACCAAACCATTACAAACGATACCTGCCTCCTAGCAGGGATCGATTTGACCGTACACTGTACCGTACATAGGTCAGTTGGAACACGAGACCGCGATTTGGGATCGTTCACTGTACCGTCCAAAAACGCTGTTGGAACGCCTCTACTGCGCATGTGGTGGACCGTACAATGTACGGTTTCCGCTGCTGTTGGAACAAACCTATTGAATAATGAAATTGGAAATTGACTTTTTATAAGTGTTGAACTTTGTCTCATTTTGGAATTTTCTGGGCAGGACATTGTAGAGTCTAATTGCACTGTAGAATGCAGCCTTCTCCATCGCAGTTGTTCGGTGAATCGGATAAATATAAGGATGCACTATTCTTGTGTTATTTGTATTCTCACATGCTGAGAAGTAGCCATGGTGTTTTCTAATGAACTGCAGCAACCTGTATATGAACAATCCGTATACTGTCATAATTCCATTTTTCCTAAATTCTCCACGGCAGGATTGTCTGTAGGTCAGTCTATACAGGTTTGGAAATTCACATCTGAAATATACGATATACAATGCATCAGACAGAGAATTCTTCCCTCCAGTTGCTCAGATGAATAGTCGAGACAATCCCTAGCTGTAACACACTGAATTCAGTTGTCTCACTTCATTATTCTAGTGTTGTCTCTCTCTTATCGTTTAGAGGAGCGTAATTCTTTGGTATGGCTTAGATTATTGGGTGTAAATAATCTAAGTGGTATGGTAGGCAACAGTAAATACTTGAATCGCGTATTACGGGCAGCCTGACAAATTAAAAATCTTTACGTGCAGTGCGGGTTCCCTACCATACTGCGATAAGAGAGAGACAAGATTAGATTAATGCAGTGAGACAGTTGAATTCATTCAGTTATCGCACTTGATTATCTCGCCTATTCATCTGTGCAACTGGACGGAAGAATTCTCTGTCTGATGCCTTGTACGTATATCGTATGTTTTCGATGTGAATTTCCAAATCGGTATATTGTTCTCAAAGCCCACTTTTGTGTAACAAATATCTGGTTCATGAGAGGGGAATTTCCCCAAAAGATGATACCATATGACAATACCGACTGAAATTAGAGAAATACAGGACCTTGAGTATATCCTGATCAACTTGATTCCTTAGTCTCGAAAAGGTATATATGTTTGAGTTGAGCTTTTTTCTTATATGTTCTGTAATGTGGTAACCAATTCATATTTCTGTCCAGTATAACTCCTAAGAATTTCACTGTGCTATTAATCATGACTTCAGTGTCCTGAAAGCTAAATTTCTCAGGGCCATTTCTGGTTGTTCTAGCAATGTCGAAAATCATGCAATCTGTTTTTTGGATGTTCATAGTTAACCTGAATTCCCGACACCAGTCCGTGACCTCACACAAACGATTCTGTTGAATGAACCGAATGGGTATAAAGGTTTTTCCAATAAGAAGTGTTATTTTGATATTCAAAGAAAAATGCCATTTTTCAATATAAATGATCGGATGTTTATTTCATTATAAAGAAGAAGCTATGCCGTTGATAGTGGAAAATAACATCAGGCAAATGACCACCACGACCACGCTTACAGGACCATATCCTTTAAATGAAATTTTCCATAATCAAATCGCAAAGTGGCTGCCCTATGTCCTCGATAGCCTCACGAATTCCATCTTTGAGGTCTTGAATCGACGCTGGGCTATTGGCGTAGACCTTCTCTTTCACGTGGCCCCAAAGGAAGAAGTCGCAAGGTGTTAAATCACAAGATCTCGGTGGCCAATTGTGATCACCGCAAAAGATCAATGGTTTCGTTGCTTATGTGATCGGCTCGTTTGAGTTCTTGTGTTAACTGAACTTAAGACCCAAATCTTTATGCAAAATACGGTGTAATGACGTTTGTGAAATGCCGAATTCCAAGGAACGACGAGGAATGGATAAACCTGGGTTTTCTTCAACACTTTCAGCTACAGCAGCAATATTCTCGGCTGTTCTTGAGCGACGTGCTCGGGTTTTAATCTTCACATCACTAACTTGTCCAAGCAGCTCGAACTTTTCCACCAATTTATTTATTGAGGTCCGACAAGGTGCTTCACGACGACCCAAAAATGTTCGAGTTTCACGAACCGTCTCTGCCAAATTTTCACCATTTCTATAGTGAATTTTAATAATTTCAATGCGTTCTTGAAGCGTGTATCGTTCCATTTTTATTAATGGCGTAGTTTCTACTTGTCAAATGTCAAAAATGACAGCTTCAAACGTGACATCTACCGAAATAGCGGGCTATTCAAAATAAGGAAAACCTTTTATTTAGGCGTTTTCGGAAACTTACTCAGGGTTATTAACTCGATCCATTGGGTCACGTGACAGATCTACTCGGATCTCGGACCCCGGTTCTAAGTTTACGAACACATCAGGTTTAGGATTTGAAGTGTTAGATGTATCAATAACATAACCAAATATTTATGGATTTATTTTTTCAGTCCCAGTCTATTTTCGGATTGTATCTAGCTTTGCTTGCATTTATTGGCTTCTGTAAAATCTTTCTTATAATTTCTGGTGTGCCCTTCATTGTTTGATGTTATTTTTGAGTATCCATGTTAAAAAGTTAAGAATTTGCTTTTTCAGTCCCAGTTTATTATCGTAATGTCTCTAGCTTTACTTGCATTATTGGCTTTTGTGAAATCTTTCTTATAATTTCTGGTGTGCCCTCCCATGTTTAGTGTAATCTTTGAGTAACTCTGTTAAAGAAGTAAAGAATGCTGCAGCTTAAGCGCAGAAAGATCAGCATAGAAAGTTATTATGAAGTTGTTTTACATTATTTTCATGGCTCATAAAACTACACATTTTACATTGATTCAAATTCTCTTCTCTTTCCATAATTTTTAGCGATATAATGTATGAAATTACTGAAAAAATTGAGTGGAAGACTTATTCCCGCCTTTTTCAAATACAAAAATTGAACTGGAGTGCGCATGCGGTGACTCCACGACCCTGCTCTTGTGTAGGAGTACGATAAATAAACCTGGGTCAATGATCGAGCTCCGTACTTTCCTAACACGGGTAGGATGTTCGGGTTAGGTAAACGAACGCGAAGGTAAGGGAAGGTAAGACCTTATTAGGATGTTCGTGCGATACATTTAGGTGACGAAAATGCAGATTCAACTTTATAAAGCGAAATCGTCGCAAAATTACAATACAAAATGTTTCATATTTGTATAGACATTTTTTTAAGAGTGGAAGTATAGTATGTACCTACCATTGCGAAAAAAATGTATAATTTTAAATGGTCATACATAAGGGTACCTTACGTCATCTTAAAAACGTGTTTCAGATAATAAGAACTGATATTGGGATAACACGTATTCTGATCCATATGTTTATAATCATTATTGATTATGTTTATCAATTCATGATATTTTTATAAACAATAAGAGATGTATTTGGCTAGATAGTAAGAATTGAATTGCACCATACCATTGCCGATTCAATTGGTATATCGAATTGAATTTTATAGTTCGCCGCCAGGAAAAACATTCCTCTATTCATATTATTTTCATACGCATATTTTTGCATTATAAAAAACTGATATATTGCGAGCTGTCGCAATGTAGAAAGTTTCTGTAGTAGTTTCAGGGCGAACAGATGATAAAAGCAATCAAACTTTCTGAGAGATTCCATTCCATGTCGTATATCTGGAATCCCGAAAATGTGGACAAACATCCTTCTCATGTCGCCATAGGACGTTGTCGAGACGTTGTTGTTTTATTCTTTTGGTATGTCTATATATTTTTTGTTATTCTACACTCAACGACGAAATGATCGATCTACTCAAAAATCGATGGAGTTTATTAATTCATGTAATTATGTTATATCAAGTTTTTGGTTGAATTTTTTTCAATTGTAGGTAAGTTCATACTAAACTAATCATAAGTGTTGAATTCCAGGAAAAATCGGCGTACACAGGGTGACACAAACACTGTTTTTCACCCTAAATTTAGAACCAGCCCTAGCGTGTTCCAGTTGTTCACATCTTCTTTAGACAATTTCATTCTTTATTCATAACAATAGCTCAATTTTTGTTAAACATACATAGTTCTCAAGGCAAAATTGAATTCTACAACATAGATTCGACTTAAATCCGAACGTAATGGAAATAAAATGAAAACTGAGTGAAATATAAACAAGAGAACTTATAGCGCCACATGTTGTTACTTATGCACCGTTTATTGGAGACAATTTCGTGCTAATGCATGAGGCTAGGACTTCCAGGGAGTGTTTGGCAGAAGTTGACATCCAAAAATCCAGTTGGCCTGCTCTAAGCACAGATTTGAATATCGATTGCAATATAATCTGGGAGGATTCTGCTTTTCTAAAAAACGTTTTAGGTTTTCACTGCCAGTCTCTGAAAAAAAATAATTAAAAAATTTGACTGCAAATGAAAAAACACACAAATCTGAAGATTTTACAAGTTTGCCTGAAGGTGTCTGATGTAGACACAGAAACGTTACATTATACTTTTCTTTTATTTCCTTTTTCAGTTTTACTGTTAGGTAACAATTTTTTCATTACCAATTTGCTCCTGACAAATTAGTGCGAAGATTTTCTCGGGAACACTTCATCTTAATTAAAAATTTTTTAATTATTTCTTTATTTAGTTTTTTAGAAACACAGATTTGAGACCCATTGGGTTGTTGGAAAGGCAATTCAATTTCCTGCATGATTGTACACTGAGCAAAAAAAATTAACTCCAAACCTTTCTGCAATTCTTGTGTATGTCCACCCTTCTTCTCGCAAAACTACCGCTTGGGCACATTCCTCTTGGGTCAAATTGCGTGTTTCGCGTTGCATAGCGATCGAGTGTAGAAAATCAAACGAAAGAAAAACTATTGATCACTAGAATTGATCGAGAACAACTGATTTCAGAATAGAGCCAATACATTCAAAATCTGATAATCTCATCTTTTTTTATTCCTGCTGGGAAAAAACATCTGTATTGAAGAAAAACGTTGAAAGTGGATAACATTTATGCATGCATAAGTCTGATAAGTAGAATAAATTTGAGATTTCCAAAATGTGCGTTAAATTTTTTGAGCAATATATTTTTTTACAAAGTAAGTCTTGCGATTTCGTTCGAATTGAAATAATTGCTGTTAGGGAAGCGGCTAGAGGGTTAATGATATAACATGTCCTACTGATAATGAAAATTGACTTGTTCGAGTGTTTTTCCATCTCAAAGATCCAAATTCGGCATGTGATAGTATGTCTACTTTGGTTTAGTACTGAATGGCTCTTTCGATAAAAACATTTAGGACCGTTGGGGAAGAAACTTCGGGATTTTTCCTGGGAAAACCCTAAATTTACTGGACTAAATTTTAAACAAACATATTCAAAAATTACTACGAAGTATAATTATTTCAAATCCTCTTTAAGCAACAATTAAGAGTATTGTATTCATCATAATAATTTAATATGATGGAAAAACATCAACAAGTATCAAATATCCTGTATTCAGCGTTCTGAATTCACGCACCTCTACTCTGATATATTGCTTCCGCCATTGATTTTTGATATTCTGATAGCGGAGTCATTCATCAATTTTATCAAGCTACCTTCTTTCACACCGGAAACATGTTCTGCTTGGTCTATTTCCCGTTTTATAGCAACGAGAAAAAATGCTGACTTTAGAAAGATTGAAAGCTGACTCATTTCTGCTTCAGCGAGCAGGATGTGGCTTTGGATTCACACAAATTCGCATTCACTGGTTTTTATACGTTATATCGATAATAAAAATTCGAAGTGTAACCCACAGTTTCCGCTGATATATTATAATGTGGTTTTTGAAACGAGGTCAGAATACCAAGCAATTCTGAGTTTTATGAATTATTTGAACTTATGTTTTATCTTGACTATGGTTGAAAATTAGCTTAGCACAGTGTATTTATTTCGAATTCTATCTATCCTGTGGATCTTTATGCAACTGTTGAAGGTATGAAATTTTATCACGAACTTTATTAGCTACTCTAAAGGGTTTTCCAATAAGAGGCGTTATTTTGATATTCAAAGAAAAATGCCATTTTTTCAATATAAAAGATCGGATGTATAATTCATTATGAAGGAGAAGCTATGCCGTTAATAGTGAAAAATAACATCAGGCAAATGACCACCATGACTATGCTTACAGGACCATATCCTTTTAATGAAATTTTCCATAACCAAATCACAAAGTGGCTGCCCTATGTACCCGATAGCCTCACTAATTCCATCTTTGAGGTCTTTAGTCGACGCTGGGCTATTGGCGTAGAGCTTCACGTTCACGTGGCCCCAAAAGATCTCGGTGGCCAATTGTGATCACCTCTTCGAGAGATAACATGGTCCGGAAACTTTGCCCTCAAAATATCAATGGTTTCGTTGCTTGTGTGGCACGTAGCTCCGTCTTGTTGAAAGTAAACGTTGTCCAGATCAATACTATCTAATTTCGGTCATAAAAAATCATTAATCATCTCTCGATAGCGCAATCCATTCACCGAAACTGTTGCTCCAGCCTCATTTTCGAAAAAGTAAGGTCTAAAATGACTCCGCCGGGCCATAAAGGAGAGCGTCCTCCTATCGGCAGCGAACGAAGCGGATTTTAGAATCCTTTGTATAGAATCCGATTCGTTCGGCGCGGGTAGCTGGACGCGCTTCCATTCGTTTTTATACAAAGAATTCTAAAATCCGCTCCGTCTGCTTCGTTCGCTGCCGATAGGTGGACGCTCTCCTTAAACCCAGGAGTTTTTTACATGGTAGCCCTGAACGTTGCTTCTATGAAAAAAATATTCTTCTTCTTGAAATCACTGCAAGCTACCCAAAAAAAAGATTGAAAGCTAAAACTTAAGTTTTTAGTAGGATGTAGGTATTAAAGATTAATTTTCGTATCAGAAATAAAAAAAGGGTTTTTTAGCTTTTGGCGAAGTCCTTACCTACCGAAGTCATAGAAAAAAACTTGAACTTGATCGAACTTTTTTATTGTAATTAGCCTTGGAAGGCGGATAGGCTGAAAATCATTGAAACTCGATAAAATTTGTTTTTCTCCCTTTTTTCATTTTGAAGGTAAATGAAACTTAAAAATGGAATTTAAAATTGATTTTTCCGCCGACCTAGAAAAAAAGGTGATTTTTATGTGTACGAAATTGAGCATTAATGACCCATTTTAATGCTAAACATTCTAGTCATTTTAATGTGCAATCCTCATGGCAACCGTACACAAAGTAGTCAGAAGCACTACGACAAATGTCACAATTCTACTGGAAAACAGAAACATAGAAATTCCATCATGTCAAATGTATGTCTTGTGCAGAATGGAAATGTATTTCAATCAAGAATTTATATACTATTCATGTTGAGATCGTCGGAAAAATCTTGTAATCAACACGGTTATTAATCTAGCGACTATTGGTCTCTAACTATTAACGCATGAGCGGAGCGAACGCATTAAAATATCTTGACCATAAGCCGCTGTCTAACCTAGTTGATTAAATAACTATTAATTGAAAGTTTTTGACTCAATTCTGTTTCGTTGTTGGTTTCATTCGCGTAACCAGTAAGTAAAATCTCCAAATAAAAAAATCGAAAGATGGATTGGGCGCAGGGCTCATCGAATGGCCTGTGCGTTCACCAGACCTCAACCCCATCGATTTTTTTATTTTGGGATTTTACAAAGAGCTGGTGTTCTCGAAGGAAACCAACAATGAAACAGAATTTAAAAATAAAGAAGAAATTCGAGTAGCTTCCGGCAATTGACACGTCACTTGTTAGGACGGTTTCGACAATGTATTCAAATCGGAAGCACGAATTTTGAAGAATTTTTGAAGTGAATAGTAATTCTTAGTATTATGTGCCTTTTATTTTTCGTTCCAAAACAAGTAATTTCACAACTAGCAATTCTGACTAATGTTAACATTTTCCATCAGTGGTGAGACCAAAACTTTGTATAAAATACACAAATTACATTTGTTTCACAGGAATTTCAATTAAAATCAATTTCAAAAACATCTTCAAGTTCAATATACCATAAAAATGAAAAAAAAAGAAAAACAAAAAAGAATTTTATGGAATTTCAATGTATTTCCGCCTTCCAAGGATAAATACAACAATGAAAAGCCTTTTGAGTACCTTTTTTTTTCCTATGACTTTCATAGCTTTTATCTCCGACTATGGTTTTTACACCTAGTCAAAAGCTAAAATAGTTATTTTCCTAACTCGTGCGGAAGTGTTTTTCCCGCACGAAACTGCCGTTACCCAAACGACGCGAAGCGGAGTTTGGGTAAGCAGTTGAGTGCGGGAAAAACACTTCCGCACGAGTTAGGAACAATATTTTTTCTACAAGCGCTTATACGAGATCGATTTCAACACACAGATCAAATGTGAATTGATCATTCTAAATACAAATGAATGACAAAAGTCTCTGACAAGTCGTTACCATTGTACTGTCATCGTTTCCATAGTAACGTCGTCGGTGGCATAGAGATATATCATTATTCAGTTTATTCTTTAGAAAAAGCGTGCGAGAAAAACCCTTGCTAATCCATTACCACACGCATTTGCGTGCGGTAATGGAATAGCAGGGGTTTTTCCCACACTGTTTGGCAATGTGACTCTTAACGAATTGAAATACGTGCGGGAAAGGTAATGAAAGTGCACGCTTGTAGAAAAAAGACTTTTTTTTATTTTGAATCGAAAATGAATGTTTGAGTACATCCTATTGAAAACTGAAGTTCTAGGTTTCAAGCTTTTTTGAGTAGCTTGCAGTGATTTCAAGAAGCTGAATATTTTTCTATTGGAGCAACATTCACGACGACCATTTTAAAAACATGAAAACTGCAAAACACTTACTGCATCGAAAGATGTGAATTTTGCAAATCTAGCTGACAAAATACATTGAAGAAACACTCAAAAAATCATAAGTCGAGAACTAAAAAAAAATCGCATTAGATACAAGGGGTATTTTTGAATAGTCACAGTCTGAGGAATCTAGAAATGAAGTATTGACGTAAATCGCCTGGACACCCTGTATTCAGCATCAATCTCAATTCCTATAAAAAATGGAGGTGATTGCTGTATTGTTCCACTAATGAACGAGTTCCTGCTCAAGGCTTTTCTTGAATTTTTTCGAGTCGTAATAACCAGAGCAATGAAATTACCAGCAACGTACATTCGAGGGAAATGATGCCAACCAGCAGATCCATTTCGTAGGATCTGACTGAAGGGACTCCACGTCGTGAGAGGAACGCAAGAGGAATATTAAATAACCTTCAAACACTTGAGGGTATGAACCTTAATATTCGAAGTTTGGTGCCGGCAAGCTGAGATGTTCTGCAGACTGCCAGATATCCATGAAATGGCAGAACACAACTTCACTTAACTGCACCCTTAGGACGCCGTATATAATAAATATTTTCATGGGGAAGCAAATGTTTTCAGAAAACATTTTAGGCGTTTTGTATGATTTTTTCCACAAAGAAAGTAGGTATATCACACCATTTTGTTGAATTAACTCCAGCATTATAAGAGGTGTAACTTTGAAATTTATTGAAAACTACTTGAGTGATAGAACGCAGAAAGTCTACTGAAGGAGACAATGGTCGACTAGCGCAAGCATGAAAATGGGAGTACCTCAAGCATCGATTTTGGGACCCCTCCTATTCCTTATCTTCATAAATGATTTGGGACTACTTGAAGTTCTTATGTTTGCTGATGATAGTTCATTTTTATCACGCAGTAATTCACAGCTGAGAAAATACAGAAGATACTCTTCTCTAAATCAGAGGACACAACCACTCTGAAGTTTCTGGTTGTTTTTTTGGACTAACTAAATTTGGGGCCACATATACAGTATTCGTTTTGAGGAGTTTTCGTGCTCCTGAGCTGTTCCACTGCTTGTGCGCAGCCAATGGCAAGCCGTATTTCGAGCTTTTGAGTTACTCAGGAGCACGAAATATCTCAAAACGAATAGGCTAATAGAGAGAGTCAGGAAGAAGCTAAATGGAGTAATATTGCCATAAGGCCAGAAACAACAGAAACTCTCTGTCTCTGATAAGGCATATAAAGAAGATTTCCACTCACCTGTCAGCTAATATCGCCTATTTTTCATTCTTTCACAGCGCTTTATCATTTTCAGTGATGTTTTGGGGCAATTCCACCCACGCTGCTGAAATATTTCTGCAACAAAAGAAAGCTATTCGAACATTGTCTGGCGCCGGATCTAGGGAGAGCTGTAGGAGCTATTTTACCTCGGTAAAAGTATAATCAAGTGCTGTAACTGAATGAATTCCGTTGTGTTTTTGCAATAATCTAGTCTTGTCTCTCTCTTATCCCAGTATGGTAGGGAACCTGCAGTATACTTATAGAATTATTTAATTTTTCAGGCTGCCCGTAATACTCGATTTGAGTATATATACTCAGTTCACGAAAGGTTGAGCACATAGTAGGCGTTTCTTTATTTATCTGAAGTTGGCAGTATTTACTGTCATAACGTAAAATAAATTCAATGTTGCCGAATGTACCCGGCCTCGTCCGACGAGCTTACGAGTTATCAGACAACTCTATGCAATATTGACAACATTGCGTATCAATCTGACAAGAAAATAAACATCATAACCTAAGATTTTAATATACACAGTGGAATATGTCAAATTATTATGGCCAACCGACGGCTCAACCTTTCGTGAACGGACTATACCTACTGCCATACTAATGTATTATGCCCCTCCCAACGATAAGAGAGAGACAAGACTAGAATATTGCAATTAGACAACGGAATTCAGTGTGTTACAGCACGTTGTCTCGACTATTCATCTGTGCAACTGGCCGGAAGAATTCTCTGTCTGATGCATTGTATATCGTATGTTTCAGATGGGAATTTCCAAACCTGTATATTCTAACGTGTTTGTATTTTGTTCACAGGCAGGTTGAAACCTTTCAAACAGATTCATTTGGTTATAGCACACGAAAAAAGGAAAGGCTATCCCGTTCTATTGACTGTCTGGAAGTACGATCTACGTCGACGTCTAAGGACCTAGATTGTACAACAAGCTCCCGCAAGAGATCAGAGCCCTACTGGTGAAGTCATTCAAAGGGTTTTCCAATAAGAGGTGTTATTTTGAATAGCCCGCTATTTCGGTAGATGTTACGTTTGAAGCTGTCATGTTTTGACATTCGACAAGTAGAAACAACGCCGTTAAAAAAATGAAACGATACACGCTTCTAGAACGCATTGAAACTATTACAATTCACTACAAAAATGGTGAAAATTTGGCAGAGATGGTTCGTAAAACTAGAACATTTTTGGGTCATCGTGAAGCACCTTGTCGGACCGCAATAAAGAAATTGGTGGAAAAATTCAAGCTCCTTATCCTCAACGTGTGACTGTTTGGTGCGGTTTATGATCCGGCGAAGTCATTGGATCTTACTTTTTCGAAAATGGGGCTTGAGCAACAGTTACGGTGTATGGATTGCGCTATCGAGAGATGATTAAAGGATCCCCCACACAGACGCGGGACAGCGGGAGCGGGAGCGATAGCGGGAACGACGCGGGATCAAGACATGTGGCGGGATATGGAAGTACTCACACTCAGGCGTAGGGCGGGACCTACGAACGCGGGACTGCAGCGTTCTATATTCGTAACGCTGCATGCAGTGTTTTTCCCGCGTTCCCGCTCTTCCCGCTGTGTAAATTCATATACGTACCTAGCACGTACAATGTCGTTCACTGAAAGATTGATTGAAATTGTGAAAGCCCATCCAATTTTATATGATTTGGAAAATCCCGAATACAAAAATCTTCGGAAAAGAGATAAAGTATAGTATGGGACAAAATGGGCACCGAATTGAACGAAAGTGTTACTGTAGTGTTACTGCAAGACGTTCTTCCGGACTAATTGCTTCTCGAATTACTCTTACGGATATCTTCTCTAATAAGATTTGAAAGGTCATCGAAATATTCAGGGGTCATTCGGAAATATATGTAGAATCTTTTTGGGTCCTTTCGCAACTGTGGCATTAACGTGTGAAATTCTTCATATTTTTCTCGTTCAAAATTAATATCATGAACCCACTTTTTTTTCTTAAAGCAATATAATTTTCTCAGTACTATTGCTATTCTATGGAGTAATATAAATTTGTTTTAACGGAAAACTAAGTTTATTATTATTAATTACGCTTGCCGTTCATCTTCTTCTACAGCAATTATTAGAAGGGCTTCTTCTTCGTCGGATGAGAAATCCATTTTTTTCGACCAGAAAACTCATTTAAATCTTCACGTTACCGCGTACTTTACCGCTTTGGTGTGAATAGAAAAACTTCCCGCTTCCCGCAGTACACCGCGTCGTTACCGTTCCCGCTTCCGCTCCCGCAGTACCGCGTTGGTGTGGGGGATCCTTAATGATTTTTTTACGGCAGAGATTGGATAGTATTGATCTGGACAACGTTTACTTTCAACAAGACGAAGCAATCAACGAAACGATTGATTTTTTGCAGGAAAACTTTCCGGGCCGTGTTATCTCTCGAAGAGGTGATAACAATGGGCAACTGAGATCTTTTGATTTAACACATTGCGACTTCTTCCTTTGGGGCCACATGAACGAAAAGGTCAACGCCAATAGCCCAGAGTCGATTCAAGACCACAAAGATGGAATTCGTGGAGCTATCGAGGACATAGGGCAGCCCACTTTGCGATTTGGTTATAGAAAATTTGATTAAATAAGGGATTAACGCTCAGTTGCAGGAACGTCCATTAAAATTTAAAGGTCCATTAAACTCTTAAACCTCCATTATTACAAGGAACTAATGGAGGATTAAGGGTTTAATGGACCTTTAAATTTTAATGGACGTTCCTGCAACTGACACATAGTCCTGTAAGCGTGGCCGTGGTGGTCATTTGGCTGATGTTATTTTTCACTAATAATGGCATAGCTTCTTCTTTATAATGAAATAAACATCAGATCATTTATAATGAATAATTGCATTTCTATTTGAATATAAAAATAACAGCTCTCATTGGAAAACCCTTTATCTTATGAAGCTTCTTGTGAATAATCGCATCATTCGAAACCCCATTAAAATTAATATCGATCGAAATGCTGTTACATGCAGAGGCTTGCTATTGGATTGTATCCGGCTTTACATTATTATTCTGTCCAAGTTGATGTCTAAACGCGACATCACTCACCGGATTGGCCATAATGTCTGCATTTGGAATAACCAATAATTTTAGAGGACTTAGTCGTTATTGGAACTCATTTCGAGCGGAAGCTGTACTGGTATTGTTGGCATCAGCGCGGATTGTCCAGAATATTGGATCATTAGCTTGGAAAACCATTTGTAATGAAATGGGAAAGTGTATCAAACGTGGTGATCAATAAGGTTGCGATTTTCAGTATTTGTCTGTTTTTGAGCTCTCGTTCTACTTGAACGAGTGCTGCACTGTTAAAAATGGGGGAAAATTTGCATAGTGAAAGCAGAGAATAATATTAATCGATTGAAATAAACTCATACTTCGGAGCTAATCACGTCCTTGTTCAAGACAAAATGCAAGGAAGTGGTATCAAACAAAGTACCGATGGATGGCCATACCGTCCTTATTAGGACTCATCAGCACAGGATAGCTCTTAATGATAGAAGGGATTTCTTGGAACATACAACGAAATGGCATCTTCTTTAAGGTATTATATATACCGAAGACACCATCTTCAGTTCCATAAGAAAACCTTCCTCCATAGCATGAACCTTGACGAAGTAGCGAGATGTTTACCATTTATTGCATTAACTGAAGCGTTCTTGCATATAACAAAATTTGCGATGTAAATTGGGATGAAATGGCCATCCATAGGTGCTCTGTTTGATACCTGGGGTCTATTGCACCAAAATACTTTGCAACTTTTCACTTTGTACTTTGCATTCTGTCAAATTTTCGAAGTGAAAATTAATTAAGTTACACAATATTTCTCCCAAGATTCAATTTCTGCGAAGTATTTTTCACTATGCACTTGCGTTTCCACATTGCACTTTTCAATTATGAATACGTTTCGCGCAACATTATTCATTTGAAATGTGAAAAGTTGCAAAGTATTTGGTGCAATAAGCCCCAGATACCACTTCCTCCCATCTCAGGTGTTTATCCACTGTTATATCTGGGAGCTCTGTACAAACGCCATTAAACCGTCTTTTGCATAAAGATTTGGGTCTTAAGGCTTAAAAAGTTCAGTTAACACAAGAACTCAAGCCGGCCGATCATCAACAACGTTATGTCTTTGCTGATTGGGTCCTTGAAATGCATGAAAATGATCCGGAATTCCATTGAAAAATCATCTTGAGTGATGAGGCCCATTTCCACCGGTGGTCTCGTCAACAAGCAAAATTGTCGCATCTGGGGCTCGGAAAACCCAACAGTTATTGTTGAAAAGCCTCTCTATCCTCAACGTGTGACTGTTTGGTGCGGTTTATGGTCCAGCGGAGTCATTGGACCTTATTTTTCGAAAATGAGGCTGGAGCAACAGTTACAGTGAATGGATTGCGCTATCGAGAGATGATTAATGATATTTTATGGCCGAAATTGAATAGTATTGATCTGGACAACGATTTTCAACAAGACGGCGCTACGTGCCACACAAAAAAACGTAACCATCTATCTTTTGCGGGAAAAGTTTCCGGACCGTGTTATCTCTCGAAGAGGTGATCACAATTGGCCACCGAGATCTTGTGATTTAACACCTTGCGACTTCTTCCTTTGGGGCCTCGTGAAAGAGGAGGTCTCCGCAAATAGCCCAGCGTCGATTCAAGATCTCGAAGATGGAATTCGTGAGGCTAGCGAGGACATAGGGCAGCCACTTTGCAATTTGGTTATGGAAAATTTCATTAAAAGCATATTGTCCTGTAAGCGTGGTCGTGGTGATCATTTGCCTGATGTTATTGTCCACTATTAACGGCATAGCTTTTTTCTTTACAATGAAATAAACATCCGATGATTTATATTGAAAAATGGCATTTTTCTTTGAATATCGAAATAACACCTCTTGTTGGAAAAGCCTTCAGTAAGATTCTGAGAATAAAAGAATGAAATACCTAACCTGCATGTTAAATCTTATTTCGTGCTGATCATTCTTGTTGTTTATTGTTGTTGTTTTCTCTCATTATCAGGGTCGGCAAGTCCAAGTCTTAATTGAACACCAACGTATTACTGACAAACGGAATAGTAATTCCCGATTCCGTCCATGCCACAGACATTCCAAATTCCAATCAGAGAGGGCCACGAATTCAATTAAATGACGTCGAATCTAACAACGTGTATGTAACTCTGTGCTCTATCCTCCGTCAGTCATGAAGTTCTATGAATAATCAACTAGATGGAAATATTGAGGGGTCTTATAAAGGTGCCTACACTCATGAATAACTGCGCCTAGCCATCTTGTTATGATGTTGGGTAGATGGGAATGTCCTTTTGGCCTTTGAGGTGAGGCTGTTATAGAGATGTGATGACTCCATCGGTCGACTTTTGATCTTCGAATAATCCTCGCGTTCGATATCATCAGATGATTCTCCACCAGACATACCCTATAAAAGTTGACTTCACTCGAATAATTGATGTCAGATTCATATCAACAAAGTTGTATACCGAGTCCGGCCATTTTTTGAGTATCTTTTCCATCTAACTGCTAAAGTCCGAACCACGAAACCGAACACAGCGAATATTTGACGAAATGTTCTCTGACATGTTATATTTTATTACTCAGAATAATTTTGATGTAAGAGAAATAGTATATTACGCAACGAGCTTATAATGATAGCTATTATTCACGAGGTGAAGTTTAAGATACGAGCCGTAGGCGAGTGACCCAAATCACTTAGTGAATAACAGCCATTATACGCGAGTAGCATACTTCATATTTCCATAACAGGAGATCCGATTTGAGTGAAATTCATTTTGTGAATGAAGATTGATGAAGATGTATAATGAATAATCATGCAAAACTTCGAAATGATCGCCGGCTCGAAATAAAAGGTGATTTTAATGTGTACGAAATTGAACATTAATGGCCCATTTTAATGCTCAATTTTTTAGCCATTTTAATGTGCAATCCTCATGGCAACCGTACACAAAATATTCAGAAGCACTACGAGAAATGTCAAAACACTACTGGAACATAGATTAATAGAAATTTCATCATGACAAATTGACAAATGTATGTCTTGTGCAAAATGAAAATGTATTTCAATCAAGAATCCATACACAATTCATATTGAGATCGTCGGAAAAATCTTGTAATCAACTCGGTTATTAAAAGAGCGACTAATGGTCTCGAACTATTAAAGCGTTCTCTCCGCGCACGCTTTAAAAATATCTTGACCATAAGTCGCTGTCTTTAATAACCTAATGAATCCCAAGTTCTGTACAAAAATGTATTTTTATGTGGAAAAATGTATGTTTTATTGGATCCCCATGTTTACGACAAAAGTTTTCAAGTAATTGAAATGCGCTGGTTCATATAATAGACGGAAGAAATGTAAAAATGGTGACAATGAGTTGGGAAAAGTGTCACTTACTACAAGTCGGCTACCAATCAGCACCAGATCTTCGGTTGCAACCAGTCGCTGTTTTCTCCACACAGCACCAAGTATGCCCTTGTGCACTCTTCTCACAAGAAAACCCTTTTAGTCGCCGTTATAACTTAAGATACGTTTTTTCGTTCGTTCAAAATACGTTTTTCGCACCTCACACCGTTCTCGTTCGTTAATCTTCTCATATTGTTTTTTGAACATATGTGACATCAGGATGTTAGGTTTTAAAAGAGGAGGGGACTCGAACAAGCGCATCTCGTTTTTAAAAATTAACAAAATAAAAAGAATAGAAATTGATAGGTACTGAACATACCCCCCACCCAAATGATATATTTGTCCCCTAAAAATGAGAGGAAAGAAAAAAAAATTAATAACAACAGAATTGAATGAACTACATTGATGATGTAGTTCATAACATTTTCCGCCCTTTGAACGGTTGAAATTGCCAACATCCCAAAAAAAAACAAAACAAAATTGAAAGCAGGTGAATATTCGATTAAATTTACCATGAAAAATGAAAAGAAAAAAAATACTTTTGATTTTCATCTTAAGGTGGAGGTAATAATGCCACCTTGTTTAAAGTCCGTGTAATTTCACCTGTTGGGGTTCGAATCTTAACCACTCTTACAATACCATCAGAACCGGGTATCAAGTGAGTAACTTTTCCGATTGGCCAATGTGTTGGCGGGGCATCTGGAGAATACCAGAGAACTAAATCACCTTCCTTGACTTTGGCACAAGGCTTCGTCCACTTAGGCCTTTTCTGTAATGACTGAACGTATTCACTTGACCATCGTTTCCAAAAAGATTGAACTAATTGTTCGGTTCTGTGGAATATTGGTCAAATCAATCTCGACCCGTGATAATACCAACCAAAAAATGACCGGCGTAAGTGGATCCAAATCTTCATTAGGCGAAGAAGTTTCGTTACAAAATGGTCGAGAATTTAATATTGCTTCTATGCGAGTTACAATAGTCAAAAAATGCTCAAAATGCAATCTGGTTCCACCAACAATACGTTTTAAATGAAATTTAAACGATTTCACTCCAGCCTCCCAAAGGCCGCCCATGTGGGGAGCATAAGGGGGGTTATGACTCCAAGATATGTTATGAGCTGACAAATAATGAGATATCTCCGGATTTTTCTGATCAAAAAATTTTGTTATCTCTGTAATTTCTCTAGAAGCACCTCTAAAATTAGTGCCTTGATCACTATATAAATTAGTCGGTAAACCTCTTCTCGAAATAAATCTATCAAGTGCGGCCAAACAAGCTTCGGTAGTTAAAGAATTGACAACTTCCAAGTGTATTCCTCTTGACACCATACAAATGAATAATGCTACGTAACATTTTTGATATCGTTCACTGCGTAACTTTGAAAATTTAATTTCGAATGGACCAGCGTATCTAATCCTGTATGCGAAAAACATTTTCCCGGATCTAAACGGTAAGAAGGTAAGTCACCCATTGGTGGCTGCACTGGCCTGGCGCTAAATCTGTAACATTTTAAACAACGAAAAATCCTATTTCTCAACAATCTACGTAAATTTGGAATCCAAAAATATCGATTTATCAGAGATTGCACTAAACGTGGCCCTCCGTGACCAGAAATGAGGTGAAAATGATCACAAATTAAAATTGCCAATCGACTTTCTTTCGGAATCAAATAGGGATGCTTTTGTCTCAGAGGAAACTGGGACTGTCGTAAACGACCCCCCACCATCAGATAACCCGTGTCCGAAATGAATGGTGAAAGAGATCTGATTTTCTTCGACGTTATAACACCTCGTTCAATTGATGTCATTTCATGAGATAAATATTTTGATTGCGTTAAACTAATAGCTAAAAGTAAACCGTTTTCACATTCGTTAGCATTTATAGGACCGCATAATTTTGTTGAGGTGGACATTCATTTCGTTTTCTGCAGTTTTTACAAAATCTTAAAATATATGCAAAAACCCGTTTAACTTTTGTAAGTGATGAGAATTTATCCAAAATTTTAATGAGCTCACTATCCTCAATTTTTTTCGCCGCCGTTGAAATATTCGAAATTATTCTGAATTCAGGTAATTTTGATGGAATTTCATACTCGAATTTCCACTTAGTCTCATGTTCAAAAAGAAGCTAGGACCTTTCCACCAAAGATCACAATTTTTTAATTCTTTTGGGGTAAGGCCCCTACTAGCAGGATCTGCAGGGTTGTATTTTCCCGGCACGTAAGACCAGCGAACGTCGGGAAGGTTTTCGTGTATTTGCACAACTCTGTTTGAAATAAAAGTTTTCAATTTATAAGGCGGAGTTTTCAGCCAACCTAAAACCGTACTAGAATCCACAAAACAAAATATGCCAGATAAATTTAAAAATGATTTGAAAGCCTCAATATTAGCAGAATTTTCCTATTAAGAATATAAATGTTCAACTTCGACTAATAATGCATTCAGGTAGATCGTTATAATTTAAATTATATAACCCCACCTATTTTCAGATACTACCCTCTTCCCTCTTCTCGAACAAATTATTTTTCTTATAAGAATACTCATTCAAACAGTGAGGTTGACCCATATTTTCAGAATCCTACCTGAACATTTCCTTCCAGTCTTTTCCAGCTACCTACTGCATCATATTCGTAATCAAAATGTGTATTACTTCCTTCGTGTCCTGAATGCTAATGTTTCTCTTCCTTCGAAAGCTTCCGTGCCGGAGGCAACGTTACTTCCCAGCGTCGCGGTTACACGACGCTGACTGTGATATTGTGCGGTAAACATGTCACGCGTTTCAAAACCGAATTAGAGATATATCGGAACCTTCACAGAATGATTACTCTTTCATGCCTGCGGAACTTTCACTGGTGGATTTCGTTTAAATGGGGATATGCGTAAGTATAAATTTTCTGCAAGAAGCACTTTCACACGTGCTTTCCGTGAAATTGTAGATATTCTAACTGAAAGTATTTTTTATTTCAATAAGAATATATAGGTCATAGACAAACTAAAATAATAGATGAGCCACTCGTATATGTCGCGCCATCTGTCGGAGGAGGATACTAATACACGAAAAAATTATTCTCAATTTGATAGTTAGATGTCGTTGCATTCATAAAATCCTATCGAGAAAATAGTAAGTATGTAAAATCGTTATTATCAAAAAACCTTTGAATTGTCAACTGACACAAGGAGTGGTTTGACACGTTCTTTTTGAAATATCATGAATTTCGATATGCCTGCAAGAGTGAAGATGTGTTGTGTTATTGGATGTGAAAATCGAGATGCAAAAAGGTAATTTCAAAATATATATTATATATATTCTGTTACCTATAGGAATTAAGATAGTTTTCAAAAAAGTTTTTCATGTATTGAATAAGTTTAGTAGGTAAATACCCATATTTTGTATTATTGAATTCATTATTGTTAGTTTTTGAGAATGTTTTCACTGCAATTATTAGTTTATTGATTAGATATTTATGAAATGAATCTGTATTTTTAATTGGTGATATCTATTTCAGTTAATAAATTTTTATTCTATCCAGAATTTGATTATTGATCCTCATTTCTCGATTCCAAAAGAAAATCAGATGAAAGTTCGTTGCAGGTATTATATTCATGAAAATAAAGTTCCTCACTCATCGATAACTTGCACGAATCCATTTCTGATTTCCTTTGGAAATTGAATTTCAAAAAACTTTTTGCACCTTGTATATGGGTGTACCTACCTATTCAAAAGGTGCACTACAGAATTCTTTTGAGGCAGCTTTACGATACAGTATCCTTTTTCAATTGAGCCTTTTTCACGAATTAGTAATGTTGTACAAAAAAAGATGTCGTTGAAGCTTGTTCTACTAGTGTCTCATCTATTCTCCGTTTTGTTAGTCTATGATATAGGTCTTTTGAATGCTAATCATTTATTAGATTAGCGATAAGTTTTTCAGAACTCGTCATCAACAAATTAATATTATTGTCTTATCAAGCTTTGTAAAAAGTATCATTAAACTTCTGATGTTTTAAAGTAATGAAGAGAGACTTATAATTGAGATTATACTGTAAGATCTTACTCATCAAAAAAAAAACTAGCACATGAGGACATTCTTTAGTATGAAAGATACGAATATTCTAAAAAAATGTCGTGGTTACACACTGTGTGATATTTTGCGGTAAACATGTCACGCGTTTCAAAACCGAATTAGAGATATATCGGAACCTTCACAGAATGATTACTCTTTCATGCCTGCGGAACTTTCACTGGTGGATTTCGTTTAAATGGGGATATGCGTAAGTATAAATTTTCTGCAAGAAGCACTTTCACACGTGCTTTCCGTGAAATTGTAGATATTCTTACTGAAAGTATTTTTTATTTCAATAAGAATATATAGGTCTTTTGAATGCTAATCATTTATTAGATTAGCGATAAGTTTTTCAGAACTCGTCATCAACAAATTAATATTATTGTCTTATCAAGCTTTGTAAAAAGTATCATTAAACTTCTGATGTTTTAAAGTAATGAAGAGAGACTTATAATTGAGATTATACTGTAAGATCTGACTCATCAAAAAAAACTAGCACATGAGGACATTCTTTAGTATGAAAGATACGAATATTCTAAAAAAATGTCGTGGTTACACACTGTGTGATATTTTGCGGTAAACATGTCACGCGTTTCAAAACAGAATTAGAGATATATCGGAACCTTCACAGAATGATTACTCTTTCATGCCTGCGGAACTTTCACTGGTGGATTTCCTTAAAATGGGGATATGCGTGTACATTTTTTGTGGATCTGAAGCTAAGATAGATAGAGAGAGAGAGAAATTAGCTTTATTGAAATAAATCAAATGGCTAACGGCCAAGGTCTTCCTGCCAGTTACATATAATATACATTTGTTAAAACAATTCTGTCCGTGGGTTCGTCCGGCCGAGATTGTTCTAGAGACATGAGATTTTCAGGGGGAGTATAGGTCCCAAATGCATCTGTTAAGTTCGTTAACCAGCCAAATCGTACAGGGTGTTCCATAAAATATGGCAATTCAAAATTTCTGTTCCTCAATATCTCAGACAAAACGAAACCAATCGAAATGCAAGATGCTCATCTCATAATAAGGCTTATGCAAAAATTTTGTGGCCATAGTGTATACAGCACCATAGAAAATTCAATGGGAATATTGAAAAGAAGAAATATTATATTTTCATAAAAAGATTTGCGATTCAAGTGAAATTTATTTTGTCAATTGATATATTGAATGTTCGTCGGTCGTCCGGACTTTTTTGCGAAAGAGTACCTTGTAATCCGACAAATTACAGATCCAATGATAAGATTCTTTATACATACATATGTACCGGGTTTTTCACTATAATTTGACCCCCCCTTTAACTTTGTTACTAAAGAAGATACAAAAAATTTTCGTATAAAAGTTCCACGAAATCAACTGAGGTTTTTCGATATGAGTCCAGAAACTGAAATATATACAGGGTAGCCAACATATTGATGGCAACTTCATTTTGTCAAATGGAACACCCTGTATATTTTTCCATATTTGGCTTGCTCTTTTTTCCCTGATTTCGAATATGTATCATATGTTAGTCTATCTCTTTCATTCTGAGAACCACAGAGTTTCAAATTTCAAGAACCACCTGCCAAGATATGTAATCATTTTACAAGTGGCAGAGTGCGTTTACTGAAAATGCTCATTTTGGAGTTATGATAACGTCAATGGGAAGATCTACAGGGTGAACATCATTGAATGCAACATTATTTTCTCAAAGGGGGCACCATGTCCTGTATATTCATCCTTTTTTTGATAGGCTATTTCCTCCTGATCTCGAATGTAAATGCGTATGTGGGTGTGTCTCTTCAATTTTCAGAGTTTCAAAGTTTTGAAATGATGACACCGAATACAAAAATTTGTGAAATACCTACGTAATTCTTTATATCCAAACAATCTACTTAAAAGTATTATTTTAGAACGAATACTCAACAATTACTTAACCAATGAAAAATGATAAACAATGGTAGTATGGTAAAAATAACATCAACTGAAAAAATTGCTCAGATTGACCACCTTCATTCAATACACATAGTTCATAGTTGTCTCAAGATGTTTAGACTATTTTTGATAGCATTATTATGTCTCTGATTCAAGTCAGAAATCAAAGCTTCAAAATGTGTTTCTAATCATTACAATATTATCATTATTCTTTGTGCGCTGACGGGATCACTTCCAAATTATGGGTATAATATTGCTTGATTTTATATCATTAATATTATTCTCCGCTTTCATTGATTGTCATTATTGCTGAAGTAAATTTTTTCCTTCAGGAGCGGCTATAAAAACGTGTCCAACGGTGTTAAATCGGGACTATTTGGTGGCCCTGAAATGGGTGCGCCATTACGAATCCAAAAATCAAATTGGCCACTTTAATATTCACGAACTTCTAAAACGCTATGACAGATGGTTCTTGATATTTGAAACTCTGTGGTGCTCAGAATAAAAAAGATAGACAACATATGTTACATATTCGAAATCAGGGGAAAAAGAGCTATCCAAATATGGAAAAATATACAGGTTGTCCCATTTGAAAAAATGAAGTTGCCATCAATATGTTGGCCACCCTGTATATATTCCATTATGTGAATTCTTATTAAAAAAACTCAGTCGATTTCGTGAAATTTTTGTATGAAACTTTTTTCTGTATCCCTCTCAGAAACAAAGTTAAAGGGGGGGTCAAATTATAGTGAAAAACCCGGTACATATATGTAGGTACTCTGAAATACTAATTTTACTTCATTATGTATGGTATAAATAATAGACCATGTCGGATTACAGGGGGCGCCGGATTAGACAGGGCCGGACTACCGGAGTTCCACTGTATAATTATTAACTTATAACTATTACACACTTGGTACTAACCTTGACTATCGTAGTCTTCCCTTTTAAAATGTAACACACGGACATACTATCTGTAACTAGTTTCCCCATTTTTAGTTTCATTGCCCAAGCCTTTCTTTGAGATATATTTTCCATAACTCCAAACGCATTTTCAATATTTCTATTCTTCCCATGTGAGGGAATTTATGGAAAGATAAATCGGGATTTTTCCCTTTACGGTAGTGCAACCTAATTCAGAACAGTTTCGATTATGCAGCGACATAATTCAAAGTACAAAACTCCAAAAAAAGTACACAAAAAATCAAACTTGATCTGCAATTAAGACAAAAAATAAAATAAAAAACAATGCAAAACGAATTTTTTACTCGTTGCTTCAATTACAATTTTTTTTCGCCAGAGGTCTCATTGAGTTCTACTCCGCCAATGAAAGAGAGCTCGAAAGCTCCTGCTCAAGGCTTTTCTTGAATTTTCGTTTATGTTTCTCACGGCTGAGGAGGCGTAGCAAGAATTCTGAGGATATTATCGGGCCACTTGATTCGGGATGAAAATAAAACTGGGCGAACACAAAAGAGAATAGTTAACTGAAAAAAATATTTTCTTGTTTCGCACCGGCAAAGTTGAACTGCCGGATTCACGTGGAAAAGTGTTTGAACATCGTCGGAAGATAAACAGAAACGTGATACCGAGAATGGCGTCGCCAAGGAATACAAATAAAGAGAGAACAGCAGTTTTCTTATCGTTGCTTTTATTTTCTCGGCTAAAATTTCAGCTTATACGATTCGACGATAACTTTCTAGACAACAACTGTTGGCTCTTTCGGAAAGTCCGAAATGGGTAGTAGTTTGTTCGGCTTTATATTCATCTCGATCGTATTCCATATCCAAAATTGGGTGGCTTTTTATCGGGGATGATATCGTTCGTATTCGGTTTACGTTCAGTCCCTTACTTCAAGTTAAGAAATAGTTATGTGCGGATTGATATTCTTGTTACATTCAAGGGATTTTCAGTTCGGACGTTCTCTAGAACTCGACATGTTATAATTGTTTCGAGAAAAGCTTCTATGATTTTATTTATTGCCTGAAAATAGATCACAACCACTGCTGTTTCAGTTCAATAAAAAACCCCTTTTCATATGTAAACACAGTATAGGGGTAGTTTGGATTTCTTTCATTTTTTATGTTTTTTGGGGTGCTGAATCCGAATTTGAGGTTGCTAACAAAATTTCGTTACTAAACATAGAATAAAATGCAAAAAAAAAGATGAAAAATCTCATTTTTGGTCAGTTTTCTGCTTATTACTCAGAAACTTTTAGTGAAAAACGTTTCCATACAAATGAAAGTACATAAAATTTCCTACAAATTATTCTACCATAGCGTGTTCATTCACAATTTTATTCGAGTCGGATATATTTTTAAGAAAATAAAAAGATTCCGCTTTTCAATATTCCAATTGAATTTTCTATGGTTCTGTTCACACCATTTTGCATGAAGCTTATTATGACCATCTTGCATATGGTCGCAAAATTTCATTTCGATTGGTTTAGTTTTGCCCGAGATATTAAGGAACAAATTTTGAATGGCGATGTTTTGTGAAACAAAATATGGCTTTTCAAAATTTTTGTTCCCCAATATCTCAGAGAAAACGAAGTCCTTCGAAATAAAATATTGCGTCCAGATGCACGATGGTCATAATAAGCTTCATGCGAAATGGTGTGACCATAGAATGAACAGAACCATAGAAAATTCAATTGGAATATTGAAGAGATATCCGATTCGAGTGAAATTTTTTTTGTGAATCGAGACTGATAAACTGAATGTTCGTGCAAAATTTCAAGTGGATTGCATCATCGGAACCATATAATTTTTTTCCATTTATTGAGTCATAGAAAATACCTCATTTCAAACTATAATTTGAGCCAGAACAGGTTGACACAAATCAAGCTGTGGTAGAACGATTTGTAGGAAATTTTATGTACTTCTATTTTGTTCAGAAAGTTTTTCAGGAAAAATTGATAGTTTCCGAGTAATAAGCAAAAACTGACCAAAAATGAAATTTTCCATTTTTTTTGTATTTTTTTATGTTTCGTCACGAAATTTTGTTAGCAAACCTCAGATTCGAATTCAGCTCCTAAAAAAACATAAAAAATAAAGATATCAAAACTACCCCAAAACTTTTCCGCTAGGGGTTTTTTCAAGCACACATACAGGGTGTTCTGATTTGTTTTCGACAAACTGAAATGGGTGATAGATCACATCATTTTAAGCAAAAAGTTCCTATGAGCATGGGTCCGAAAATGCTTCGTTTCCGAGATACAGGGTGTTAAAGTTGAAAAAAATAATTCGCGTTTTCTTTATTATGTTTTGACTGCTTCGAAACCTTTTCATGAAATTTCTTATACAGGGGTTTTTTGGGACGATAAGTTCGAATTTGTGGTCGATTTAATCGTATTTTTTAGAGGGCCCACCGGCAACCATTTAAACCCATGTAAACCGTTGCAACTTCTTTGTGCTACACTGTACACCGTTTGGAATTAAGAAATCGACGTCGCTAGGAGCAATCGGTTCAGAAAAAATGCATTTAAAACCAAAGGGTCCCAAAACTTCTCCGAAAATTATTCCCATTCAAATACGTATTAATTTAATTCAACTTGAATTCATTTTGAAAATTTCTAAGGTTAAATTCATGCGGATTTTCTAATGCCTACTAATGTGGAAGTGATATGCTATGTAATTGTGGTTTTTAAGTCTTCTGAATATTCTGTTTCCTGAATATTGAGTTGTTGGGATGCTTTGCGAATACTGAGTTTTTTATTTTCTTCAGAGGTACCAACTTTCATGCAATTATTTGGAGTCAGTCGAAAGATATTAAAGAAAACCCTGTATCTCGGAAACGAAGCATTTTTGGACCCATCTTCATAGGGACTTTTTTGTTTAAAATGATGTGATCTATCACCCATTTCAGTTTGTCTGAAATAAATCAGAACACCCTGTATACTGTACTAACCGGCAAAAATGAGAATAAGAATTCTTTGTTCTTATTCCCCCTGCTGTTTATAAACAATAACCTATATTTTTTTATTCTTGTAATTTTCAAGATTGGTATACTGAATGTCCTTACAAAGTTTCAAGAAGATCGCGCTTCAAGAACGCATTGAAATTATTATAATTCACTACAAAAATGAAAATTTGGCAGAGACGGTTCGTAAAACATTTTTGGGTAGTCGTGAAGCACCTTGTCAGACCGCAATAAAGAAATTGGTGGAAAAATTCGAGCTGTTGGTACAAATTAGTGATGTGAAGAATAAAACCCGTGCACGTCGCTCAACAACCGCCGATAATATTGCTGCTGTAGCTGAAAGTGATGAAGAAAACCCAGGTTCGTCCATTCCTCGTCGTTCTTTGGAATTAGGCATTCTACAAACGTCAAAAGTTTCCGGACCGTATTACCTCTCGAAGAGGCCCCCGAGATCTTATGATTTAACACCTTGCGACTTCTTACTTTGGGGCCACGTGAAAGAGAAGGTCTGTGCCAATAGCCCAGCGTCGATTCAAGACCTCAAAGATGGATTTCGTGAGGCTATCGAGGACATAGGGCAGCCATATACAGGGTTTTCCTTTTAAGTTGGCCTATTAGACGTTTTAGGAGAACTAGTGAATATTTCGTTCTGCAATTTTTGGTGCAGCCCTGAAAGTGAAGGAACTCTTCGCCTAAAATATTTTCAAGTCGACAGTGTTGCCACGTCTATCTCAAACGCATATCTACTTTCTTATTTCAAATAGAACTACCTATATTTTCATTTATGTATCGATTCAATATCAAATTTGCAATATAACCCACTAAAAAAAACTTTTCTGCTATGCACTGTTGCCAAGTTATTCACAAATTCCTGAAACTTTTGGCATTTTCCATTGCCAGTTTGGAAATGCAATATCTCAATTATTTTTTATGCATGCGGAACCAAAATCAGCAGTCTCATAGTAAAGACTCCATGCATTCATGTGGTCTATTCAGTATTTTGATACATCGTAAGGTTTTTCGAAGATATTGCTGCGAAAATGTGAAACTCAAAATTGAAATATTTCGAGATTTTCAAATGGCAACCCTATATTTATTTTACAGCATTCGATTCGAAATGAAAAATGAATGGCAGTCTCCTACTACACTAATTTTTTATTTTGGATAGTTTTTCGAATGAGATGAAAAATACTGAAATTTTTCAGTATTTATAGTTCATGATCTATGGTTCTGTTCACGATGAAATGGTTCTATGATTATGGCGTGAATTGTTGAAGTAGATTTATGGTTGAAATCATAAAAAGTATTCGATGATCATGGATGTCATAGAAAAAAGTTTACCCATATTATTCAAACACGATTCGGGTTGTTTCACAATTCACGGGAATGCCAAAAATAATTGAAAGGACCTATAGGACCTTTAACAATCGTTATTCACATTTAGCACGAATGATCGGAAAGAAATTCCAAAAATTGTTTAGACTTTCTGTGATCCTGCCCCTATGTTCATGACCTCAACAATAGGATTCATTCCGATAATTCACTTCATAATCACACAGCATTATGTCCATTGAACATGACTATAAATACTGAAAAATTTCAGTATTTTTCATCTCATTTGAAAACTGTCAAAAATAAATAATTAGTGAACATAAGGCCAGGATTACAGAAAGCCTTAACAGTTTTCGGAATTTCTTTTCAAGTCATTCTTGCTAAATGTGAATAACGATTTTTAAAGGTATTTCCCGTGAATTGTGAAACAACCCGAATCGTGTTTGAATACTATGGGTAAACTTTTTTTTATTACATCCATGATCATCGAATACTTTTATGATTTGAACCATAGAATCTACTTCAACAATTCACGCCATAATCATAGAACCATTTCATCGTAAACAGAACCATAGATCGTGAACTATAAATACTGAAAAATTTCAGTATTTTTCATCTCATTCGAAAACTATCCAAAATAAATAGTTAGTGTAAGAGGAGAGTGCCATTCATTTTTTATTTCGAATCGAATGCTGTAAGATAGATATGGGGTTGCCATTTGAAAATCTCGAAATATTTCAATTTTGAGTTTCACATTTTCGGAGCAATATCTTCGAAAAACCTTACGATGTATCAAAATAGTGAATAGACCACATGAATGCATGGAGTCTTACTATGAGACTGCTGAGTTTGGTTCCGTATGCAAAAAATAATCGAGATATTGCATTTCCAAACTGGCAATGCAAATGCCAAAAGTTTCAGGAATTTGTGAATAACTTGGCAACAGTGCATAGCAGAGAAATTTTTTAGTGGGTTATACTGCGAATTTGGTATTGAATCGATACATAAATGAAAATATAGGTAGTTCCATTTGAAATAAGAAAGTAGATATGCGTTAGAGATAGACGTGGCAACACTGTCGATTTGAAAATATTTTAGGCGAAGAGTTCCTTCACCCTCAGGGCTGCACCAAAAATTTCAGAACGAAATATTCACTAGTTCTTCTAAAACGTCTAATAGGCCAACTTAAAAGGAAACCCTGTATATGGCTGCCCTATGTCCTCGATAGCCTCACGAAATCATGGCTATTTAAACCTAAATAGCCATATGTACCATTCAGATCTTTACTCTTCACTTTCTGATTTTTTTAAAAATAAGAGATGAGGAACAATTCAATACAGTTTCCTTTTTTGATTCGGAAGCGGGTCGTTAATAATTACCAAGTCTACAAAACTCTTTCAAGATCTAAGGATATATCGATGCAATTCAAAGACGGCTGAACGCAGGCTGAACTCCCTGAAAAAGTAATAATTCATTCAGTCCAGTGATGCAATTTGCCGGCGATAGCAAATTGGTTCCCCGGATTCTTCGCTCCAAATCACAACAAAACCGTACTCTAAATACGGAATATATAAGAAAGATAACCTCGAACCGACAAACGTAATTTCGGCCAATTTTATTTTCTTTCATTACAATGCATGAGATCGACCCTCGCTCAGAATTGGTACGTATGGAAGTTGAGACTCAATTATCTTCTGAAGAAAATGTATTCCACGATGGATCACGAATTCCGGAATGAATATTCCGGATATTTGAAAAATTTATATTCGTAGCGACACGAGAGCTATCTATCGAGTGGAACAAACAGAAGGAATACAATTTCAAAATAAAATTTAAGAAAGCCCTGTGCAGACGCTTTGAGTGCTCGTTCATTGGTGGAGCAATAAATAATGTGTTATTTTGATATTCAAAGAAACATGCCTTTTTTCAATATAAATGATCGGATGTTTATTTCATTATAAAGAAGAAGCTATGCCGTTTATAGTGGAAAATAACATCAGGCAAATGACCACCACGACCACGCTTCCTTGGCTTCCTAAGGTTTCTCAAGAAATGATCTATCTATGTTCTGAAACTGAGAGAAAAATAGCTGCAGAATTTTCCTATGATCAATGACCATTAATGTTGTGTCTTGGCAATGAAAATATTGATAACAATAAATCAATATAATCCCGACGCATTCGCCATTTAGCAACAAACGAGTTCGACTGCTATCGTTTTGCACAAATTACACAAACCGTCAGAAGTATTGACCTCCCAAGGTTTCTTGAGAAATGAAATAACTATTTATATTCTGGAAATGAGATGAATATTTTCCTTATTGACACTGTAATATACATAAATTTGATAGAATAACTATGCTTACCTAATGCAAGATGAGACAATATAGAAGAAATTATGAAAAACTGTGAATCACTCAACCAGTTCGAAAATAGAATCCAGAATTTTCCTGTAAACAATGACCATTAATATTGTATCTTCGCAATGCAAATATTGATAAAAATAAATCAATAGAATCCCGACGCATTCACCATTTTGCAACAAACGAGGCCGACTGCTTCAGCTTTTCCCATATGACATTTGAAGTCAAGGGTGTTCCAATAAGAGGTGTTATTTTGATATTCAAATTAAAATGCCATTTTTCAATATAAATGATCGGATGTTTATTTCATAATAAAGAAGAAGCTATGCCGTTAATAGTGGAAAATAACATCAGGCAAATGACCACCACGACCACGCTTACAGGATCATATTCTTTTAATGAAATTTTCCACAACCAAATTGGGAAGAGGCTGTCCTATGTCCTCGAAAGCCTCACGAATTCCATCTTTGAGTCTTGAATCGACGCTGGGCTATTGGCGTAGCCCTTCTCTTTCACGTGGCCCCAAAGGAAAAAGTCGCAAGGTGTTAAATCACAAGATCTCGGTGGTCAATTCCCGAGAGAAGACACGTAAAACGTCCGGAAATTTTTCCGCAAAAGATCAATGGTTTCGTTTCTAGTGTGGCACGTAGCGCAGTCTTGTTGAAATAAAACGTGGTCCAGATCATAAATACTATCCAATTTCGATTATGAAAAATCATCAGTCATCTCTCGATAGAGCAATCCATTCACCGTAACTCCGCCTCATTTTCGAAAAAGTAAAGTTCAATGACTGCCGGATCATAAACAGCACCAACATTCACACGTTGAGGATAGAAAGGCTTTTCAACAATTTTGCTTGTTGACGAAGCCACCGAGATGAAAATGGGCATCATTACTCAAGATGATTATGATTATGGAATTCCGGATCATTTTTATGCATTTCAACGACCCAATTAGCAAAGACACGACGTTCTTGATGATCACGACCGGCTTGAGTTCTTGTGTTAACTGAAATTTATAAGCTTTAAGAGACCCAAATCTTTATGCGAAATACGGTGTAATGACGTTTGTGCAAGCCTAATTCCAAAGAACGACGAGGGATGAACAAACCTGGGTTTCTTCAACACATTCGGCCTACAGCAGCAATATTCTCGGCTGTTCTTGAGCAAATGCACGGGTTTTATTCTTCAGTCTGTGCCAAATTTTCACCATTTTTATACTAGTCAAATGTCAAAAAATGACAGCTTCAAACGTGACATCTACCGAAATAGCGGGCCCTTCAAAATAACACCTATTATTGGAAAACCCTTTACATACACCCGGATACTAGTAGCCAGTGCCTACTGCACTGGCTACATAATAGGAGTTACATAATAGTATGTTCCGTAAAAGTTTCATTACGGAGCTACAGGGTTTTGAAATTTCCGAAAATAGTTTGTTTTTTTTTCCTAACTCCTGCAGTTTTTGAGATACAGTGGAACTCCCCTATAACGAACGTCTGTATAACGAATTTCTCTGTATAACGAGTTTCGTACAAGACATTGCACCTTTAATATAAATTTCATGTTAAAAACACCCTCTAAAACGAAGTAAATTCTCTTGATAACGAAATATTCAAAGAACATCACTCTTTGAATGGGTATTGGTAAGAAGCTATAAGGGTGGGTTTTCCGCAAAATTTTTCCAAGCGTACGTAATAAATCCCTTCCTCAAACTAAATCATTACGGCGGGCAGAGAGTTCTTTCTTGAACAGTTTTGCATACACCCTTGGCAGTTTGGTTTCAATCTAACCATCACGCTAGTGTGAAAGTTGTGCGAAAATGTCTAGAAGGAAGTGCTTAAGTTTGAATGATAAATTTAAATTTATCAGTGAAGTCGATCGCGACATTGTCGAATGTAGAAACAAATTTTCTGTATAACGAAATTTCTTTACAACGAATTTTTTTTGCGAATTTAGTACTTTCGTTATTGTGAAGTTCCACTGTATATAGGATAATCATCTTATGAAGTCAACCCCCATTCACCTAGTCACGGAATGCCTTGGCATTACGAGCCTGAGGAGGAAATGCCTTGGACAAGAAACTTGTAAGAGTGAGGAACTAGCCTCGTTGAAGCCTTCACAGTTACTAGATTTCATTAGATCTCTGGAACTGGAAGGCGAGCTGTGAAGGTTTTTTGGCCAGAACAGCTCTGTAAGGGGGCACAATAGACCTTAAGGTCGCAGTGAACTTTAACCCCTCTGTAAACTATCAACTATCAACTATGAAGTCATATGATTTTGGTATATTTTTCATTCAGTGCAGCATTTTTCATTGTCCATTTCGATTTGTGACTCATTTTGAAACACACAGACAAAAATACTCACAAACCATATATCTCCTTCATATATCAAGAGATTTATTACTCCTGACTTCATGGAGGATTTTACTTCCACAAAGAAAACTGTTCAATTTTCATGAGGAAAAGCAGCAAACTGATACCAAGCCAACTCTGCTATAACATATGTACCCAGTGAGCACGAGCTAATCATAAAATCGATACGAATAACATCATTCATACTTGATGAGAATAAGAAGAGGAATATTCTTTTAGCCGAGAATGTCTTATGGATACTGCAGATTCCGTGTAAATTGAAAGTTTGTACGAATGGGCGGTTCGTGTCGGAAAAGTGATTACTTTGAGACCGGGTGAATTAATTACCTTGGACTTCCTGTGCACATTCATCATGAAAATGAATGGGTATGTCCATCTGTCACAAACATTATGAGGCCTGTTTCTGAGGAAAATTTTTGAAAATTGAAAAATGTTATAGGTTGTTAATGAACTTTGTTCATCCACGACTATTGTAAAATACGTCCATTGTACGTCTCTGTGCTCGGCTTTAATAATACCCATTAATCGCAAGGGAATAATGAGATTATAATTCACTGCTGTCAGATGCTTCATAGAATTAGCTTTAATACTTATACTATTCTTTAAATTGGTATTTCTTTAGTATTCTAAAGTACTCCTACTAACAAATATGGGCATACCTTGTCAATCGACGGCCAAATCTACTTTCATTATATAATTGAAGCTTTGATATTAAAAAATAAATTAAAGGGTTTTCCCATAAGAGGTGTTATTTTGAAAAGCCCGCTATTGTGGTAGATGTCACGTTTGAAGCTGTCATTTTTGACATTTGGTAAGTAGAAACTACGTCATTAAAAAAAAGGAACGATACACGCTTCAAGAACGCATTGAAATTATTAAAATTCACTATCATAATGGTGAAAATTTGGCAGAGACGGTTAGTAAACTCGAACATTTTTGGGTCGTCGTGAAGCACCTTGTTGGACCGCAATAAAGAAATTGGTGGAAAAATTCGAGATGTTGTTACAAGTTTGTGATGTGAAGAATAAAACCCGTGCACGTCGCTCAAGAACAGCCGAGAATATTGCTGCTGTAGCCGAAGTGTTGATGAAAACCCAGGTTTGTTCATTCCTAGTCGTTCTTTGGAATTAGACATTCCACAAACGTCATTACACCATACCGATCATCAACAACGTCGTTTCTTTGGTGATTGGTCGTTGAAGTGCATGAAAATGATCCGGAATTCCATCGAAAAATCATCTTGAGTGATGAGGCCCATTTCCACTTCGGTGGTTTCGTCAATAAGCAGAATTGTCGCATCTGGGCTCGGAAAACCCAAGAGTTATTGTTGAAAAGCCTCTCTATACTCAACGTGTGACTGTTTGGTGCGGTTTATGGTCCAGCGGAGTCTTTGAACCTTACTTTTTCGAAAATGAGGCTAGAGCAACAGTTACGGTGAATGGATTGCGCTATCGAGAGATGATTAATGATTTTTTTATGGCCGAAATTGGATAGTATTGATCTGGACAAAGTGTACTTCCAACAAGACGGCGCTACGTACCACACAAACAACGAAACCATGTATCTATTGCGGAAAAGTTTCCAGACCGTGTCTCTCGAAGAGGTGATCACAATAGGCCACCGAGATCTTGTGATCTAACACCTTGCGACTTCTTCCTTTGGGGCAACGTGAAAGAGAAGGTCTACGCCAATAGCCCAGCGTCCATTCAAAACCTCGAAAATGGAATTCGTGAAGCTATCGAGGACATGGGGCAGCCGCTTTGCGATTTGGTTATGGAAAATTTTATTAAAAGGATATGGTCGTGGTGTTCATTTGCCTGATGTTATTTTCCACTATTTACGGCATAGTTTCCTCTTCATAATAGTATATTATTCAATGAGCGGTAATGCAGGTCGAAACACACGCAGATAAATTTTGCACCAAGAGCCGTCAGGCGAGTGGTGTAATTCATCAAGTGTGTTTTGAGTATTACCGCGAATTGAATACTATACTTAATCCACGATTTCTTCAGTAAAATTCGAATTAATCTGCATTTAAAAATTTTGAACAGTTGTCAAAAGCGTTGACAACATTTCGTCCAACCGTCAAACCTCTGTACTCTGTGGTCGGGAATCAAATCAGAGTCTATAACTAATCAAATCAAGTACTTTCGCAACTTCAAAAAGGACCCCGCACATTTTGTATGAGAATTGGCTCCCGGTGGATTTGGCTGAAAATTTGATATGATGTTCTACTAATCTTTCTGATCAAATGTCTCTACAGTCACGAAGCTGAAAAATGCATACTTCTAGGAGTTTTAGCGATTTTTTGTATCCATTATGGCTTACGTATTACCGTTCACACAGAAATGTTTGAGAATATTTCGTGATTACTGAAAGCAGATTCTGTCAATTCGAAATATTTTCAAACATTTCTGTGTGAACGGTAATACGTAAGCCATACTCCTAGAAGTATGCATTTTTCAGCTTTGATTTGATTTGATCAGAAGGATTAGTAGAACATCATATCAAATTTTCATCCAAATCCACCGTGAGCCAATTTCCATAATACGTAAGCCATAATGGATACAAAAAATCGCCAAAAACTCCTAGAAGTATGCATTTTTCAGCTTCGTGGCTGTTTAGACATTTGATCAGAAGGATTAGCAGAACATCATATCAAATTTTCAGCCAAATCCACCGGGAGCCAATTCCCATACAAATGTGCGGGGTCCTTTACGTTCTCCAAAATAAATCTGGAATGAAGGGCTAGAACGTTATCTTGATGGCTGAAATAGATTTCCGGATCGATCCTACTTTTTATTCATTTTTTTGTAAGCGATTTCATTTTTAATTAGCGGGTGTTATGGGCGGGTGTTATTATAACACTCGCTTTTCGGTTCATAAATATGCTACGGTGGTGTTATAGCTACTATTACACATAGAAATTAGTTTAATAATTGACATATTACTATATAGGAGTGGATAATAGTTATTTATACAACAAGTGTGTTAAATGAATGTTTATTATTATTAATTTCTTCGAGTGAATAATAGTATATTATTCAATGAGCGGTAATGCAGGTCAAAACACACGCAGATGAATTTTGCACCACGAGCCGTCAGGCGAGTGGTGTAATTCATCAAGTGTGTTTTGACCTGCATTACCGCTCATTGAATAATATACTATTATTCACTCGAAGAAATTAATAATAATCATAGATTAACTAAGAATATTGAGTTAATCTATGATAATAATAAACATTCATTTAACACACTTGTTGTATAAATAACTATTATCCACTCCTATATAGTAATATGTCAATTATTAAACTAATTTCTATGTGTAATAGTAGCTATAACACCACCGTAGCATATTTATGAACCGAAAAGCGAGTGTTATAATAACACCCGCCCATAACACCCGCTAATTAAAAATGAAATCGCTTACAAAAAAATGAATAAAAAGTAGGATCGATCCGGAAATCTATTTCAGCCATCAAGATAACGTTCTAGCCCTTCATTCCAGATTTATTTTTGGAGAACGTAAAGGACCCCGCACATTTTGTATGGGAATTGGCTCCCGGTGGATTTGGCTGAAAATTTGATATGATGTTCTGCTAATCCTTCTGATCAAATGTCTAAACAGCCACGAAGCTGAAAAATGCATACTTCTAGGAGTTGTCAAAAGCGTTGACAACATTTCGTCCAACCGTCAAACCTCTGTACTCTGTGGTCGGGAATCAAATCAGAGTCTCTAACTAATCAAACCAAGTAATTTCGCGGGTGTTATGTGCGGGTGTTATTATAACACACGCTTTTCGGTTCATAGACATGTTATGACTACCATTACACATAGAAATTAGTTTAATGGAGTGGATAAACATTTTTAACTCACGTGTCGTATACAAAATTTTATCCCATTTTGATGAAAATTCAAATATTGAATACTTTTAAGAGGAAATATTAGGTATAATTCAAATTCATAACGAGATTTCCCTTCGATCGATGGTTGCTAGGGCACTATGTAATTAATTGTTTGCAAGTGTCAATGAAAATTATAGAACAGTCAAAGAATTTTTGTTTCGAAAAAATGTTTAGCGGTGACGACGAGGTTGTAGTTCCTGAGTGCATTATACAAGAAGCAGAAGCAGTAATTCCATTAAAATCGAAAATATTGTACGAAAAGCAATATACGGCATTCTGTGCCTGAAGAAATAATAAAAAAGCCAAAGGTGTCAACGAAAAAATAATTTTGGCGTATATTTCCGAACAATCCAAGAAAGTTAAGTCATCGTCTTTATGGTCCTACTATTCGCAGCTTAAGAAAATATTGGCTCTAAAAGAAAAAATAGACATCGGCCGATTTCCAGAAAGTGAGTGGTGAACATTTTATCCCACTAGTGAATTAAAAAAATTTAATTCACTCAGTGGATAAACGTCAACTTACCCTTGTTACCATGGGTTGAATATTGTCGTCTTTAAACGTCAAAATGGGATAAAGAAAAACATCTGATCGTTCATACTGAAGAATGGCATTTTAAGTTGAATATCGAAATAACACTTTTTATTGAAAAACACTTTACAACTGTAAAATGTGTAGTTTAAGTAGAACGAGCGCTCAAAAAATTATCGTTTCATTTCAAGCTGCATTATCCTTCATCTCCTCGTCCACGGCTCTCTCACTAATCCTTCCACACAACTCACCGCCTCTTGGAAACTTCAATGTCTGCCTTGTCCACGTTAAAATGATAGTCCACTTAGATCTTCCGTTCCATGTCACCCCAGGCGTCAAAAGTGGTTCATGTTGTTGGAGTTCTAGAAGATCAATTAACCCAATTTTCTTGCCCTATATGAGGATTCTGCAAGCTTGTTTTGTAAGTTTGTTCAAGTTGATAGAAACTTGATTATCCCCAAAGCAATACTTAGGGCGTTGTTTGGGGGGGACGAAGAAGTTTTCACGAATTTTCATCGATATTTTTTTTTTGTTGCAGTTCGGGGAGTCATAAAAGGGGGCGTTTATTCAAGAGATCAGAATTTTGCTGAAACTAAGCTTTGTTTTTGGCGTTCGCTGTTTCAAAATTATTAGCCGTGTTTTATACACTCACCCCTTCATAAATATGTTATGTCGAGTCCGATTCGATTGATTTTTTTCGTAGTAGGTATGTTCATCCTCAATCAATCACTAATTTGTAATTTTGAATTTCAAGAAAACTAGGCGTACGTCATTTTATATAGGGTGAAACAATTTTTTTTCCTAACTTTAGAAGCACCCCTGGTGTGTTCCAGTTGTTCCACTGTGGGATTTCTTATTTCATCATGAAGACACGTCTTCTCTTGACAATTTATCTCTTTATCTATAACATTTTTGTTAAAGATACAGGGTTCTCAGTAAAACATTAAATTGCGCTAAGGCTACAACAGTTCTTCAACAAATTCAACCTTAAATTCTGACCATAAGAAAATAAACTGAAAACTAAATCGAAAACATAATGTGTTTTCCGCCCAGATGCGGATAACAGGTGCAATTCGTCTCGACATGTCCTCATTTAGGTTTTGAATCAATTTTTCTCTCAAGAGCATCCAAACATGCCCAGTTGGGTTCAAATCTGGTCTAAGAGCAGGCCAGTTGAATTCTTGGATATCAACCTCTGCTAAATACTCCATGACAATCCTAGCCACATGCGGTTGATGCGGTCGGGCATTATAAAGCATCAGCAAGAAATCGTCTCCTATAAACGATGCATACAGAGCAACATGTCGCTCTAAAACTTCTCATGTTTTATGTTTTCACCTAGTTGTCAGTTTATTTTCATAATGTTCGGATTTAAGGTTAAATCTGTGAAACATATTGATGTATTAATAAACGTCATCGGTTTTATGAGTGGATCGATTATTTTGCCGGTTAGTGTAGTATACAAGTTTGGAAAATTCACTTGGAAACATAGGATTTGGAGTACAAATGTCGATCTGGCTCCAATGGAACAGTAGAAGAATCAAAACATGAGTGCGATGCCATATCAAGTAAATATCTGGTCACCATGAACGGCCGAGGGCAAGTGGTAGTGGGGATCTGTCGGACTCTTGGCCTGCTTGTGCGATGGAAATAGGCGCATAGGTGACGATACGTTAAATATTCAACATATAGTCCGTTCACGAAAGGTTGAGCACATAGTAGGCGTTTCTTTATTTATCTGAAGTTGGCAGTATTTACTGTCATAGAGTAAAATAAAGTCAACGTTGCCGAATGTACTCGGTCTCGTCCGACGAGCTTGCGAGTTATCATAGAACTCTATGCAATATTGACAACATTGCGTATCAATCTGACAAGAAAATAAAGAACATAACCTAAAATTTTAATATACACAGTGGAATATGCCAAATTTCCATGGCCAACCGACGGCTCAACCTTTCGTGAACGGACTATAGGTACCCAGTTTTCTCATTTTAACTACATTATTGATTATTTTTGTTTATGCAATAGGTCAAGTTCAACTTCATAATAATAAGATATTGAAATGAAAATAGGTATATATGAATATGATGACACCCACCGTCTTCAAAGAAAATAAAAATATAATATACACAGTAATACACTCGTTGACTATAGATTTCTGAAACTTTGATATATCGATAAAAACTCCAATTTTTAATGAAGCAGATATACACAAAAACAATACAACCAAATCCTTCCATGCCAATATTAATTGTTCTACGAATGCCCGCCGTGGCGCTGCATTCTTATTTTCAGATGCCTATTCATCTAAAATTCAGTGGCGGCTCATGAGATTTCAATCAGAGGATGCCCGAGAACACGCAACCAACAAAATAATTTATTTATTATTATACCATTCTACGCAGACTTAATTATTCAAAATAAAATCTACAGGATCTTGCGTTTCTTTAACTTCACTACTTGAATTATAATTCTCACTTCTTGTTTCCATTTCCATCTTTCTTGCTGAAATATCGAAATCTTATACCATTGTTTAAACAATGCTTATATAGTCCATTCACGAAAGGTTGAGCCGTCGGTTGGCCATGGAAATTTGGCATATTCCACTGTGTATATTAAAATTTTAGGTTATGTTTTATTTTCTTGTCAGATTGATACGCAATGTTGTCAATATTGCATACACGGAAAAAAATGTTTTCTCCAATTAAGTATATAATAATTGATTGAAGTAAATGATAGATTTATATATGAGCAAGAATATAGTATACTTGAATCAAGGATGCTTTATTCTCAAAGTTCAAATATACCATATACTCCCACTAAGTGAATAATATACTACAATGTAATAAAATCACTATAATTGACTCAAGAAAATTTTTATTTTTCTTCTAAATTAATCTCTTTTATCAAAATGAGTATTCAAAATATTTCGTTCGAATATAAAATATGTTCAGGACAAGTTTTCAGATTTCTTCATTTCAGCAGCACTTTCATTTGAAGAAAATAAATCTTATACTTGAATGAAAGTAATATTTCTACTCAAACCAAGATTTAATTAGTTTTAAAACAAGTACATCGTCTTCTCAGTTCAAAATTCTCAAACTACTTGATCTGAATACATCGAAAAATTCTGATAGAGTATAGTTTATATCAATGGTAAATGTATTACTTATTTGATGAAAATCAATCATATACTTGAAAGAATAATAAGATAAATGTTAAAGTGAGCATTGTAATATTCTCGACTGAAGAACGATGATATAATTCCCTTGAGTGTAGGTATATGCTTCGATAAATATGTTGGTGTGTATTCTCATTCGGAATTCAACTGACTTTATTATTGATAAGGTATTTATTAAGCATTCCTTACAGGGTACTATCACGGTCTAATGAGAAACTAAAGTATCTGATTAAATGAGCAATTATTACTTTGATCTGATTCGAGATTATATCATTTATTGGGGTATATTTTCTTCGACGATTGATCAATCTTAAACCTCAATTGATTCTTGTTTTCCTAAAGTGAAAAATTTGCAATGTATTTTATGTGAGTTCTTATCTAATTTTTATTCTGAATGAGACAGATATGTTATATATTGCAAATTAAGAATATCTCTGATCAATATCAGAAAACAATAACCATTTGATATTTAAGATTTACACAGTCATGTAAGTCTGAAGAAAATATACCAATAAATAATTTCGAATCAGATCAAAGTAAGAATTTCCCATTTAATCAGATACCATAGTTTCTGATAGAAGGTGAAGGTACCCTATGAGGAATGCATAATAAAAAATGTATCAATAATAAAGTCAATTGAATTCAGAATGAGAAAACATACACATACATCGAAGCATATACTTACACCTTACTGAATGATGAAATTTCAATTTCCTGGTAAGCTATTATATCATCTAGTGAAGAATGTAATATCTGATTGAAAATAAATATCCAACACAAGGTATAGAACCCCTTAGATATTCAATAAGGCTATAAGAGTAAAATACGGAATCAGTGGAAATAAATTTATTGAGTACTGTCAAGAAAATGGAATATAACATATAAAAACATAGTTTTTACAAAGAAAAGGTATAACATTTTAACATAACATTCGTCAGAAATATAAGTGAACAATAATTTTTACTAAAGAGGAACATTACTATTACCTTAGAAATAAATGCGTAATGAAATCTTGAAGAAAATTTGTATGGAAAATAATGAGTGTGGCATGCTTCATTATAATAAAAGTCACTAACATTAAAAAACTATTAATAGGAATACCAATAGTGTCATAAATACATATAATATATAGTACATATTATTAACCTGCTTTTTCATAATTGTTGTTTATATATGTAAAATTTCGTGAATAAATCATTATTATTGTATAATATTTAATAGTCATGAGTTACTAAAAGTATTCCCTTGGGCGTACATAACAGTCTCGTATCTCGTACAGCTTACATAAAAAAAACAAGTTCTGAGTTGCTTTTATCTACAAATAGGTATTTTATAAATTTCACCAAAGTTGCAATGAGTAAGTTCAGATATGTCTAGCAAGAGTACAATATTCAATTCATACATTATTTCCTTAGTTGAATACCAATATGTGGAATCAAAATTATTAAAACTCACCTAATAATATTTTTCCACTCTTCTGAATAAAGTGGTCTTTATTCTGTGAAATCATTCAAGGTATGAGATTCTTCCAGTCATCGTTGTACTGTGTTTTCTGTTGAGACATCTGAAAAAATTGGAAATTTTCATGAGTGAGAGATGACTATTCAAAAATATCTGCTGTAATAAAAGTGATACAAAATTAACTATGAAGGTGAAACTGATAATAGTAGAAAAGACCAAGAGCAGGAATAGGTTTAAGTTCTTAATTGATGAAATAATTTTCATAATAGGGGCTTACCTTGAAATTTTCCAAACATAGTGATCCTACATCCCCAACCTCTCATCCAATTTCCATTTCTTGCTGTAGGTCACATCACAACACAAAAATTACTCGTTTTATGATATAGAAGCACGGGGCACTTATCACAATCATGACGCGCTTCAAATTGATCCGATTGGAAAGTAGAATTTTCTGTTGCAAACTGTACAGAGGGCGCAGTCTAGTATATTGTTGAATTATATTCTTGAATTTAGTGGATGAAAGAATTTATTTATTTGAATTACGACAAACACTGTTAACAGGTGGATAGGAAGGATTTCATTGGCCAATTCTAATAACGCCTTCTAGTATATTGTTGAATTATATTCTTGAATTTAGAGGATAAAGGAATTTATTTACTTGAATGACGATAAACACCATTACAAGTGCATAGGAAGGATTTCATTGGCCAAGTTTAATCACTTGAATGAATTCGCGTTCGCATTTCAGTATCCTAAGATGAAGAATATGCAAAATGTAAATACATTTTGGGTTATGATTGGTTTTCTATTGATTGGATGGTTTCAATTTTTCTCAAATTATAAAGATTTCGTTACTTCAAAAATAAATCTACATATTCACAAAAAAGATTTAAAATACATATGAGATTTTTTGAAACCCTGAGTTTAAGCTGATAATGCTCTCAAACGACTATTTCTGATACATGATTAAAAGTAATGAAATGTGTACGAGAGTCTCGGAAGAAAATAAGAGAACACTTGAAATTTTCAGAATTTAAAAGTTATATAAGATATATAAGTTATCGTTTGGGTGAAGAATAAATTTCTGAAGATGTGCAGGGGTCATCTTTCATCAACTGAGTCGGAATGCACTCAAAAAAGTAAAAAAAATATATTTGCATGTTATTTTTCAGGTGGGGTCTGAAAATTAAGAAAAAACATTGAGTTTTTAAGTTTACATTCCTCATTTTTAAGTTTGTCATCCATCATTTATTTTTAAGGTTTATAGGGTGTTAGTGTTCACGAAATACATAATCATTAATATCTTAGTTTTTTTCAACATATATATCGATATTACTAGATACAAAACATTTCACATAAGAAAAAATAATCGTACGATCAAACGATCAAATCTTTACTGTTGGAGATGCTCAAGAACCACAAAGTTTTTACTTGTTTTTTCAAAATACGTGTTCTGCTTTTACAAGGTTACTCTAGTAAGTACCCTCCTATCTGGGCAAGGAGCATTTTGGAGATATTTTTCTTTAATTTTAATAAATAGATATACGAGTATTTTATGTATTTCATAGGTTCAATGAACTCTCTGTGATGTAATTTTATTTTGAACTGTATTCATTGTTTGAGGTAGAGTAAAGTAGCGGAAGCAAGACTTCGCCTCCATATTTTAGTGTATGTATTGTATATTACAGTACGACTAATAAAGACACTTATTATTATATGTATATGATGATTTCCGAAGAGTTATTATCGTTAGGTTGGAAAGAATCTGTATAACAAACTCCTCAATACATACATTCTTTCATTCGTATTAAATGAATAATTTTTTGGGTGTAGCATATTGTACCCATCTATATTAAAAAGTGTTCTAAAATAATTTTAGTCATTTAAAATATAACAACTTTTTCACTCAACTCGTTCGGATTCAAGATATGCTGGAATCAAATTTAACATTTCAAGACTATCTAGTCACTCTACCCGAGAATTATTTTTTTTCGAAATTATTACAATGAGAATATCAATTGTTCCGAAATATTATATGGAATGTTTTCTCTTAATGAGTAGATGATATTTTCAAACCGTAATTACCGTTTAGTTTAATGGAGTGTAGCAATATTCTTAAATTGATAACATTATCTATTCATATGCAGAATATTATTTATTTGGATGAAGCATTATATTCTTCTTTGGAGTTTATGAATTTGAAACATTATTTACTCATTCCAAATATACCAAATTTCTCAATTTACTTGTTTCGATTCCATATATACTTGAATCAACCTTAACATTTCAAGAATATCTTGTTACTTGTTTCGAGAATAGATTTTTTTCGTGTAGAGTTGGCTGACAACTCGCAAGCTCGTCGGATGAGGCCGGGTACATTCGGCAACGGTGACTTTATTTTACGTTATGACAGCAAATACTGCCAACTTCAGATAAATAAAGAAACGCCTACTATGCGGTCAACATTTCGTGAACGGACTATACCTACAAACTTTCCGAAAAATGTCACAAAACCATAAACCGCACGCTGAGAAGATTTATATTTCGTTAATAAAAAGGGAGGCAATCAAACCAAAAACTGATCTCCATCCACGATACCCGGGGTTGATTCGGGCTGATCGGACGTTCAGTTTCGGCTAAGCTCGTTCGCATGGAAGCGAAAATAATACCGCGGAGCCGGGCCTCCGACACGTGATCTACAGCTCGAATTTTGAGTGATTCCCGCACCGTTCATTTGAAGAAGTTTGAAATGTTACATTCTAAAGAATCTCGACTCGTGGAGGCGAGCCTCCTTCGTAAGCGGTTTGCTTGCTAACCGTTACGCTGTATATTATATTGCTGATAATGTATGAAGGTCTTAGATCACACAGTTATAAACATATGTTTATAACTTTGAGATTTGGACAGAAGATAGAATGATATGGAAATAATACAGATATAGAAATGTGATTATTTTTTATTTGAACTTGAATTTGAAATTGAATTAAATGCAGTGAAATTAGGGGAGGTCCGGCCTCCTCTGAGCAGCCGCCACTGCTAAAATTGCTCTAACCTCATAGAACCCCCGTAGCTGTTATTAGCGGTAAAATCTTTCCCATATTCAGGGATGACCGACTTTGATGGAGCATTTCCGACCCCCTCGTTGCAAGTATAAATCAGTTGCCTTTGTCCGATAATAATATCGAAGTGTAATTTGCTTCACGGCATTGAATCCACTGTGTGCGATAACCATGTGTCAGCAACGGTCGGACAAAAACCTTGATTGCCACTGAATGAGTACCCAATTGGGTCACACTTTGGACAAAAACTTCCCGGGTATGGAAGAACTAGACGAAAGCGTAATGTTCTTGTATCGCATCATTAGGGATCGAATTAATTAATTAAACCCGAAGAATGTCCAAGCTTCATTCGGAGGTTCGTTGTTCCGCTCGACCCAACTGTACAGGGTGAGGCAAAATAAAAAGTGCAGTTTTGATGGGCTATTGAAAAAAATGGCACAACCTACGAAAAAGTTGTTTTTCTACAAGCGTGCACTTTCATTCACTTTCTCGCACTTATTTCAATTAGTAAAGAGTCACATTGCCAAACAGTGTGGGAAAAACCCCTGCTATTCCATTACCACACGCAAATGCATGTGGTAATGGATTAGCAAGGGTTTTTTTCTACAAACGTCAAAAAATGACAAGGTTCGCGCATTGGCAAGAATATGCGAAGTGACTCTTTTTTTCATTTTCCTTTGTTACTATGACACCGTGCGCGAAGTAGTGTGCGAAATATTTACTTCGCACACTGCATGTAAACTATATGGGATTTTTATATTTTAACTTGGTGAATTTCTTGAAATCCACGTTTTCTTTAACATTGAGTGTTGCTTTCAACGCAGAATATATTGCCCATAGTTATAATACCTAATTACTTTATTTGGAAAAACAGTTCAAACCAGTTCAATATTTTTTTTCATATTAAGCTAAGCTAAGCTAATGCGAGAAATACTTTGGTGATCGAGAACTGATTTTTTTAACGAGGCGCAGCCGAGTTAAAAAAATAGTCGAGATCACCAAAGTAGCATTTCGCGCACTAGATACAAAAATAACTATTCTCGAACGCTATTTCTAAAGAACAAACTGAATAATGATAAATCTCTATGCCACCGACGACGTTACTATGGAAACGATGAGAGTAAAATGGTAACGACTTGTCAGAGACTTTTGTCATTCATGTGTATTTAGAATGATCAATTCACATTTGATCTGTGTGTTGAAATCGATCTCGTATAAGCGCTTGTAGAAAAAATATTGTTCCTAACTCGTGCGGAAGTGTTTTTCCCGCACTCAACTGCTTACCCAAACTCCGCTTCGCGTCGTTTGGGTAACGGCAGTTTCGTGCGGAAAATATCACTTTCCGCACTTGTTAAGAAAATAACTATTATTCCGTGTCAGCTCAACACCTAATTTTTTCACTTGAGTTTTAAAGATCACATCAAGGTGATGTCCTCCAGAAGCGATGCACTGAGAAGATTTCCTTTCTAATACGGACCTTCAGTTCTTCCAAATTGAGATGTAGCCCCATATGAGCATCTCAAGGTCTATTATACCCCCTTACAGTGCTGTTTTGACCACACACTTCACAGCTCGCCTTCCATTTAAAGAGGTCTGATGAAATCCAATATCTATGAAGGCTTCAACGAGGCTAGTTCCTCACTCTTACAAGTTTGTCGCATAAGGCATTCTCTCCTTAGGCTCGCAATGCAAAATCATTCCGTGACTAGGTGAATGGGGGTTTCTTCCTCCTCCTCACAGAACCGTCACTCATCAGTGTTAGATAATCCCATCCTCAACAGGTACTTCCTGAAGCGGCATGGTCCTGTGAGAATGCCAGTGTGGAGGTGTTAATGTTTCTTACCAAGATCCAGATATCTTTAAAATCTTGCTGTTTCAAAGTTCCGAAGGAACTTAGTGGAATGATCCATCCCTGGGAGATTCCGCCAGAGTTTTTCCTTCTCGGCTTTCTCCTTCTCCAGAAACTTCTTCTTATAGATACATTTACCTATACCACAGAAGGGTTCTGGGCCAATGAGTGACATTCGTGCGCCCTCTTTGGCAAGTGTATTAGCCTCTTCGTTTCCTCTGATTCCCGAATGGCCGGGAACCCAGATTAAAAAGACCTTATTTTTCTTGCCTACCTCATTGAGTTTGTTCCGGCACTCCCAGATCATCTTTGAGTCGATGACGTAGGAGCTCAGTGCTTTAATAGCAGCTTGACTATCAAAGGAAATGGCTATATCGCACTTCTGATAGTTTCTTTCTAGATTTATATCTGTACATATTACAATAGCTAAGATTTCCTCTTGAAAGACGCTCATACAGGAGCCTAGCGACAGTGCACACTTGGTACTTGGCCCGTATGTCCCAGCGCCAGCTGATGTAGAGGTTTTTGAACCATCTGTATACCATTTTACGGTATTTTCTTAGAGGTTACAGTCGGTGTATTCCCGTTTCCATTCCTCTCTTTCACTTAGCAATATCCTGAAGTTTTTATCAGTGCTTACTTTCTTGATCATTACATCACTAGGAAGGTTCGCAGATGAGATGTAGTTGTGCAGAGAGGACCAGACTCTCTAAAGGGGCCCATTCACCAGGAAGAAAGAATGCGCAGTTAAGTATCTGCGCGTTGGCTGTAAAATAAACGTGTACTCACGATACACTCACACCGGTATGCCAGATTCGGAGTCTAAACTCGTCCGGCGCGCTCATCTACGTCATTGAGGAGCGGAGATGAAAGTGGAGTTATATTATTATTGTTATAATACCTGCATTCATGCCTAATTGCGCAGTTTTTGGCTGTAAGAATTACAGAAGAGTTTAAAGGGAACCGAAATAAGGTACTTTTGCTTTCCGAAGTCGGAAGTATCCCGTCAGTACTTCATTATCTGAGGAGAAAATATTTTCAAAGTGTTATAGAAGATAAAACGGTTGCAAAACTGAAAAATGACATTCAGATTCCATTCGATGTTATTCTTTGCTTGAGCACAATCCGTACAACTTAAGACAGGGATCTAAATAAGAAGATCAGTTTTCAGAATATGAAGAAAAAAGTGGCCAATAAATTTTCAAATTCACGAATTATAATCGAAATTCATTGAAATTTCCCAATTTCATTGATATCTTTTAGGATCAACAAACAGAAACATCGGAGATATTTCATTTGAAATTAATTGTTAGTTAATTGCATTTTCAATTAAACTTGCGATTTATTGCATTATTCCAATTATTCTCTGGAGTTCTAACGCTAATGTAATGGAAAGGCTCCGCAGTGACGTCACTTCTCGATGCGCGTCGGCATACCGGTGTAAGTGTATCGTGCGTGTACTTTCATATTTCCCACACACAGACACTTTTGCTTGTTGAGTGAGGATGTGTGACGAGCTTGAGATGACGTCGAATCTGAATGTAATAGCAGTGGCGTGTGTTGTTATTAAGGAAAAAATTTCCAATGTATAAATAGCGAACCCGGCACTGTATTGCTAAATAGGTATAAATAAATATGAAACTTGCACAGACTTATTGCACACGGTCGTTCTTCATCATTCTTTCACGTACGATGAGCAATGCACACGCTTAAAATACGCTCAAAATTATCCTGATTCCGACCAAGGGAATTGCGCATTCCAAATTTCGAACGGCTGAACGCCATACACACACTATTTTCACTGTACTCGGTACCACGCGCATTGAAGCCTTAGCGCTTCCTTCTTAGTGAGTGGGCCCTTTAACTCTCCCTGGCTAACTTCTCAAAAAAAGCCTCACAATTTCGCAAATTAAGTACGCCGTTTTTCTTTCTGGCTTCCGGTCTAACACAACAGCATCAGTGAACCTACCTACTTGTTCACTAAATAAAAGATATCAGCAAACTCTTGGTAATTCCTGACACCTTTCTTAATGCAACAAAGTCGTCGAATAATAGGTCTAAACGGAACGTCGAATTATTTGTCAACCTAAATGGGCAATACATCAGCTCAGACCTTATCCCATCCTGAGTATTAAAAATTTCTCATTCTCCCAGCATATTCAACTAAGTAGGGCATACGGGATTGAATTCCCTATTGTTTCCGTCTATTCAGAAGCAACTTGCGGCTTCATGCAGATCAGAAAGAAAGACAGTTTTGTTAGATTAGATTAGATAGTGGTCGATCGGCACGTTGATTACCCTTCTGCACTGCGAACAATAAGGTATTTTGTGCGTTACCATACTAAAACGACGTTTTTCCCAGGAATCTAACCTCTTTAGCAAAGCTGGTTACTTCTTTAGGAGACTTCGCTCTTATGTCGGCTGTCGTTAATAACGCGCCACCTAGTAGAGTAAGTCTGGTTGGCGCCAGCGCAGTGCATTGGCATAGTATGTGCTCGGTGGTTTCAGTGGCCGATTCACATAACCTACAAATGTCGGAGTTTTCTTTACCGATCTTGTGTAGGTGATATCTCACGGGACAATGCCCTGTGAGAAGGCCGATTTGCAGCCTTAACTCGTTTTTTGACAGCGATAGAGCTTGTTAAGCCTTCTCTTCGGAAGGTTCGATTGGTCTCTTTGCTTGTCTTTGACCGGATGTGTTTATCCAGTAAGAGTGTTTCTCCCTTTTTTCCCAAACGTCGACCCCTGCCCTAATCAGTGTAGGTGATACCCAACAGGAGGGCACAAGTCCGTTGAAGGGTGTGTTTGCTCCTCTTTTTGCAAGGGCATCAGCTCTCCCATTTCCCTCAATGTTCTGGTGGGCAGGTACCCAAGCTAAAACTAGCTTGTTGTACTCCGACAGTGTTTTGAAGGACTATTTGCAGCTCCAAATGGTCCTTGATCTACAATCAAGCTGCCTGAGTGCCATCTGACTATCAGAGGCAATGCAAATTCTGGCTCCCTTGTACAGTCTGGACAGAGAGAGACTAGGGCGCATCTTTTTATGGCCAGAATTTCAATTTGGAGCGTTGTTAGAGCAAAATACATTTGTTAACCTTAAGCGACCCTTTGTGCCGAAATACTGTACTGTTATAATCATAGCTCATTATTTACTATTACTTTTGGGCTGATAGATAGCATCGTTTCAATCTAAGACTGAATGCTTCTCTTAGGGAATATGTTGGAACAATTGGCCACCGAGATCTTGTGATTTAACACCTTGCGACTTCTTCCTTTGGGGCCACGTGAAAGAGAAGGTCTACGCCAATAGCCCAGTGTCGATTCAAGACCTCAAAGATGGAATTCGTGAGGCTATCGAGGACATAGGGCAGCCACTTTGCGATTTGGTTATGGAAAATTTCATTGAAAGGATATGGTCCTGTAAGCGTGGTCATGGTGGTCATTTGCCTGATGTTATTTTCCACTATTAACGGCATAGCTTCTTCTTTATAATGTAATTAACATGGGATCATTTATATTGAAAAATAGCATTTTTCTTTCTATATCAAAATAACACCTATTAATGGAAAACCTTTTACCTGCTTGTTCACTAAATAAAAGATAACAGAGCAAACTCTTGGTAATTCCTGAAACCCTTCTTAATGCAACAGAGTCGTCGAATAATAGGTCTAAACGGAACGTCGAATTATTTGTCAACCTAAATGGGCAATACATCAGCTCAGACCTTATCCCATCCTGAGTATTAAAAATTTCTCATTTTCCCAGCATATTCAACTAAGTAGGGCATACGGGATTGAATTCCCTATTGTTTCCTTCTATTCAGAAGCAACTTGCGGCTTCATGCAGATTAGAGAGAAAGATAGTTTTGTTAGATTAGATTAGATAGTGGTCGATCGGCACGTTGATTACCCTTCTGCACTGCGACCTATAAGGTATTTTGTGCGTTACCATACTAAAACTACGTTTTTCCCAGGAATCTAACCTCTTTAGCAAGGTTGGTTACTTCTTTAGGAGACTTCGCTCTTATGTCGGCTGGCGTTAATAACGCGCCACCTAGTAGAGTAAGTCTGGTTTGCGCCAGCGCAGTGCATTGGCATAGTATGTGCTCGGTGGTTTCAGTGGCCGATTCACATAACCTACAAATGTCGGAGTTTTCTTTACCGATCTTGTGTAGGTGATATCTCACGGGACAATGCCCTGTGAGAAGGCCGATTTGCAGGCTTAACTCGTTTTTTGACAGCGATAGAGCTTGTTAAGCCTTCTTTTTGGAAGGTTCGATTAGTCTCTTTGCTTGTCTTTGACCGGATGTGTTTATCCAGTAAGAGTGTTTCTCCCTTTTTTCCCAAACGTCGACCCCTGCCCTAATCAGTGTAGGTGATACCCAACAGGAGGGCACGGGTCCGGTGAAGGGTGTGTTTGCTCCTCTTTTTGCAAGGGCATCAGCTCTTTCATTTCCCTCAATGTTCTGGTGGGCAGGTACCCAAGCTAAAACTAGCAATGCACACGCTTAAAATCAAAACTATCCTGACTCCGACCAAGGGAATTGCGCATTCCAAATTTCGAACGGCTGAACGCCATACACACACTATTTTCACTGTACCCGGTACCACGCGCATTGAAGCCTTAGCGCTTCCTTCTTAGTGAGTGGACCCTTTAACTCCCCCTGGCTAACTTCTCAAAAAAAGCCTCACAATTTCGCAAATTAAGTACGCCGTTTTTCTTGCTGGCTCCCGGTCTAACACAACAGCATCAGTGAACCAACCTACTTGTTCACTAAATAAAAAATATCAGCAAACTCTTGGTAACTCCTGAAACCCTTCTTAATGCAACAGAGTCGTCGAATAATAGGTCTAAACGGAACGTCGAATTATTTGTCAACCTAAATGGGCAATACATCAGCTCAGACCTTATCCCATCCTGAGTATTAAAAATTTCTCATTCTCCCAGCATATTCAACTAAGTAGGGCATACGGGATTGAATTCCCCATTGTTTCCTTCTATTCAGAAGCAACTTGCGGCTTCATGCAGATTAGAAAGAAAGACAGTTTTGTTAGAGCAAAATACATTTGTCAACCTTAAGCGACCCTTTGTGCCGAAATACTGTACTGTTATACTCATAGCCCATTATTTACTGTTACTTTTGGGCTGATAGAAAGCATCGTTTCAATCTAAGACCGAATGCTTCTCTAAGGGAATATGTTTATCTCGAACCCTGCGACAATTTAATGAATAGTTTTCATCAAGAGATTGTTGTAAATAGGGGACCTAATGGAAATGAGGAAAAGGGTGTTTCCGAATCGTAAACACTCTGCGAATGATAATACAAAGGAATTATGTAGGTTGGGGAAAGTGATGTTCAGATTTTCTGATAAAGCTTTTATTATCCATAAATTAATGATTTTTTAACTCCTGTCTATTCCTTCCTGTACAGGGTGGACAAAATGCGTTGTCTACTGAAGGGACCTCGAAAACCATAGAAGAAAACTGATGACACATTTTCAGGATCTTTTTTCCTGACTAACCTGAGGGCTTGTTCTACCTAATAGAGTGCTGAAGAGTTTTCCAATAAGAGGTGTTATTTTGAATAGCCCACTATTTCGGTAGATGTAAGGTTTGGAGCTGTCATTTTTTGACATTTCACAAGTAGAAACTACGCCAATAATAAAAATGGAACGATTCATGCTTCAAGAACGCATTGAAATTATTAAAATTCACTATAAAAAATAAAAATAGGGAAAATTTGGCAGAGACGTTTCGTAAAACTCGAACATTTTTGAGTCGTCGTGGAGCACCTTGTCGGACCGCAATGAAGAAATTGGTGGAAAAATTCGAGTTAGTGATGTGAAGAATAAAACCCGTGCACTTGCTTAAGAACAGCTGAGAATATTACTGCTGTAGTCGAAAGTGTTGAACAAAACTCAGGTTTTTCCATTTCTCGTCGTTCATTGGAATAAGGCATTCCACAAACGTCATTACACCGTATTTTGCATAAAGATTTGGATCTTAAGGCTTATAAAGTTCAGTTAACACAAGTACTCAAGCCGGCGTATCATCAACAACGTTGTTTCTTTACTGATTGGGTCATTGAAATGCATGAAAATGATCCGGAATTCCATCAAAAATCATATTGAATGATGAGCCTCATTTCCGCCTCGGTGGCTTCGTCAACAAGCAAAATTGTCGCATCTGGGGCTCGCAAAACCCAAGAGTTATTTGTTGAAAAGCCACTCTATGGTCCGGCGAAATCATTGGACCTTACTTTTTCGAAAATGAGGATGAAGCAACAGTTACGTTGAATGGATTGCGCTTTCGAGAGATGATAATGATTTTTATGGCCGAAATTGGAAAGTATTGATCTTGACAACGTTTACTTTCAACAAGACGGCGCTACGTGACACAAAGGCAACGAAACCATTGATCTGTCGCAGGAAAATTTCCGGATCGTGTTATCTCTCGAAGATGTGATCACAATTGGCCACCGAGATCTTGGGATTCAACACCTTGCGACTTCTTCCTTTGGGGCCACGTGAAAGAGAAGGTCTACGCCAAAAGCGCAGCGTCGCCGTCGATTCAAGACCTCAAAGATGGAATTCGTGAGGCTGTCGAGGACATAGGGCAGCCACTTTGCGATCAAACTTTTTTGCGGTACGCTACTGATCAGCGTAAAATTAGTTTTTGATATCTTCGTTTAATTCGAAAATCTCTAATATCAAACTAAAAAGTTATATTATTATTATTTTTTCATTCAAAAACGGTTAGATACAAAAAATTACAGGAGTCAAAAAGTTTCTAAATTCAACGAAGATATCAAAATGGATTTTACGCAGACCAGTGGCTTACCACAAAAAATAGCTTGCATTCCAAATCTGGAGTGTATATCTCAAAAACTGAAGAAAAAACCATTTTTTTTTTGGAAATTTCAACACCCTGTAGCTCCGTTTTTTTTCTTGAACTTATACGTAGATTCATCTTCTTAAGTTGTGACATACTTTTATGTAACAACCTGTATGTTGCAGAGAAGAATTTATGAAAAGTAAAATAACGAGCAGATACAAATATATTTATTTTATTTCTATATCGCTGACATTCACTCAAACAGCATATTTCCTATTTCAGAAATGTGATCCAAAATATAATCAACATCTTGCCGTGTTAGGCCGGAGTTCTGTGAAACAAACCTGAAGAAGTTTGGCAGTTTTCCCAGAGGTTGATAGTTCATCATGACAGATCCATGCGTCACCATGATCGCCTTTATTTGGGGAGCTACCTGAAATACCGAACGTTTTTCATATTAACATATCAGGATAAAATTATGAATCTACAAAATTCTACAATTTTATCTGTGGGATCATTGATTCCGGAGCAATCAAAAATAGTTATTTAATCAACCAGGTTATTAAAGACAGCGACTAGTGGTCAAGATATTTTAATGCGTGAGCGGATCGAACGCGTTAATAGTTCGAGACCATTAGTCGCTCGATTAATAACCGAGTTGATTACAAAATTTTTCCGACGATCTCAATATGAATTGTGTATGAATTCTTGATTGAAATACATTCCCATTGTGCACAAGAATTACGTTTGACATAGCAAAATTTCTATGTATCTATGTTCCAGTAGAGTTTTGACATTAATTTCTCGTAGTGCTTCTGAATACTTTGTCAAATCTATGTCTTGTGCTAAATGAGAATGTATTTCAGTCAAGTATTTATACACAATTCATGTTGAGGTCGACCTAAAAATCTTGTTATCAACTCGTTTATTAATCGAGCTACTAATGGTCTCGAATCACGCGTTTGAACCATTAGTCAATGTCTTTAATAACCTAGTTGATCAATAGTTATTTTATCAACTAGCTTATTAGAGACAGCTACTATAGTCAAGCTATTTTAAAGGGTTCGCTCCGCTCACGCATTAATAGTTCGAGACCATTAGTCGCTCGATTCATAAACAAGTTGATTACAAGATTTTTACGACGACCTCAATATGAATTATGTATAAATACTTGATTGAAATACATTCTCACGCTCACGCGTAAAAATATCTTGACCATAATAATAATAATAATAATAAACTTTATTCACCAAAAATCATCCAATACAATGAAGTTGAGAAAAGTCAAGAAAAGAAAAACAAAAAATACATAACAGTGCTTCTGTTAAGTTTAACATATTCCTGACAAAAAATCAGAGATACTGTAGGGTTCATGTTGTATTAAAAGTTTGTGAATCTCCCTTCGAAAATTCTTAAAATTGTCAATCTCTCTTATGCGTCTTGGAAGTGCATTGTACAATTTGATACACATATAAGTACATGATTTTTCGGTGGAAGAGAGGTTATGCTGAGGATAAATAAGATTATCATTCCTTGTATTATATGAACGGGCCTTTCCGAACTTTGCGAAGTATTGCGGTTGTTTGTACACAAATTGTAGGCATTTGAATATATAGAGGGCAGGTAAAGTTAGTATATTATTTTTTTTGAATACACCTCTACAAGTCTCTCGATACTTCATCTTAAATATACTTCTTATAGCGAATTTCTGTATTCTAAATATTGTTAAAGCGTGTGGGCTATTTCCCCAGAACATAACGCCATAACTTAAAAGAGACTGAAAGTTAGAAAAATACACAGCCATAAGAAATTCGATAGTGAATTCAGTTCCTAGCACTCGCAATGTATACACTACTTTGTTCAGCTTTCCCTGAAGTTCAGCTATGTGTTCGGCCCATTCATAAGTCGCTGTCTTCAATAACCTAGTAGATTAAATAACTATTAATCAACTAGGTTATTAAAGACAGTGACTAATAGTCAAGATATTTTAACGCGTTAATGATTCGAGACCATTTGTCGCTAGGTCAGATTAAAAAACGAGTTGATAAGAAAATTTTTCCGACGATCTCAAAATGAGTTGTGTATGAATTCTTGATTGAAATACATTCCCATTCTGCAATAGACTTACATTTGATGTATCTATGTTCCAGTTGAGTTTTGACATTTCTCGTAGTGCTTCTGAATAATTTGTGAACGATTGCCATGGGGATTGCACATTAAAATAGCAAAAAAATTTAGCATTAAAATGGCTCATTAATAATCAATTTCGTACACATTAATATCGCCTCTTATTTTGGGGTCGACCGAACATATTTTTTGGAGAACTTGTCTTTGTATGTTTTATATTTAAAATTGTTTTAATTGATCTAATGAATGTGGATCTGGCCCTCGATTTACAAGTTATACCCATATTTATTAGTTAGAGTACTTTAGAATACTGAAGAAATATCATAATTCAAAGAATATAATATTAAAGCAAAATCTATAAAGCATTAAAGGGCCCACTCACTAAGAGGGAAGCGCGAAGACTTGAATGCGCGTTGTACGGGGTACAGTTAAAACAGTGTGTGTATGGCGTAAATTTGGAATGCGCAATCATCTCCGTCGTGTGGCGTGTGCATTCTTCACCGTACGTGGAAGAATGACCAAAAACGACTGTTTATGGGCAACAAGTCTCTGCACGTTTCATATGTTTAGCAACACAGTGTCGGGTTCGATATTTATACCTTGGACATTTTTTCCTTAATAACAACACACGCCACTGCCATTAACATCAGATCTTTTTTCGACGTCATCTCACGCTTGTCGCACATCCAAACCAACACGCAAAAGTGTATGTGTGTGGGAAATATGAATGCACACGTTTGCGTTACAGCAAACGTGCAGATACTTAACTGCGCATTCTTCCTTCTTAGTGAGTGGGCCCCTTTAGACAGCAGTGAATCATAAATCATTATTCAATTGTGAGCAAACAGAGGTATAATGGGTGGATTATACAATACTCGTAGATAAAAATCGATTTCAAATTCATAATTTTGTCACGCCAATAACTCTAATAATATAATGAACTAGCAAATAACTGCAGTCTTTTCACTTGATACATTTAAGAAAAAGTCGTGAGAAAATACAGGTTTGGAAATTTACATCGGAAACATACATAGTAGCGCGTAATCTGTCGAGTATAACACTGTCCAACTGCACGGAAAAAAACTCTCTAATCCATTGAACATCGTCTGTTTTCGATGTAAATTTCTGAACCTGTTTCTGGTGGTCGTGATTTTAAAATCTTAAGTAGAGCTAAAAAATAAGAATAAATCAATTACCTTATGAAGTTGTGCTGAAGACTCCATTAGGTTACTCTTTCCCCTGAGGAATTTGGGCAGATACCAAAAACAAACATTCATGTACTGCCGCTTGGAAACCATCACAAATTCGCACCTGTGTGTGATTTGCTCTTCGAAATATGCGGCAATGTCCATTAGAGAATCGACATGATTGGCAAATCCAGCACTTCCCTGTTAATTATATACCAATAGATACATACAAGTAAACATACAATCAATCTCGTAGTTTCAATAACAATATTAAAGCGACCGATTCAATTGATTATGGTCGACTGAAACACGTCCTGAACATGGGACTATCTATAGGTTTGTACAGGGTGGCCAGAATTGATGATTCCTGAATTACAGCTTTTGAGCCCTATGAGAAATGAAAAATTTAAGAAAGCCCTAAATATATAGTGTGTTTGGTCATAACTTAGCGATAATTTAAGGGCATCAAATATACCTAATTTTATCTACAAAAACATCCACATTGGGAATTTTACCCCCTTAGTTTTGGAGTAGCCCCCATTTTAAATTTATTTCTTTATTTTCGTTTACCCTTCCAAGAAATATCGATTTCTTTGGATATGAAGGTCCTACAGATGTGAAGAAAAGGTTTTTTAAAGATGATACTACAACCTTTCATTAAAGTAGAACAATATGAAAACATTTAACTTGAAATTGCCATAAAAAAATTCTTCAAAAAAATTTTAGTAAAAAATGTACAGATTTTCTTAGTAAATCCGCAATAGTACAAGAACTAACACATTGGAGTATAATTTTTTTTCAATGAGCTAACACGCAAGGAAATTAGCTACAAAACGTTACCAACATAATTAATATAAGTTACATAATTAGAAAGTAATTGCTTTTCGAACATGACCCTCATGGAAATTGATAAAATAAAATAAAACTTAGTACTGTACTTTCGATCATTTTTAAAAATCAAACTAACAAATTAATCATAAAAATTGCTCCAAATGGCCGCCTTGTAGGCATGCAGTGGCCCTCATGACGACCTGTAGCAGCCAAAAAAGTTTAGGGCGCTCGCGTAGTGGTTATGTTCGAACAGCAATAACTCTCAGATCATGTAACTTACAGAAATTTAGTAACTAATATCCTTGCTTGTTAAATTAATGAAAAAAAATTTTACTTCAATATGCTAGTTCTTGTACTATTACGGATTTACTAAGAAAATCAGGACATTTTTCTACTAAAATTTTTTTAAAGAATTCTTTTATGGCATTTTCAAGTTAAATGTTTTCATATTGTTCTACTTTAACGAAAGGTGGTAGTATCATCTTTCAAAAAACATTTTTTTCACATCTGTCAGAGAAATCCAGAGAAATTGATATTATTTGGAAGGTTCAACAAAAACAAAAAAAAAATTCAAAATGGGGGCTACTCCAAAACTAAGAGGGTAAACTCCCCAATGTGGGGGTTTTTGTCGATAATATTAGGTACATTTTTTGCCCTTAAATTATCGCTAAGTCATGACCAAACACACTGTAAAACGCAGAATCTCTGCACAATCGGAATAATACTATGGAAATTATTCAAAAAATGAAATATGTAAAAAAAAATAATAATTGGAAAAGAATAAATTCTATGGTTCTGATGATAAGATCCTCTTGAAAACTAGAATGAACATTTGGTATATCAGTCTTGCTTCACAGAATAAATTTCACTTGAATCGGATATCCTGTTATGGAAATATAGAAATTGTTCTTTTCAATATTCCAATTGAATTTTCTATTGTTCTGTTGTCACTATGGCAACAAAATTTTGTATGAGGCTTTTCATTGTTATCGAAATATAAAGATTTTTCTTTTCAAAATTCCAATTGAATTTTTCTATAGGAATCCAGAATCCAGTGGCTTAGCCTAATTTTTGCATTATTTCCGTAATCACCATATAACTAACATCAGTGAGAATAATTTCTGAGGAATAAAATGCTATTCCATCTAAGAGAATTACGAAATTCTTTGATTACTTCCAAAATCGTCAAGACACGGACACCGGCAGCTGAGTCCCTTCATTACCATTTTTTTTTGGCAGAGAATAATTCGCAAAATATAAGAGAAACGCATTACGAGGACCAGAATGTATGGATTGGAATAATTGGTGATTATTTGGCTGGACCTTTCATCCTACCCAAGTAGATTAAATGGAGAGTCAAATCGCCGATTTCCGGATGGAATTTCACCAATTTTGTTTGGAAATGTTCCCCTTATGAAAAAACATTTTTGGGGGATTTAAAAATAAATCGATCGACTCGTGGAAGGGAATCATGAGTTCCAAATATCAACCGACTAAATTGCATGATTCAAAAGTTATGGGAATTTTAAATTTTTGATGTAGGTAAAAGCTTCGTTACGGAGCTACAGGGTGTTGAAATTTCCAAAAAAAAAATGGTTTTTTCTTCATAACTCCTGCAGTGTTTGAGATATACATTCCAAATTTGGAATGCAAGCTATTTTCAACAGTCTGCATCATTCCACTTCCTCAATCTTAACTAGAATCTACAGGGTGTTTTCTTTTTCCATCTCAAACTGTTTTGCAGTAAGCCACTGATCAGCGTTAAATCAATTATTGATTTAACCGTTTTCGTACAAAAAATTATTGAACGATTGTAGTTTGATATTGAATAAGCTTAAGTTGAGTCTCTGATGACGAGCTATCATCGTTCGTTCAATATTTTTTCACTCGAAAACGGTTAGAGATACTAAAAAATTACATGAGTCAAATAAGTTTTTAAATTGAACGAAAATATCTAAAATTGATTTTACGCTGATCAGTGGCGTTCCGCAAAAATGTTTGAGAGGGTAAAAGAGACATGGCTCCGGAAAAGAAAACACCCTGTAGATGCTAGTTAAGATTGCAAGACGTGCAATGATGAAGACTGTTAAAAATAGCTCGCATTCTAAATTTGGACTGAAAATCCCAAAAACTGCAGGAGGAAAACCAATTTTTTTGGAAATTTCAACACCCTTTACCTCCGAAGCGAAACTTTTACGGACCCACGTTTATATGGACTGTTTTTCTTGAAATTATACGTAGATACGTCTCCTTAAATTATGACATACTATTATGTAACACCCTGTGTATTGAAAGTCCTAGTATAACATAAATCAATAAATCCAAAAATAACTGATATTATCATTGGTTCAGCCCTTGGTTATTCCTTTTTTGTTCTAGAGCGAATAACCGGCCCTCGGCTCTCTCCGCTTGAATGCGGTTTCTGGTTATTTGTCAACTGTCAATATAGGTTATATTTATATTTTATTATGTTTTATGCAATGAATACAAAATTCGATCTGCAAATGTGAATTATTATGCTTCAAGTTCAACTCCATGCATCCCAAATTATTAATATTTGAAACGCGGATTCAATGTAACGATGAACATCAGTTTTTCGTAATGTTCCGCTTGACAAAAAAAAGTTTCTTTGTTCCTACAGAAATGATGCGAAGAGAAAATATTACCGAAAAATACACTGCTCAACAATTGATAGGGATCACTTACTTGTTCTAAATTTATTTCTGAAATATTCGCTCCAAGATTATAAATTTAGTCAGATATCAGAGTATTTTCAGTTGATAATATGATTCACTTGAGAAAAGAATGAAAAAATGGAAAGTTGGAGAAAAAAAGACTTTATTAGGAACACTCAGAATTCTGTGTTTGAATGACATAAAAATTTTATGATAAAATTTTGGGGCCAATTCGTCCAAATATCCCGTAAAGCGTTATTGATCAGTTGGCCAGTCCATCCTATCAATAGCATGAGTTTCTAGCGCTTCATTAACCATCAGACGACTACGGTGTGGACGGGCATTATCGTCAATTAAAATGAAATTCTCGCCCACGGCAGCCGCAAACAGAACAATTATGGGTTCAATAATCATACCATGATATCTCTGGCTGGTCATGGTGGTGTACTGCAGAACAACCAACTCTGTGCGTTGGTTCAAACAAATGCCTCCCCATATACATATAGAACCTCCGCCAAAATCTGTTGTGGGTACCATAAACTGATCTGCATACCTTCGACCTCTTTCCCTCCAAGCAAGAATACGTCCATCGGAGTTGACCAAACGAAATCTAGACTCATCCGTAAATAAACATCGGCTCCAATCTTCAAGTGTCCAATTGCGGTGCTCCTCAGCCCATTGCCGTCGATGAACCCGGTGTTCCCTATTCAAACGGGGATGATGTACCCTGCTACGTGCTCTCAAACCACGAACATGTAGTCTGGTTCGAAATTAGAACTCCTGTTGCAACTCTCAGTGATCTATTGAGCCGCGACGCCGCGCCGGGTAAGTGGGATTTTTCCTATCATTGAGGATCAAAAGACGATCTTGGGCAGCTGTTGTACTGCGCTGCCGACCTCCCCCATGAACATAAACTACTGAATCGTTTTGGATGAAATTATTCCAAGCTCGACTCACGACACTTTGCGAAACATTCAACCGCTGGGACACTTCTCGCTGGGACAAACCTTCCTGTATCTATCATATGATTTGGTCCAGTTGCACAGGAGCCGTCTTCGGCATGACGGATAAGCTAATATTGTTCTCATTTCTTCAATTATTGTCACCTTATGTGTTTGAACGAGAGAAAAAAACAGATTTAATAACAAATACCACATTGCTTTTCACTCCACCTCTAACAGTCTACAGATAATAATCGATTTTGTGAACAAGAGCCGATGAAGTGAGAAGTTTTTGATATAATCAACTCAAACATCTTACTTTTTCCTTAAAGAACATATAATGTAAAGATATTCACGAGATAACTTGAAAAAAATACAAATGAAGAGAAGTTCATAAGTGATCCCTAGCAATTGTTGATCAGTGTTTATCCAATATTTTTAAAATTAACATCTATTGATATCGCTGTGGCTATATCTCCACGTCACAGTGAAGTTTGCTATTAATAAAACTTTTTTGGGAACTTAAACACAAATTCAGAATTTTTCTTACAGTCGAGAGCTATTAATTATAATACAAAGCTTTTCCCATTATCCAAGTAAAGAAGGAATGTTTTTTTATACTCAAACAATATCAGCAATCTTTAAGAACTTCGGACAATTTTATTTTAAATAATATTAACAAGTCAGAAGCTTTTGAATGCGTTAATTTTCGAACCTAACTCAGAGATTCCAATAGATAAGTTTGATTCCTAAATGAATGAAACTAAGCCGATAATTGAAATTGTTGAAATAGTTTTCTCAATATAAATCGTAACGTGGCTAAGCTCACGAATACATATCTTCTTCAAGTATGCTTCGTCAGTCAACAACTTTTGAAATTTGCCACCGCCGCGTACAACCCTACTTCTCTAATAACCAGAAGTTTAACCTAGCTATTGAGTCTGGTCATTTACGGTTCAAATCAATGACGTCGAAGGGCTAATTCATAACGTCATTACTTTGAACCAAAAATAACCAAAACCGCTTGAATAAAATTGGTTATCCGCTTGAAATAGGGATGTTGACTACTTTTTGAGATTTTATTTTATTTTGAAGATATACCCTATACAAGCACGAAAAAATTACTTTTTTCTTGAAAATATAATAATTTCCAATAAAAAATACGTCAAGAAAAGACAATTCGAAATACCCGCAGAAATGCTCAATTTTGTCACGTTATGATGATTACGTCAATATCCAATAAACAAACTTTGACTTCTGTCAAAGTGAACTGATTTTGTCTGATTCCTTGTGAAAAAGTTCAATATAAGCCCTCAAAATGAATACGTCGGTCTATAAATGCTGTATAAGGTGTTTCTTCAGGGAATCAATAATAGTAAGTTACTACTTTTACCCTTGATGAATCCTCCATTATAAAGGAAATTGTAGATTATCGTTCTTGTAAATAATAATTGAACTATTCTGTTCTCTTTCAGCTTTCAATGGCATTTCAATAATCAAGGTGATTGGAGTTTTTTGAAACGCGGCCTTATGAATGTATTTTGTTAATCTGAGCACAGAACGTTAGAATTTGCAACGAAAATATTGGATAGTGAGGTCAACTACCTCTGATAGGAGTTCGCAGTCACGTGATAGTTGATAATAAATAACATAATTTAAATCAGCTTTATTTAATTTAACTAGAATAATAAGATTACTAAAATGGTTTTTTAGGATTGCAAAAACTTCCTTCTATGAGGAAAACCTCAATTTATATGAATTCGTTACATATGTCAACATCCCTATTGATTATAATCTCACCTTAGCCTTCCACATGAGCCAAAACTTGAAAACGTCGCACTTCCGGCCACATTGCAAATACTTATCTCCGGGATCGTACTTCCTATCGTAAAACTTATCCTTTTGGAATAAATACTCGGCTTCCTTCGAATGACAAGCGTGTAATATATTCTTGTTTCTGACAAGAAGAAGTGAGCACTGCTGAGGCACAGCGAGCAGTTTGTGAGGATTGATGACTATAGAATTCGCCCTGCCAAAAAAAATTCAATGAAAGACGGTGGAAAATGTAATTCTTCATTGTTGTAGATGCCGAAATTAATGGTGTGTTACGTCTTTATCAAATGATATTCAGGATCATGGGTGAATGTAAACGGTGTGAAGTTGGCCTCATTCATAAACCATTTACCGTGTTAATACAGGATTGAGATAGAATATTATGGAACAAAGACATTGTCGTTTTCAGGTAGTGGGGTAAGGATTTTTCTTTTTGTAACTTTTTTGTGAGTAGGTACAGTGGAACTTCCCTATAACGAAAGTCTGTATAACGAATTTCCCTATATAACGAACTCCGTTCAGAACATTCCAACTTGAATCCAAATTCCATGAAAAAAACACGAAGTGAATGATCTCTATAACAAAATATTCCAAGAACAAGAACTTCACTCTTTGAATGGGTATTGATAAAAAGGTATAAGGCTGGGTTTTTCCATAATTATTCAGGACTTAGGTAATAAATCCTGTTGGGCGCATAAATCCTTCTGAAACGTTGGAATCAGCTGGCTGGAAATGTAGATAATGACAGTGTTACTCTGAATTACTTCTATAATGTCGATGTTAATATTATAACAAATGAACTTCCAACTGCAAAGGACATTTTGAACAGTATCGTATGCTTTGTTGGAGATCACTACAATAGCAGTGATGATAACGACAGCGTTGATTTAGAGAAGCAACCCGCCGAAAAATCGTGAAGAAGCCTCGCTTTCCGATCCTTCGAAGGGGTTCCGAAAATATTTTTGAATCTTTGAGAAAATGAGTTTTTTTGAAAATAAAATGTTTTTCAATTGCACCACTCTAACGAAAATTGCGAATTATTTGCCCAAAAAATTGGGTATTATCATAATACTCACGTATTAGGTATAATACGGATACCTACATAAAACGCTTATAAGCTAATGGAAATGCACTCACACGCCTTTTCGATATATTTAAATTCACAATAGAAAAATTCAAGGAAATGTTGCTTGTTTCGTCACTTGACACTAAAGAAAAAATTTTCTGTATGACCAAATTTCTGTATAATGAAATTTTCTTGCGGATTTAGCGATTTCGTTATAAGGAAGTTCCACTGTATTATGAATATTTGTAATTGAATCATTTAAGTTTCATCTCTCGGAGCGCTCGTTCTACTTAAATGAGTGATATGTCGTTTTACCCAAATGTCTGTAGTTTTCGAATTTTGAGCCGAAAATGGTCTCAAACTATAAGTTTCTACTTCCTGATGACGAATCCGTGTTCAAATTCAATTCTGTACGTGAGACCGTCCATAAACATGAAAAATTTCGAGAAGATTGTATCAGAGACTTGCAATTTTCAGGGTTGGTTTGGTTCTTAATTGCCACTGTTACGTTAAACCACCAAATCGTACAGGGTGTTCCATTAAATATGGCCATTCGAAATTTTTGTTCCTCAATATCTTAGACAAAATGAAGCCAATAGGAAATGGAATTTTGCGTCCAATTACAAGATGCTTCTAATAAGCCTTATACAGAATTTTGTGGACATAGTGGGAACAGAACCATAGAAACTTCAATGGGAATATCGAAAAGAAGAAACTTCATATTTCAATGGAAAGATATCCGTTTCAAGTAAAATTTATTTTTGCGAATGAAGATTGTTAACCTGAATTTTCATGCAAAAATTTATGGACATAGTGTGAACAGAACCATAGAAAATTCAATTGGAATATTGAAAAGGAGACTCTTTATATTTCCATAACATATGTAAAAAATTAACAATTAAACAAATTAAATTCTATAGTTCTGATAATGCGACCTTCTTGAAATCTCGCAAGAACATTCAATATAGCAGTCTTGATTCACAAAATAAATTTCACTCAAATCGGTTTTTCTGTTATGGAAATATATATTTTTCTTTTCAATATTCCAATTGAATTTCCTATGGTTCTGTTAACACTATGGCCACAAAATTTTGCATGAACATTCAGTATATCAATCTTCATTCACAAAATAAATTTCACTCGAATCGGATATCTTTTTATGGAAATATAAAGTTTCCAATTGAATTTTCTATGGTTCTGTGTACAATATTGCCACAAAATTTCAGGCTGATTATGAGCATCTTGCATGGGGCCGCAACATTTCATTCCGATGGGTTTCGTTCTGTCTCAGATATTGATGAACAAGCATTTTGAACGACCATATTCTTGGGAACACCCTGTGCGATTTGTCTGGTTGACGAAATTTTCCGAGCCGTTTGAAAACTGAACTCACCCTGAAAATTTTCCAGTCTCTAGGACAATTTTTTCGAAAGTTATCGTGCTAACGGACGGCCCCACAGACAGAATTGAATTTAAGCACGGATTCGTCATCAGGAAGTCTAACCCTATCGTTTGAGATCATTTTCGGCTTAAAATTAAAAAATTACAGACTTTTAAGCAAAACGATACAGCACTCGTTGAAGTAGAACGAGCGCTCAAGAAAAAATTCAGTATTTTCTACAGCCCAAACTGTATACAGGCCGGGCGGAAATTAGCGAACTTTAACGTTGATAAAATTTGAATGCGAAAACATAACAACTACGGTTTATCTCCACAAAACTGAAATGAATCATATACACGGTGGTCAGCAAATCAAAGCAGAAACGGAAATTATTAATGAGCGAACATTTAAATGTCAGATATTGTTTATAGTCTGTTCACAAAAGTGTGAACGCATAGTAGGCCTTTGTTTATTTATCTGAGATTGGTAGTATTTGCTGTCATAACGTAAAATAAATTCAACGTTGCCGAATGTACCCTTCCTCGTCCGACAAGCTTGCGAGTTATCAGAGTACTCTATGCAATATTGACAACATTGCGTATCAACCTGACAAGAAAATAAACAACATAACCTGAAATTTTAATATACACAATGGAATATGCCTAATTTCCATGGCCAAAACCGACGGCGCAAACTTTCGTAAACGGACTATACTTTCAATTATCAAAGGGAATAGAAAAATGAATTTCATAACTTGACTCATTTGAAAACATGATCGCATTCTTACGCTTACCTCTCGATCCCGTTCAGCTTCGTTCTGTGCTTCTGCGAAAAAATAAGCCCTCCGCCCCAGGCAGCATCGATGTGAAGCCACATGTTGTGCATTTTGCAAATATCAGCTATTTCGGTTATTGGATCAAAAGCTCCACGAACAGTAGTTCCTGCAGAATAAGTAAAGTATATAATCGTCATATGTCGATTACACTCAGCTCACTTCTACGACAGAGAGCAGGTAAGTGGGCAACACAAAAATGTAATCACTTCACTTCTTCTGCTCCTGCCGCTGCCACTCGCGCTGCGCTACGCTCCCTAAAGCTCAATCCACATATTTCTGTGACCTGACGTACCGTAAAGTAACATTCAGTGAAAAAATATATCGGATACTTCGTGTGTCAATTTGAAGCGAAGGGAGAAGACGGCTCGTATTCAAACATGTCCGATGCAATGATATTCGGGCGATTACAGTGCAACGCCATTATCAGAATATTTCAATTTTGACAGACGTCATATGGGATGTACCAGTGTTATCATTTCTTTTCTTACTCCTCGTCCAAAAGTAAGATCGTCAGAGTAGCAATTCATTTCGCAAGACAATAGAGGCCACGCCGATACCAGATCCGAACTGAAAACGCACTTAGAGTAGATCCAGAAATGGCAGGAAAACACTGACTCGGACGACACGGTACGTTGCTATGTGCATGGTTAAATTGACAGTTTTTCGTACGGCAAAGGACCGGCAGTGCTGAGGCTGCAGTATCTTCTTCAATCATTGCCGAAACTTGGCCGCGAGAGAAATGATGCAGCGTGTGAATGCTCAAAGCCTTCGATACTGCCGTAGAAGTACTTCGGGAATTATTTCAGGCAGCACAAGTGGCAGTGGAACTGGCTGAATGTAATTGAATGATAAACATATGTTCATTACTCAGCGATCTAAAACGTTCCTATATTATCCGCAACACACAATACAGCGTTACAGATAGCAGGCAAACAGCTTAGCGAAGGAAGTTTGCATCCACGAGTCGAGATTCGTTAGAATGTAACATTTCAAACTTCTTCAAATGAACGGCGCGGGAACCACTCAAAATTCAAGCTGTAGATCACGTGTCGGAGGCCCGGCTCCGCGGCATTATTTTCGCTTCTAGGCGAACGAGCTTAACAGAAACTGAACGTCCGATCGGCCTGAATCAACCCCGGCGATCGTGGATGGAGATCATCTGTTGTTTTGATTCCCTTCCTTTGTATTAACGAAGTATTAATCCTCTCAGCGTCAGGTTTGTGGTTTTGTGACGTTTTTCGGAAAAGTTTTTAAGAAAGATATTAATATTTCAGCAAGAAAGATGGAAACGGAAACAAGAAGTGTGAATCATAATGCAAATGAACTTAAAGAAACGCAAGATCCTGTAGACTTTATTCTGAATAATAAAATTCAGTAAAATGCCTTACGATGATAAAATTTTCATAATTCAAGTAATTACGACACCTTGACCAGCAATGTCAAATTCAATTATTAATTCTGCTCATAATCGTTCGTTCTGCGTAGAATGTTATAATAAATGTCAGTGGCTGGTGCCGTATTCTCGACAAATGATATTCGAAAACGTATACGAATTTCATTGCACGGTGTGCATTTTTGAAGGTAAAACAGGGACTCGCGCAATGAAGTTCGTATACGTTTTCGAATATCACTTGTCGAGAATACGGGCCCTGACAGGAAGCCCAGTTCGAAATAAATTATTTTGTTGGTTGTTGGTCTCGGGCCTCCTCTGATTGAAATCTCAAGAGCCGCCACTGGTAGTGAATATGCAATAGGGTGAAAGAAATACTAACATAGAAGGAATCAAATAACTCGCCTAAAGTAGCTATAACAGCTAAAGGAACACAACTCTGCTCCACTGTTTCCTCAATTTTCTTCTTCAAATCCGACATGCACATCTGACCAATTTCATCAGTACTGATACAGACAACATTTTCGTCTCCAAAGCCGAGGAATGAAGCAAATTTACTGATGGAATAATGGCATTCCTCAGACGTGAAAATCTTCAGAATTGGAAGGTTGGCACAGCCTTTCTTCTGAAAAATAAAAATAACTTCACATTAAAGTTGATGTCAAATTGGTTTGCAGTAAACAAATTATCGCTAAATTTAGATAAAACAGCATACATGACTTTTGGAAATTATTGTGATAGTATACCAAAGAAACTAGAGATAAAGAGTGGGTTCAAGAATTTTGAATAGAGTGGATAGTTACAAATATCTCGGCATTGTTTTTGACTGTAATATGAAGTGGGAGAAACACATAAATTTTCTAATAGATAAAACCAAATATTTGATATTTCTTATCTATAAATTGTCTAAAATCATGAACCTTAAAGCCTTAAGAACGATATATTATGCTCTATTTAACAGCGTCGTCGGTTATGCAATAATAGCATGGGGAGGAGCATATTCCAATGTTTTAAATTTACTAAGAAATATTCAAAGAAGGTTACTGAAGATAATTAATAAGAACACACCTGTAAGCATTAATAACCCACTGAATATACTCGTAGATCAGGTATATGCTGTGGAAGCATTGTACTACCACTATGAAAGCCCCAAAAACAAGTTTAGGTATGACATCTGATAGTGTAACAAGAAACAAAAGTATACAGATACCCAAAAGAGAAAAAACTGTTAGTGAAAAGAGTAGTTATATCAAAGCAATAAAATTATTTAATAGTCTGCCAATCAACCTAAAGAAGATACAAGGAAAAATGTGAAAAAAATGCTGAAAGAATGGATTGTGGTCAACGTGCAATGAATAGAGGACATATAAAAAATTAATATATACATAATAAAATTATTAACTTTGGAGATATTGTAGATGACATCACTAGGAAAATTATAAATGTTACTATGCAACTGTTGTTACTAAAAATATAAAAAATATAAAAAAAAATTAAAAAATGTTATATTTAGATATAAGTTAGATATAGGTAATTATGTAACCAGCCCCACCAACAGATAACTATGTTTATCTCTGTGGGACTTTGCACCGACTGATGTAATTTACTGGTTAAAATAAATAAATAAATAAATAAATAAATTCGGAATCAAATTCAAATACACATTACAATAAATAACAGAATGACTAAAGATCTGTTCCTTATCTATAGGGTGTCTACTTTTAAAGAGCACAAACTTCGAGGGGTGATTATACAAGTGATTTGCAACAAAAAATGTCGAAATGTTGACATTATTCTTCAATTTAGCATTTCTTGATTTCACGAAATATTTTTTCTCTAAAATGATCATTATTTAGTTTTCCTTGTAGTCTCACCAAATTTGACCACATATTCGGAAAGGGCAATTAATTTACTACAAAATGAATATGCAGAACACTCTCTTATTGCAGGCGTGGTAAGGAGAAGAATACCACTATTCTGAAGTTAACCAAATCTGTCCTATTTTTCTAATGATTTTTTCGATGAAAAATAATAATTATGCACACGCTTTCTTTTCAGTGAAAAATACCTCAATTAGAGTACTTTCGAATGTGTGCTAGCTGCAGACATGATAACAACGAAAAAATCCAATCCTAAATTTGCTCTATTTCTGAGCTTTTCGTAATCGACTTTTAATATAGTTTCATGGAAATCATCAATTCATCTTGAATCGAAATAATAACGAAGAAATCATCATGCTTCAATACATTTGACACATCTTTTTCGTACTGAATCTACAACTCTACAATGTTCATAGCGTTTCTGGCGCATTTCTGGACAACACAGTTTTATTCTGTTGAGAACATCCTTCCGAGTGAAAGCGAATTAGATATAACTTTCGAAGTATTCTAGACATAAAAATCCAAAGGCGTAAGATTGGGGCTCTTCGGTGGCCATCTGAACGTATTTTGCAATCCATTGTATCGCAATATATTCATTAAATAGATCTTGACATTACGACTATTATGTGCTGGGCAGCCATTCATTTGAAACTAGACATTTTATCTGTAGTAAGACAGGTGCTTTTCATCCAATATGTCTGTCCAGTTTTCATGGATTAATCTGATGAATTCTTCAGCATTAAAGTGATCGGTAAGTATAACTGGTCCGAAAGTTCTCCTCTCATGACTGCCAACCTCATGTTAACTCATGTTGAAAATGGGAAACAATAGTCGCATGGGTATTTTTCTCTGCCATACATAGTTGTTTCATAAATTAATCACACCAGATTTCGTGAAAGTGGCCACATCATTTCTTAATATCCGATGGCCCACACTCTCCTGAATTATTCTGGTACCAACTACAAAATGTGAGTCTGGTCTCAGACAACAGATGAATTGATGATTACCATAAAATTACACTAAGATTCAATCACGAAGAGCCGCATGATATTATAGCTAGCACAAAAGTTGATATGTCATTTTAAAGTACAATAATTGAGGTATTTTTTACTGAAAAGAAATGTGTGCATAGTTATTGATTTTTCATCGAAAAAACCATCAGAAAAATAGGACTGATTTTGTTAACTTCAGAATCGTGATATTCTACTCCTTGTCACGTCTGTTGTAATAAGAGTGTTTTCTGCATACAGACTCTCTCATCTTAATAGTTATTTAATCAACTAGGTTATTAAAGACAGCGACTAATGGTCAAGACATTTTAATGCGTGAGCGGAGCGAACGCGTTAATAGTTCGAGACCATTAGTCGCTAGATTAATAACCGTGTTGATTACAAGATTTTTCGGGCGATCTCAACATGAATAGTGTATAATTTTTTGATTGAAATGAAATACATTCTCATTTTGCACAAGACATACATTTGACACAATGAAATTTCTATGTTTCTATGTTCCAGTAGAGTTTTGACATTTCTCGTAGTGCTTCTGAATACTTTGTGTACGGTTGTCATGAGGATTGCACATTAAAATGGCTGAAAAATTGAGCATTAAAATCGGTCATTTATGCTCAATTTCGTACACATTAAAATCACCTTTCATTTCGAGGTCGGCGGAAAAGAAAATTTATCGCGCTTTCCGAATATGTGATCAAATTTGATGAGACTACAAGGAAATCTGAATAACGATCATTTAAGAGAAAAAACTTGAAATTTTTCGTGAAATCAAGAAATGTTGAATTAAAGAATAACCGTCAACATTCCGACCATATGTTATATGACATTTTTTGTTGCAAATCACTTGTATAATGTGTAATGTATAATCGTAATGGTGGTTCAATAGTGACTGCTCAACGTCTCTATCGTGCGGAATATCTACACGCCACGCGACAAATGACGATAGCATTAGGAAATGGATCAGGATGTTCGAGAATACAGGTGCGACCATTAAACTTCAAAACTCTGGTCGTCCTCGTTTACTTCGCGATGAAAAAACAATGGAAGAAGTTGAGGCGTCGGTTCGTCAAAATCCGTCTTTATCCATCCGAAAGCGAAGCCAAGCGTTGAACATCTAAAAATCGTCTTTACTTTCGATTGTAGAGAAAGACTTACATCTAAAAACCTATTAAATTCAATTGATTCAAGAATTGAAGGATGCGGACTATGCTAATCGACTGATTTTCCGAACGAGATGCTGCAGCGATTCAACAAGTCATTTCGCGAAGGGGTAACATCAACTGGCCTCCCAGAAGCCCCGACCTTAGGCCGTTTGACTATTTTGCATAGGGATACCTTAAAAGTAAGTTTTATCAAAATAATCCGACGAATCGAAACCAGATGAAGCTAAAAATCAGGTCAGAAATGGCAGCAATATCAATATCTATAGCTATGTGTCAACGTGTTATCGCCAATCTTCGTTCCCGTTTAGAAGAGTGCCAGCAACGCAACGGTCATCATTTGGATAACATTATCTTTTTCAAATAATTCTCCAATTCATATGTCAATAATAAACAATAAATTTCTTCATTGTTCGCAAATATTTTTTGTTTTATTGAACTTACAAATACCCGATACCCTTTCTGGACACCCTGTATATTCGGCTTACCTTGACACTAGGGAATCTGTTGAACCTCGCCAAGTTGATTGCCATTCCGTTGGCAGTTGACCCTCCAGGGCAGAAAATACCGTCCTGCCACAATGGACCAACCATTCTGCATATTTCTGCGATCAAAGCGCCCTCCATAAGGGTGAAGACAGGGGCAACCTCGAACGTGTAAACGCTAGCGTTGAGTGCGTCCGTAAGCCATTGACCAGCTAGGCCGTACGGATCCAGACTGAAACGGAAAATTACTATATAAAGGGTTTTCCAATAAGAGGTGTTATTTTGAATAGCCCGCTATTTCGGTAGATGTCACGTTTGAAGCTGTCGTTTTTTGACGTTTGACAAGTAGAAACTACGCTTTTAAAAATGAAACGATACACGCTTCAAGAACGCATTGAAATTATTGAAATTCACCATAAAAATGGTGAAAATTTGGCAGAGACGATTGGTAAAACTCGAACATTTTTGGGTCGTCCTGAAGCACCTTGTCCGACCGCAATAAAGAAATTGGTAGAAAAATTCGAGCTGTTGGGACAAGCTAGAAATGGAAAGAATAAGACCCATGCACGTCGATCAAGAACAGATAAGAATATTGCTGCTGTAGCCGAAAGTGTTGAAGAAAACCCAGGTTTGTACATTCCTCGTCGTTCTTTGGAATTAGGCATTCCACAAACGTCATAACACCGTTTTTTGCATAAAGATTTGGGTCTTAAGGCTTATAAAGTTCAGTTAACACAAGAACTCAAGCCGGCGCTGTTTGGTGCAGTTTATGGTCTGGCGGAATCATTAGACCTTACTTTTTCGAAAATGAGGCAACAGTTATGGCGAATGAATTGCGCTATCGGGAGGTGATTAATAATTTTTTATGGCCGAAATTGGATCTGGACAACGTTTACTTTCAACAATACGGCGCTACGTGCCACACAAGCAACGAAACCATTGATATTTTGCGGGAAAAGTTTCCGGACCGTGTTTATCTCTCGAAGAGGTGATCACAATTGGCCACCGAGATCTTGTGATTCAATACCTTGCGACTTCTTCCTTTGGGCCAAGTGAAAGAGAATAGCCCAGCGTCGATTCAAGACCTCAAAGATGGAATTCGTGAGGCTATCGAGGACATAGGGCAGCCACTTTGCGATTTGGTTATGGAAAATTTCATTAAAAGGATATGGTCCTGTAAGCGTGGTCGTGGTGGTCATTTGCCTGATATTATTTTCCACTATTAACGGCATAGCTTCTTCTTTATAATGGCAATTTTCTATGAATAGCAAAATTACACCTCTCATTGAGTTTGTTCCGGCACCCCCAAATCATCTTTAAATCGATGACGTAGGAGCTCATTGCTTTAATAGCAGCTTGACTAGATTTATATCTAGACATCTTCCAATAGCTAAGATTTTCGCTTGAAAGATGCTCATACAGGAGCCTAGCGGTAGTGCATAGATTTTAGAACCATCAGTATGCCATTTTACGGTATTTTCTTGGAGGTTATATTCGGTGTATTCCTGTTCCCATTCCTCTCTTCTACTTAGCAATACCTTGAAGTTGTTCTCAGTGTTTACTTTCTTAATCATTACGTCACCAGGGAGATCCGCAGATGAGATGTAGTTGTTCCGAGAGGACCAGACTCTTTGATTATTGATTCTCTCATTACCTGCATCTTCCTTAGATATTCTGAACATATACTCATAGGCTATCTTGCCAATCACTAGATCTAGAGGTGTGAGATCCGTAATGACCTCAAGTGACCTAGTTGGGCACGTTTTCATAGCTCCAGTGATGCACACACAGGCAAGCCTCTGTACTTTATCGAGCATTTTCTTCGTACTTACCGAACTCGCCTCAGCAAACCAAGCTACTGCCCTATATGTGATCATAAGTCTCACAATCATGACGTCCACGACATCCATTGCAGTATTTTTGGGTTACAAACCCAATTTTTGCCGCATAGACGTCTGCACGCCATAAGAGCTCTTTTAGCTCTGGCAATAGCAGTATCAACATGCTTATTCCACAGAATTTTACTATCCAGGGTTTTTCCTAGGTATTTAACTTCTGATTTCCACTCCAAGATGTCTTCGTTTCAGTGCCCTATTACAGCCTAGGCCAACATAGGCTATGGTCTAGGGGCGGCACGGTTTTAGGGGCGACAAATTTTCGGTGAATAAAAAAGAAATTCTTCAACTCCTCTACGAAAATGTAGAAATAGACATTTTCAAAAATTTCGCACATTTGATTTGATAAAGTGAGCGAAGCAATACAGAAAGTTGACATTGGTATAGATGAAGTAGTTTTGTATTATGAGTCATTGGTTGATTATATCGTAGGATTTTGAGATCAATTTGATCGATTTGAGGAAAGAGCGAAGGTCAATTCTGGATTTGAGAAATATCGAAGTGAAGAAAGAAGAGCCACAACAAGAACTGTTCCTGCTGATGAAACTCGAGTGGAAAATACTGTTTTGAGTGGGAGTGAAAACTTCGGAGTAGAGATTTATCTTGTTATAATTGTTTATCTAACAAGAGAATTGAATGAGCGTAAAAAATAATAAAAGAGTTTTGCTGCGAAGTTCTTCTTTTTTGTTAAAATCACAATCAATTAGTTCTGAATAATTAGGATTAGCGGTTACTAATTTCATTTCTAGTTTTCCTGACGATTCAGATGAAAAACTTCACGATGAATGTTTGCACTTCAAATCCTCAAGAGCGTTTGAATTCTCTGGCCGTTTTGTGCATTGAAGCTGAGTTGTAAAAAAAATAGACTTCGGAGTAGTGTTTTAACAATTTGCGGAAAGGAAGGCAAGAAGAAAAACATTACTGATGATGAAAAGTGTAATTTTACTATGATGATTATGCCCTCCGGTCTGACCATGAGTTTACACGCCATGAAGGACAGACTAACTACGGGCACTAATATATACGAACTTCATTGCGCGAGTCCCTGTTTTACCTGCAAAAATGCACACCGCGCAATGAAGTTCGTATACGTTTTCGAATATCACTTCTCGAGAATACGGCACCTGGGCAAACTAGGAAAGGTATGTTACGGAACCTGACGGAACAGCTATTTTAGGTAGACTCAACGAGGATTAAAAATAGGACTGTAGTAAATCGGCTCGGTACTTACAATTCGATTGCACTAGCACTCACAGCAAGGTAATAAAACTTAGAAAATTTGATAGCTACAGCACGGTCGCTTAGAAAAATTTAGAAAACTTTGAAAAGCGTACGTCTAGAGCAGAACTAATTGCAGAACTAATTACCGATGGAGGGAAACCCCGCCTTTTATAATCTTCCGGAGGGGGGTGGAAAAGGTAGGCGCAGAAACGTTAAAAATTTCAGGAGAGTACCTCGGTAAAAACATCTTCAAAACTGGCTTATCGTACGTATATGCAAAAAACGGCGTTATCTGCGATCGGCGTTGTTCTTGCGGACGGTTCTACTATGTTTTCTGTATGAAAAACAAAATCAATCGCAGAATGTTCGTGTTTTTCGATTGTTGAGAACTAATTCTGAAACGGAATAAAAATTCACGAATTTAAAATGAAAACTAGGATAAATAATTTTAAAATGAAGATCAATTTCCCGGTTACGAAATTGAACTTCATTACAATAGGTATACACTCTGAAACATTAGATTTTTTTTATTTCCAGATAGAAAATTGTCTTTATCAACTTCAGCGAAAATCGCGTATTTGGAAAATTTTAATTCTTTAAATTTTCTTTACTTAGAGGGGCGGCAAATTGTCTTTGGCCTAGGGGAGGAAAATACTTTAATCCGACCCTGCTCCGTTTAAATAAAAATTGTTACTCACCCAGAAAAAAGTTGATTTATAAAGTATGGATGTCCCGTTTTCACACTATATTTTATAGTCTGCCTGAGTAAAGACAGAAGCTCATCGTGGCTTTTTCCAGTCTGTTCCAAAGAAAAATCGAACTTTTTCTTCAAATTCTCCGGTGTCTGCCACAGCACAACCTTATCACTTCTCGTAGTAAACACCACATTCTCGAACAAGATTTTAATGACATCTCGTAAAAATTCCTCGTGTTTTTCACGTTCTGGTATAGGAGGATAGTTTGCCATTTCTTCTATGCCAGTACCATAGAACTTAATTATATCGACCGAATGGGAGAAAGAGTATTCAGATTGGATTTTATATCGGATCTAATTGTCCATTTAGTGCTTCCTTATTCAATCAAAACGAATTAGAGAGAACGCTTTTAATGAGCATTAAGGATTCGGCTTAATACGAACGAATTACCTTTTATTAATTAGGGCCTGGGGGAAATTAATTTAACTATGAGGTTTTTTGAGTCTTATCTTTCTAGTAGATAACAAAAGGTTCGACTGCATGGAAGGTTTTCTGAATACTGCCAAATAACTTCGGGTGTGCCACATGGTTCTATTATCGGTCCTCTCCTATTTTTGATATACAGGGTGCCCCCGGATTGACGTCAATAAATTATGTTTAGATTCCTCAGACCTGTGGCTATCCAAAAAAAACCCATGTATGTTATGCAATTTTTTATACATTGAGCGAAAAAATTAACGCACATTCTAAAAATCTCAATTTTAATGAAAGTTAACTCTACATTGACTTTATAACTTATTTTTTATGTTCTCTCGGGAAGGTTTTGAACGAAATAAGACACATTAAATGGAAGAAAAATTCAGGATTTCACCGAATCTTATGTGAAAGAAGAGAAATAAACAATTTTCAAAATACTGGAATGCTGATAAGTGATTCAATACTTGGTATTTCCACCCCTTGCGTTAATTACAGCTCAGCAACGACGGTTCATACTCAAAATGAGTGATCTTAAAATGTTCTGATCTAATCCTTCCCAGAATTCTCTGAGTTGGATTCCTATAAGTCATCAAGAGTAGCTGGATGATTTTCTGAACTTCTCAGCCTTCTATTGAGGTTGTCCCAAACCTGCTAAATCGGATTGAGATCTGACCTTCAACCTCTTCAAGGTACTCCTGAACGATGCGCGCACGATGGGGTCTGGCATTATCGTCCATAAAAATGAAATTTTCACCAATGTATGGGACAAATGGCACTACATGCTTTTCAAGAATGTTCCAGCATTCATAGCTCCATTATCAACGACCACTAGGTATGTGCGAGCAGTCAAAGATATTCCACCCATACCTTAGGCCCGGTTGTACAGTCCGAGTTTAAGCCGACTTCAAGGCTGAGCCCTACTCAAACCAGAAATATCTGTTGTACAGTTCGAATACAAGCCTGAGCTTCGCTCAAACCGACCCTCAAATTAAGGTACGGAAATCGGGCGCTCAAGCCTGGTTCAGCTGAAATGTCACTTCAAATGATCAATTTATAGGTTATATTTCAAATTTTTGAAAGTTCAAACTCTCCGCTTTCGCTTGCTAGTATTTATTTTTTTCGTGTATTAAAATTTTGTTTGATTCAAGAAAACAGATGTTCCTTATATACCTATCAGCATTCATAGCTCCATTATCAACGACCACTAGGTCTGTGCGAGCAGTCAAAGATATTCCACCCCATACCATAATCGATCCTCCCCCGAAACCAGTAGTATTCAGGAAATTGCACTGAGCACATCTTTCATGTGGACGTCTGTATACAAGGGAACGTCGATCACAATGGTAGAGGCAGAATCTAGACTCATCTGTGAAGAGAACTCTTTCCCAATCAGCCTCTTCCCAATGGATATGCTCTCTCGCAAAATCCAAACGCGCCCTTCGATGGGCTGGGGTAAGAGCTGGGCCTCTTTGCCGCGACACGAGGCCTCAAATCATGTTCTGAGGCGATTTCTTATTGTTTGAGTGCTAATTTGCACCCCATGAGTTTGCTCAAGCTGATTTTGAAGAAGGCGAGCTGTTGCAAACCATTGTGTCAATGAAGAAACTCTCAAGTAACGTTCTTGAATGGCAGTTGTTACCCGTGGTCTACCCTGTCGCTGCAACATTCTGGACTGTATGGGAAACTCTAAACCTTTCTGCAATTCTTGTGTATTTTCACCCTTCTTGGGTCAAATTGCGTGTTTCGCGTTGCATAGCGAAGGAGTGTAGAAAATCAAACGAAAGAAAAACTATTGATCACTAGAATTGATCGAGAACAACTGATTTCAGAATGGAGCCAATACATTCAAAATCTGATAACCTCATCTTTCTTTATTCCTGCTGGGAAAAAACATCTGTATTGAAGAAAAACGTTGAAAGTGGATAACATATAGTCCGTTCACGAAAGGTTGAGCACATAGTAGGCGTTTCTTCATTTATCTCAAGTTGGCAGTATTTGCTGTCACAACGTAAAATAAAGACAACGTTGCCGAATGTACCCGGCCTCTTTCGACGAGCTTGCGAGTTGTCAGACAACTCTATGCAATATTGACAACATTGCGTATCAATCTGACAAGAAAATAAAGAACATAACCTAAAATTTTAATATACACAGTGGAATATGCCAAATTTCCATGGCCAACCGACGGCTCAACCTTTTGTGAATGGACTATATGCATGCATAATTCTGATAAGAATAATTATTATCATTGAGAACACCTTCAGTAGTAGAATGAATTTGAGATTTCCATAATGTGCGTTAATTTTTTTGCGCAGTGTAGTTGGTACGAACCGTGGTACTAGCGCCCTCTATGATAGTCAGACATAAAAACAAATTCATTGGATGTATCAGCTTCCAAAACATATTCGTATAAATTTTCATTGCAATGTTGCCAGTAGTTTCGGAAAAATCTTGAGATATGTAAAATTTTTGTTTCTCTATCTTGAATACGGATGGCGCTGCAAAATATTTTACTGAACAAACCCCAATTATTTTTCTGTTTTCTATTTATCCTAGAAGGGGGATCACTCTTTTCAAACACTCTGTATTACTTATAAAACGAACTGGTCATTTTCAAGGGAAATTGATTAAATACACAATTACAAAAAGATATTCTATTTCATACAAAACTCATACAAATTGCTTAGTAAGGATATTCACATATAAAACTATGGAAATGAAATTGAGAGAAATATCAATAGTTCGTTCATTAATATGTATACTAAAACTTTAAAATATTCCTGTATCTAATACAGATTAATAACACGAAACATATTTGACTTAACTTACTATAAATTATAAAAACACGGTGACTAGCACTATACACAGGTAAAAGCTACATTTATATAAGTTTGTACCTAGAGGCCAACTGAAAGATACAGACCGAAAATATTATCAGAATGGGTAACACAACAAATTCCAGAATAAACTAGGATTCATATGAATGAACTGACAAATATTATCAATAACTACCTCGACCGCCTATTCGATAAGCTTTTATTCCCATATTCTGAAACTGAATTGTACTGATCCCAAAATTATGAAAATAATCGGGAAGTGTAAGTCGTTAAAATTATCATACATTCTTTATAGTCAATATAGAGAATGCATTGTGTGAAAGTTGACTAATTTACATTACGAAATATCAATTTATAAATACTGTATCGAGAAACTCTAAATTACACAAAACTATTTACAGAATATAAATAAAGTAAACCTATAAATTATAAAACAATCAAGATAAAATTTCACACATAAATGTTACTATATACTATACAGAATTGAAAAAATGGAAACCGTCCATTCAAATCTTCAAGGTAGAAATTATAGACAAACTTACGTTAAACGATTCAAAGGGTAACATTTTTCTCATATAAAAAGAAATGTATAGTTGAAACAAACGCTTGAATTACGTACAGCATAAAGATTTTTCATTATTTTCAATATTTTTTACAGCAACGAATAAAAATTCTATTCACAAATCAATGATGATGGTGCTCTTTGAGCCTAAAAATTCAAGGAGCGTGGTTTCATGCTACTCGTATTCAGAAACTCGTGAGCCTTTTCTGTAAGCTCGATCTGGTCTTTGGTTCTTCCACAAGCAATCTCCAGCCATTGTTCATCAATCTGTAAAATGTCATGCAAATCAAATAATTATTCTCTTGAAAACGGTTAGAGATAAGAAAAAATTACAGAGGTCAAAAAAGTTTTTTAATTTAACGAAGATATCGAAAATTGATTTCACTCTGATCAGTGGCGTACCGCAAAAAAGTTTGAGAGGGAAAAAGGAGCTCCGGAAAAGAAAACACCCTGTAGATTCTAGTTAAGATTCAGAATGTGCAATGATGGAGACTGTTGAAAATAGCCTCGCATTCCAAATTTGGACTGAATATCTCAAAAACGGCAGGAGTTATGAAGCAAAAACCAATTTTTTTTGGAAATTTCAACACCCTGTAGCTCCGTAACGAAGCTTTTGAGGTCCTATGATTATTTGGACATTTTTTCTTGAAATTATACGTAGATTCATCCCCTTAAGTTGTGACTTACTATTATGTACACCTGTATATTGAATGCCCGGGTAGTTGGAAGTTAGAACATAGTTAAAGGGTTTTCCAATAAAAGGTGTTATTTTGAATAGCCCGCTATTTCGGTAGATGTCACGTTTGAAGCTGTCATTTTTTCACATTTGACAAGCAGAAACTATGCTATTAATAAAAATGGAACGATAAATGCTTCAAGAACGCATTGAAATTATTGAAATTCACTATAAAAATGGTGAAAATCCGGCAGAGGGGGTTCGTGAAAATCGAACATTTTTGGGTCGTCGTGAAGCACCTTGTCGGACCGTTGCGTTGGGACAAATTAGTGATGTGAAAAATAAAATCCGTGCAAACCGCTCAAGAACAGCCGAGAATATTGCTGTTGTAGCCGAAAGTGTTGAAGAAAACCCAGGTTTGTCCATTCCTCGTCGTTCTTTGGAATTAGGCATTCCACAAACGTCATTACACCGTATTTTGCATACAGATTTGGTTCTTGAGGTTTATGAAGTTCAGTTAACACAAGAACTCAAGCCGACCGATCATCAACAACGTCGTGTCTTTACTGATTGGGTCGTTGAAATTAATGAAAATGATCCGGAATTCCATTGTAAAAACATCTTGAGTGATGAGGCGCATTTCCACCTCGGTGGCTTCGTCAACAAGCACAATTGTGGCATCAGGGGCTCGGAAAACCCAAGAGTTATTGTTGAAAAGCCTCTCTATCCTCAACGTGTGACTGTTTGGTGCGGTTTATAGTCCGGCGGAGTCATTGGACCTTACTTTTTCGAAAATGAGGCTGGAGCAACGTTGCGCTATCGAGAGATGATTAATGATTTTTTATTGCCGCAATTGGATAGTATTGATGTGGACACCGTTTAGGTACTTTCAACAAGACGGTTCTACGTGCCACACAAGCAACGAAACCATTGACCTTTTGCGGGAAAAGTTTCCGGACCGTGTTACCTCTCGAAGAGGTGATCACAATTGGCCATCGAGATCTTGTGGTTCAATGCCTTGCGACTTCTTCCTTTGGGGCCACGTGAAAGAGAAGATCTACTCCAATAGCCCAGCGTCGATTCAAGACCTCAAAGATGGAATTCGTGAGGCTATCGAGGACATCAGGCAGCCACTTTGCGATTTGGTTACGGATAATTTCATTAAAAAGATATGTTCCTGCAAGCTGGTCGTGGTGGTCATTTGCCTGATTTTATTTTCCACTATTAACGGCATAGCTTCTTCTTTATAATGAAATAAACATCCGATCATTTATATTGAAATATGGCATTTTTCTTTGAATATCAAGATAACACCTCTTTTTGGAAAACCCTTTAGCTATTATAACATCCAAAAGACTAAACAAAGAAGAAATCCTTCAATAATTTAATAGTTTTTAAGTGTTATTTTTGTTGGAACGGCGAGACAGGGTTTTTTCTACTGGGGTTTTTCCCTGAGCTTTGGTATCATACGAAAAAATAGTATGGTATCCCGTTTTGCACTAATCTTAGTTAGGGATTTTTATTTTTGTTTTGTGTATTGTATTATGTTAGCTCTTGATTTCAAAAGAATATATACAGTGTGGTTGGTCATGACTTAGCGATAATTCAAGGTCATAAAATATACCTAATATTATCGACAAAAACACCCAAACTTGGAAGTTTACCCCTTTAGTTTTGGAGTAGCCCCCATTTTAAATTAACTTTTTTATTTTCGTTGACCCTTCCAAATAATATCGATTTCTTTGGACATAAAGGTCCTACAGATGTGAAAAAAATTTTTTGAAAGATGATACTACCACTTTTCATTGATGTATAACAATATGAAAACACTCAACTTGAAAACGAAATAAAAAAAAATCTCATTCACATCATTTTTGTATGTTAAATAATTTGACAGTGATTGCTGTTCGAACATGACCCTTATGAAACTTGATCGAATAAAAAAAACCTCAGTACTGTACTTTCGATGATTTTCAATGAACAAACAAACAAATTAATCATAAAAATTGCTCAAAATGGCCACCTCTGCTCTGTAGACAAGCAGTGGCCTTCATGACGACCTGTCTTGTGTCTCAGCAATAACTCTCAAATTATGTAACTTACAGAAATTATGTAAGTGTTGTTTTGTAGCTAAAATCCTTGCGTGTTAAATCATTGAAAAAAAATTAAACTTTAATGTGCTAGTTCTTGTACTATTGCGGATTCACTAAGAAAATCAGTATATATTTTTACTATGAACTTTTTTAAAGAATTTTTTATGGCGTTTTCAAGTTGAATTGCATCAACGAAAATAAAAAAGTAAATTGAAAATGGGGGCTACTCCAAAACTAAGGGGGTTAACTTCTAAGTTTGGGTGTTTTTGTCGATAATATTAGGTATATTTGATGACCTTAAATTATCGCTAAGTCATGACCATAGACCTAATAAGAATGGACACCGCATGAGAAAGAGAGGTCACTTGGTCGAATGTGATGGAGCTATTGTGGGCAATGTCATACTTGTTCTATGGGCAATGTCAGTTGAATTATATTCAACGCATCAACTCCTTGTGGGCACAGCAATTTCTGTGGTCACATAAATATTTCATTCATTCATCTTCTCTTTATTGTGTCCGACTCTGAGGTCATGTACACAGATACAGTATGGACAATTTTTTATTTCACTCACTCAATCATACCACATTAATTTTCGAGACAATTTTTGTTGTAAAGACAAACTAGAACATACACAAACATCCATGCCCACATCGGGATTCGAACCCAGACCTACAGCTTCGCAAGTACTTATAGGCACACGCCATACCCTTGCAGCCACCGAGGCGGTCTCACATAAATATTTGTTTACATCTTCCATATGATTTTGACAAGTTGCCCACAAACTTAATTGCTTCATCTCTTTTCTTTTCGATAAGATCGCATTATGTCTTTCTCTCTCTTATGTATCCGAGTCGTCGATCTTCTGTTAGGTCACGTGATTCTGCATCCATAGTAATTATAGATCTATGGTCATGACCAAACACACTGTATATAACATCCAAAAGATAAAAATCAAACATTAGATACGAAATAAGATAAAAACAAACCTCACCTTGGGAGCCTTGGATTTGTGTTCATCATCAAAGGTAATGCGTTTAGCAGCTGTACTTTTTTGGACCACCTGGGCTCTTTCGAGTTGTTGGAATTGGGAGCTGACCGAAGCAGGGCGCTGTAGGGAAGAGGAGGTGAGAGCTACTATTTGCCAACCAATAAACACAACGTTTCACTAATCTAATCTAGATTGTTAAATTGACCCACTCGATAGATGATACACATACAGAACGAAGAAGAGATATAAGAATAAAGGCATCTACGAAATAAACGAGCGATCTGCAGATTTTTATGATCCATCAAATGCATTGACGTATAAAAGGATGGACAGGGCGTCACGTGACTTTCGCACTAAGTTTAGTGCCCCCAACATAAGGGAGAGTTGGAAAATCAAAGAACATAAAAATATCTAATGCGTGGATAACTACGATCCAATGATTTTATTATATGTTCTGTGCTTCGTACTAATATCATTATATCCTTGTCTGAAGGTAATAGTTTCTCCCACGCGTCCTCTCCATTCTTATATAAGTCAATGATTAAATGTAGAATAATTTAAATTATGTCAATTCTTGATTCACAGTCTCCCTTATTGTTCCATTCCATTTACTTGAAACTTACTTTTCTATCAGCATAATAGAAAAAATGTGCTCTAATGAAGCTCAAATGGTTGCGAAAATATCTTAGACCGTTAAAGGCAGTGGTCGAAGTATTCCAGAACTAGCAGCTGGTAGAATCCGCGTTTTTTTATAATACTACACTAACCGGCAAAATAATCGATCCACTCAAAAAATCGATGAAGTTTGTTATCACAAATATGTCATTTCAAGTCCGATTCGATTGAATTTTCTTTTTCAATTGTAGGTATGTTCATCATCAGTTTTAAATTTCAAAAAAACAGAATCAGTTTTTTTACCCTAACTTTAGAACCACCCCTGGTGTGTTCCAGTTGCCACCGGGTGATTTCTCATTTCATCATCAAGATATATCTTCTCTTGACAATTTGTTTCTTTATTTATAACAAAAGCTCATTTTTTGTTGAAGATACAGGGTTTTCAGAGCAAAATTAAACTCCACAATTTCGCTATGGCTATGAAAGTACTTTCACAGATTTAATCTTAAATCCGAACGTTATGAAAATTAACTGTAAACTAAGTGAAAACATAAAACAAGAAAAGTTTAGCACAACAAATTGTTCTGTATGCATCGTTTATTGGAGACGATTTTGTGCTAATGCTTTATAATGCCTGACCGCATCAACCGCATGTGGCTAGGATTGCCAGGATGTATTTAGCAGAGGTTGATATCAAAGCATTCCACTAGCCTGCTCTAAGACTCTTGCTCTTGCTCTTGGGAGGAAAATTCGATCTCGTGTACCAACTCCTGAAAATTTGCAGCAGCTCAGTGATGCTGTAATTGATTCAAAACCTTAACGAGACGAATTGCACATGTTATCTGCATCTGGGCAGAAAACACGTTATGTTTTTGACTTTGTTTTCAGTTTGTTTTCATTAGGTCAGAATTTTAGGTTGAATTTGTTGAACTACTATTGTAGCCTTAGCGAAATTTAATGTTCACTGAAAACCCTGTATCTTTAACAAAACTGAGCTATTGTTATGAATGAAGAATTAAATTGTCAAGGGAAGATATGTCTTGATGATGAAATAAGAAACCAAATGGTGGAATAACTGGAACACACCAGCGGTGGTTCTGAAGTTAGGGTAAAAAAAAACAAATTTTGTTTCACCCTGTACAAAATGACGTACGCAAAAACTGGCGATTGATTAATAATGAACATATACTCCGTTCACGAAAGGTTGAGCACATAGTAGGCATTTCTTTATTTATCTGAAGTTGCAGTATTCGCTGTCATAACGTAAAATAAATTCAATGTTGCCGAATGTACCCGGCCTAGTCCGACGAGCTTTCGAGTTATCAGACAACTCTATACAATATTGACAACATTGCGTATCAATCTGACAAGAAAATAAACATCATAACCTAAACTTTTAATATACACAGTGGAATATTATGTCAAATTATCATGGCCAACAGACGGCTCAACCTTTTGTGAACGGACTATATAGTCCGTTCACGAAAGGTTGAGCCGTCGGTTGGCCATGATAATTTGACACATTCCACTGTGTATATTAACATTTTAGGTTATGATGTTTATTTTCTTGTCAGATTGATACGCAATGTTGTCAATATTGCATAGAGTTGTCTGACAACTCGCAAGCTCGTCGGACGAGGCTGGGTACATTCGGCAACGTTGACTTTATTTTACGTTATGACAGCAAATACTGCCAACTTCAGATGAATAAAGAAACGCCTACTATGTGCTCAACCTTTCGTGAACGGAGTATACCTACAATTGAAAAAAATAATTCGAATCAGACTTGAAATAACATATTTATGAATTAACAAACTTGCCGGTAAGTGTATGAATGATACAGCGGAATAAAACTTATATATTTAGTAACTGTTTTTCATATTTCTACTCTCCCTAAGATGCATAAATGTATAATTGATATCAGGAAATTGAATCATAGTAAACATTATTCTGGTGAATAATATGTATTATTTTCTGCAATGAAATGGTATTGTCTTCTCGTAGTGTTTCTATCAAAATTGAAGCGAATGTTAGTTTAATGCTGAATACTACTTCAATGAAAATGCAGCTACTGCTCGTCTCTTTTTTCAAATTCAAATATTCATCGCCACAAATAATTCCTTTCAAAATGATGTAATGGTAAATTCAAACAAAAAAAATGTGTTTAGGTTGTTGAAATTATGACATTTCAAATCAGGAATACGTTTTATATTGATGCTATACTAATGGAAATATTTGAGAATATCAATACCTGTAAGTGATAGGTTGACAATTAATACCTACATAACAAGGTCTAATATCTTGTAATAAAATTTGAATTGAGAATATCTATATTCAACAGTGTATTCTTGAAACATGTTATAAATTATTAATTATATTTTCCATTATTGTAACAAGAATCGTAGGAACTGAAATGAATTATTATTATTATTGCTCACAGGCTTTCATCGCAATGGAAAGGCTAGAAATTTGAAATTTTCACATGAACTAAATATAAAATTCTGTTTCGTAAAAGAGCTTACTGTAATGATGACTGAATGTCAAAATAAACTTTGCTAATTGAATTTTTAACGCTGTTTTATTCACAATTGTTTGTTCGAGTTCAAAAGGAAATGAATTTTCACCATAAGTAGAAACGCGAATCATCTTGAAACCTGAAAGATGTATTTGGTAGTAATAATTTTCTGTATGTCTATATTTATAAAAAAAATCTTCCTAAATACGCCTTTCGTAACAGTTTTGACAGCCCAATGTATAAAATCAATAAAAGTATTGAAGAATTGATTAATTCAACATTTTTTTTCAATATAAGGCCAGACAGACAGATATGATGGTTTAATAATTGTATAATCTACATACAATCATCAGAGCCATAGACTTTCTTCTATCAATTCTAAAAAAAAATTTGGGTTTTCACTCCCAGTCTGTGAAACAGAGACAATTAAAAATTTTTAATTATTAAAAAATTAAACTAACCACTAACATTTTCCAAGTTCTTCTGAAGGAGTCCGATATAAACACCGAAACTTTAGGTTATCCATTTCATTTATTTCCTGTTTTAGTTTTAATGTTAGGCAACAATTTTTTTGAAACAAATTTGCTGCTGACAAATTAGTGCAAGGATTTACGCAGGAGCATTTCATCTCAATTAAAAATTTGTAATTGTTTCTATTCAGAGACTGGGAGTAAAAACCCAAAAAGAAATCTAGATATGCAGAATCTTTCTAGATTATGTTTCAATCGATTTTTTGTCATGGCTCATTTCAGGTAGTCATTGATATTTTCCAAAGTTTAGGATTATCCAGCTACTGAAATATTTCAAAATGCTTCTTAACATTTAGTGCTGAGAACATTTTCCAATAACATAAGTATAAGTATATATAATAAGGATGAAACAATAAAGGACACCTAATTGACTGTTATATAAACCTGCATTCGCAATATGAATAAATAGATTCTGGAATATTTAGATGCCTTCGAGAAATTCCTTAAGCAATCTGTATCTATCTTTGACATCAGCCCCAAAAAATACGAGAAAAAAGAGCACCAAAAATTTCATCACATCTACATGTTTATCAGAACTAATGTCTAAGAAAAACGAAAAATAAAATATTTAAGTGCAACGGAAAAACTACATAAAAAACAGTGAAATCTACAACGGGTTACAGCATCAATTTACACACTGTCTCACTGTCTTCATATATCATCCAGAAGATAACAACACAATTAACAAGTATAAATTTAATAATCAACTAAATAAATTAACGAGCATGTACACGAAAAGTTGTCGGATAGAAATACCAATTGAATTAAAATTCAAAGCAATCAGATCATTGTCAATAATCTATTTCATGAATGATGTATTTTCTGTAAACTAAAAATTATCATCATCAGAGATTTTTATACTTGCGTTCTCTGTGCAACAATACAAGCTAAGCTGCATAGTTTCTAGATGAGCTCACAACTATAAAAAAATACTTTGGTTGAAACTACATGACATATAGTCCATGGGAAAGCGCCTGTTTTTCATGATGATTACTAACAGTATGAATATTTGTGAGTAGGTTCATTTTGACGAGACGCCCAACTTCTTCCTCCACGAAAATTCTCGATAGTCAGGGCTAATACCCTGCTCAGCAGGGAACTATTTTCTTTTCTTTTCGCGTTTCTAGGTTAAGTATTAAAATAAGTATATGTACAATGGGTTAGGTTTATATAATGATGAGATTGTATGATGATCAAGTTTTTTCCTTTTTTGAATTGTGAATACTGTATTGGTTGAAATACTGTTTGTGTTCTTCTTTCTAATAAATAAATAAATACAGTATGGAGGCGTCAAAAGTGTTGAATGGGTGAATGTTCAAATTTTATTACTAACAGCTACTTTATAAAAATCTTAAAACAGTTTTATTACAAATTGAAAACAATAATTGTCCTACAAAAATGATGATTCTATCAAAGTGTCCCCCACTCCCAACATACAACAACAACTAGGTTCAAAAAAATTATTACTAACCGGCTGATTTTTTCACTGTTGCTTAGCAAATGCTTCCTTTCTGAACTGGCCATAGTGTCCTACAAATTGAATGTTTTTCCAGTCCTACGCTCGGAAATTGTCAAATGTTAGTAATCCTTTTTAATTGTGGGTTCTGTGGTACAATTTCTGAGGTGGGACTGCAAAAACGTGCCTCTCAATTTGTAGGACAATGTGACCAATTCATAAAGGAAATATTTGAGAAGTAACAGTGAAAAAAGCAGCCGGTTAGTAGTATTTTTTTAGACCGGGTTGTTGATATACAGGTTTGGAAATTCACATCTGAAATATACGATATACAATGCATCAGACAGAGAATTCTTCAATCCAGTTGCACAGATGAATAGTCGAGACAATCACTTGCTGTAACACACTGAATTCAGTTGTCTTACTTCATTATTCGAGTCTTGTCTCTCTCTTATCGTTTTGAGGAGCGTAATTCTTTAGTATGGTAGGCAGTAAATACTTGAATCGAGTATTACGGGCAGCCTGACAAATTAAAAATTCTATACGTGCAGTGCGGGTTCCCTAACATACTGCGATAAGAGAGACAAGACTAGATTTTTGCAGTAAGACAGTTGAATTCATTCAGTTATCGCACTTGATTATCTCGCCTATTCATCTGTGCAACTGGAGGGAAGAATTCTCTGTCTGATGCATTGTATATCGTATGTTTTCGATGTGAATTTCCAAATCGGTATGTTGGGAGTGGGTGACACTTTGATAGAATCATCATTTTTGTAGAGCAATTATTGTTTTCAATTTGTAATAAAATTGTTTCAAGATTTAATTTATAAAGTAGCTGTTAGTAATAAAATTTGAACATTCACCCATTCAACACTTTTGACGCCACCATAGTGTATTAGCCCTCACTATCGAGAATTTTCGTAGAGGAAAAAGTTTGGATTGTTAGTAATCAATATGAAAAACAGGCGCTGCCCCTAGGACTATTATTTACTGAGGACTAGCATACGAACTAATGAATAACATGCGGTGATAATGAAGGAGAAACAAAAACCAAGCAAATTATATCAGTAGGTAAGTTGCCAAAAGAAGATGCAGAAATCAACTACAAACAAGCATTTGTGGGATTTTGGGGGAGGGAATATTTCAAAGAAGGAAGAGACCCTGTCCATAGTTATTGTACCACGAGGGTAATTCTATCTGTGAGTTTTGATTGGTATTTTCACTACTCAGTTCTGTTGTCCCCAAAGGATTTTGTGAATAATTAAAAAATGAAGACTGCTCGCAGATGTAATTGTTCTGAAAGGTAATAAAATTCTAAATAAAAAAATAACATATCAATGATTCAAATTTTCATTCATTAAAAAAACAACAAAAAATGATTATGATAAATTTGATTTCGAATAACCAATACCTATAACACAAATTTAATGGAGGTATTCTGCTTTCATCTGTAAGCCAATCTGTAACTTTTCATAAGCTTACAGGAAAATTGCAATTCTGGACCTGTAGCTTACAGAAATCGTTAAATATTTACGAGTACTCGAAGGGTGATGGAAGCATTATGGAATGACATATTGTGAGGTTACGTTGAATGGTTTGTTTATTTTAGGACGAACACCAACGTTTTAATATAAGAAATTCATGATGAATAAAAATAATATGGCTTTATTTATTGGATTGTTATCGGAAGAAAATCATAACAGGTAAAACATTGTTCAATAATATACATGACCTGAAAATCATTCTTTTTTAAAGTAGGAACTTTATGAGAATTGGAAGGAAAAGTTTGCGTGATCAAATGAATCCATTTAAAATGCCGGATGCCCAGAAAATGTTCAGATTGAAGAAATGCCGAATGCCCAGTTTGTGAACATGTTCAGATTGAAGAACCAGTGTACTATAAACTTAATAAATGCTCTACAGCAATTTTAACCAAGAATTTTTTTTTCCTGTTTTCAATTTATTACATGAAAGAAACAAAAGCAAATTACATTCAGATAGATGGATTTTCAAATTCAAATCAGAACCATTTACTCATAAAACATAAAGTTCCATGATCAGATCTCACGATTGAAAGTTATGTTTTTCGATGAGTAGTTCAAAAGTGACACCGTAAATAAGTAAGTCACGGGAACCATTCCAGAATTGAATTATTAATCTGTAAGTTGGCCAGTTACAGATCAATCGTACGCTACAGAATCGTAACTTACAGATAAAAAGCAGAATACGCCCGTAAGTTTGATTTCGTCCCAGCTATTATGAATTTATAAATGAAAATCAACATAACCTCAAGTAAACAGAACTTCAAATTCGCATAAGGAGTTTGAGACCAAAGATTGCATTGAAAAGATTTTTGCAATAACATACATGAGGTTTCAAACTCATTTTGCAACTTTCGAAGACAATTTTCGTGGAAGCAGTTTACTTTGGCTAACTACATTCTGTTGAAAAATGTGATAATGAATTGTTATAATGATATAATGTATACAGGGTGTCGCGGAAAATGTAGGAAATCTCTCGGATTCAGATAGAACATAAAAAAATAAGATTACAAGTTCTCATAATTTTTTTCCTGTCTCCCCTCCCTACGAAGATACGACATCCTAAATGACGCCACTGGAAATCCATTTTAGTGGAATAAATTTCAGTTACTTACTTCTTTCATTATTTTTTCGAGAACGGTTCATTTCATCAACACTGAACAAGAGTACCATTTCTTTAGCTTAATGTTCAAGGTATCCAAATTTGTTTTTTCAGCACCTTTTTATGCAGGGTGTTAAAAATGTAAGCGTCAAAATGTACAACCCAGTCCGTCCCTGGTAAACTGAACAAGCTAATTGAAATTCGATTGCGGTGATTTAAGAGGTCCTTAATACTATTAATCATATCAAATTTTCATCAAATTATATCGAGTAGTTTGAAACTTATTGCACTAAAATGAATTTGCAGTGGCGTCATTAAGGAGGTCGAATCTTCGTAGGGAGGGCCGCTAAGGAAAAAAATTATGGGAACTTGTCATCTTCATTTTTTATGTTCTATCTGAATCTAAGGTTCTATCTGAATCTAAGATTTACCACATTTTCCGGGACACCCTGTATAATGTGATCTGTTTCAAGAAAAATTCTTACAATTTTCCCTTATTTTTATGCATTCTTTACCCTGTTGAAAAACCTCATATTTCAAAACACCATCTACCTTGTTATAATTTAATTTTGCAATTCATAAAGAAACAAACCCGAAAGGATATGACCATTTGGTTAAACCTTGGATAGGGTTATTCATAAACACAGAGACACAATATAAAATTTGAAACATGGAATAACTGAGTAACTAGAAAGGTCCAATAGGATAACCAACATAAAGAATTATATTTTCTAGTTTGACCGGCTGTTTATTGAACTGAATTTAATATAGAATATTTACGTAAAACGTGGTTTCAGAAAAAATGGGCCTTCTGAAAATGGTAGCAATTAAGGTAGACGCTCACTTGGTCGAGACGAGACGAAGCGTAAGTTCGCCGAGGACCGCGCACTTGGAAGGAGCGATGCGTCGAGCAGGCATCGGGGAAGAAAACACCCCTATCTCTAGGCCGCAATAAATTTTCATTACCCTTGTTGCATGCCGCCCAGCCGCACGAACAAGGGTAGATGATCCACGCGTCCAAACTCGCCTCCTCGCTGCTCTTCGCTTCGCACCTTCTAGCGTCTACCCATTTGTTTCAAAGCTTAACACCCCAACGGAAAACGACGCGTTCCTTCCGAGCGCCTCGCTTCGTCCAAGTGCGCGTCTTATATGCCTCGCGTCTAATGATTTGGCTAAGTTAGCGTCTACTAGAGTTGTAACGAATATTCGCATTCACATTCGCATTCGCGGATATTCGCATATTTTTGAATATTCGCATTTGAATTCGCATCCGCAAAATTTCTGCGAATGTTTTGCGAATATGAATATCAGAAAAAAACTTATAACACAAAAATTGAGTGCAATTGAAACTAACAAAAACAAATCTATGAAACTTTTATCAGTATTTCTTTATATTACTTTTAAATGTTTAAATAATCATCATCTTGAATAAAACTCTAAAATATAATAAATAATCAAAAACTATATTCTTCTGCATTAAATTATAAATATAATCTAAACAAGCAAGAAATGTATAAACTCTCAAACATAATACATTCTTCTTTCTAAAAAATAACAATTATTTATCTTATTGAACACTTCTACATTCGCATTCGCATTTGCATTCGCGAATGTCAGTAGCAGACATTTGCAATCGAATTCGCATTCGCGAATGTATAAAATATGACATTCGTTACATCACTAGCGTCTACCCATTTGATTCAGTGCAAACCGTTCTGGCGGAAAACAACTCTTCGTCTCGTCTCGTGCAAGTTAGCGTCAACATTTATACTTTTATCCACGACTATTTTATAACGTCTGTTTGCTCGGCCATAATTAAACCCATTAATCACAAGTGAATAATGTACGATCACAAGTTCTCCGAAAATTTCGCATGAGTCAACTTGACATTTTCCACGCTTGTCATAAAAGGGTCTTGTCTCGGTCGCCAAATGTTAAAATCTTCAAGATGTTAATTCAGTAGTCGTGAATGAAGTATAATAAACTACTAGCGTATAATGGCTATTATTCACACGGTGATTTAAACTTCACCTCGTGAATAATAGTTATCATTACACGCTCTGCCATAGTATACTATTATTGTTCCGTAGTCAGCTTTAGAGAAAAAAGTTTAAAAAACGTGGCGATTAAGTGTGACGTACGCGTTAACACTCATTTCATTGGTTGAATGTAAATCACAGTTTACAATTCCATATTTAATAGCATATTGACATATGTTTAAATTTGTAAAAAAGATATATTCAGAGAATTCGGAAATATTGTAATCGTAAGATTTTAGTAAATAGGTGTGAGAAAAGTGTGGATCTATTGTTTGCAGTGGTTATTCAAATTCAAAGCAGTGCATGAAATGCTGTAGGAGACATTTAGCAAAATTTTTTTGACGAACTCATCAACGGTAAAGATACCATGACAACATTATTCCAGCTAAAATCGATACACATATAATAGTGCATTCACGAAAGGTTGAGCCGTCGGTTAGCCATGGAAATTTGGCCTATTCAACTGTGTATATTAAAATTTTAGGTTATGTTCTTTATTTTCTTGTCAGATTGATACGCAATGTTGTCAATATTGCATTGAGTTCTCTGATAACTAGCAAGCTTGACTTTATTTTACGTTATGACAGCAAATACTGCCTACTTCAGATGAATAAAGAAACGCCTACTATGTGCCCAACCTTCGTGAACAGACTATAGTCGGTTCATGCGCAAGCTCGTCGGATGAGGCCTGGTAAATTCGGCAACGTTGACTTTATTTGACGTTATGACAGTAAATACTGCCAACCTCAGATAAATAAACAATATGCGAACGGGGTATAGCAATTTTTAGTGTTATCCTAAAAGTCCCTTTCTGATTTCGGTATCTTAAAATAAAAATAAAGCGTTAGTGTTGAAATTTCTCAGTCAGTTTTCCATGCTCCATAAGAATATTGCTGGTTTAAAAGATGGTTAAAATGCAACTGCAAACAACGATTAGGGAGAAACAAGCAGAAAGCAATCAATAATTTCAACCATCCTAAACACACATAGGAAATTGTAAATAAGTATACCTGTGCCGATCCAGCTGAATCAGTGAGAACCGATACTCCTAATGAATTTTTCATTATTGACGAAGGTGTAGAAAACAGATCGGAATTTTCTTCTCCTAACGATCGACTCTGAAAATAAAAAAAATATTTATATGTTTGAATGAAACGGAAATAAAAGAGTGTTGAAAAATCTGTCATCTGTCATTTAATTCATCGCAGACCCATTTAATGAAGAATATATTCATACATTGGAAACATACAAAATTTAATGCATCAGAGAGAGCGAAGTTTGCCGTGCAGTTGAACAGTGGTATAATTCGAAAGGTTCACAAAATTCGTAACTCTCTGAATAAACGACCGATTGAAATAATTTAGTTTGTTCTCTCTTATCGTTGGGAGTAGTGGCTTAATCGAACAGTATGATAGGGAACCTGCACTACTCGCATCGAGTATTACATGCATTAACTCAATGCTTCGGACAGCCTGTCTTAGTCGATTTGAGAGATATTATTTGTTCGTTGGACCATCCATCGCGTCAAAAGAATGCGAAACATTGCAAATATACCTGTCGAGTATGCCACTGCTAACTGCAAGGCAAAATACTTTCTCTAATGCATTGATTATCGGTATATTTCCGAAGTTTGATTAAAATAACAGGAAAATAGAATTTTTTGGACCAGAAGACAAATTTCTGGAAGTCTGCGAATAAAAAGAAAATATTTCGAGCGTGTTGCGTACAATATGCAAACTTTTAATAACTAATTTCATATGAATTGTTCGCCGTTAGTTCGTTTCTTTTTTAATCAATTTCAAGTGAATAACGGTCATCGTTGGTTCAGCCCTTGGTTATTCCCTTTTTGTCCTAGAACGAATAACCGGCCCTCGGCTCTAGTCGTTTGAATGCCGTTTCTGGTTATTTGTCAATTGTCAATATAGGTTATATTTATATTTTTTATATTTAATGCAATAAATACAAAATTAGATTTGCAAATGTAAATAATTATGCTAACTTAGAGATTTCAATAGATAAGTTTAACTCCTAAATGAATGAAACTAAGCCGATAATTGAAATTGTTGAAATAGTTTTCTCAATATGAATCGTAACGTGGCTAAGCTTGCGAATACATATAGTCCGTTCACGAAAGGTTGAGCGCATAGTAGGCGTTTCCTTATTTATCTGAAGTTGGCAGTATTTACTGTCATAAAGTAAAATAAAGTCAACGTTGCCGAATGTACTCGGCCTCGTTCGACGAGCTTGCGAGTTATCAGAGAACTCTATGCAATATTGACAACATTGCGTATCAATCTGACAAATAGCCTATTCGTTTTGAGATATTTCGTGCTCCTGAGTAACTCAAAAGCTCGAAATACGGCTTGACATTGGCTGCGCACAAGCATTGGTACAGCTCAGGAGCACGAAATATCTCAAAACGAATACTATAAAGGAAATAAGGAACATAACCTAAAATTTTAATATACACAGTGGAATATGCCAAATTTCCATGGCCAACCGACGGCTCAACCTTTCGTGAACGGAGTATATCTTCTTCAAGTATGCTTCATCAGTCAACAACTTTTGAAATTTGCCGCGTACAACCCAACTTTTCTAATAACCAGAAGTTTAACCCAGCTCTTGAGTCTGGTCATTTGCGGTTCAAATCAATGACGTCGAAAGGCTAATTCATGACGTCATTACTTTGAACCAAAAAGAACTAGAACCGTTTGAATGCAATTGGTTAACCAAAATGATAACCGGTTATCCGCTTGAAATTGATTTTAATTTAAGTAGGATCTGTAATTACATTTCGATAACTCTCTAATTTCCGAACCTGAATAAAGAAAGTCTCTGACCACATCAGGAAATTTACAAACTTACCGGAGTTTCAACTGCGAACGACATATCCGACGAATTCATGTTGATCGGAGAACATGTCCAAACTGGAGCCAGCGCCTTACGCACTCTCTTATTGGGCAATACATTTTCTTTTCCATCGGCACCCACTGGAACCCTTCTTTTCAAAGTCGAATAACCACTGTCATTCTGCAATTCATCATACAATGAAATATTCATAACACATAAAAGCCTTAAAAGTTAAAAAAAGAAAAGTTTAGTTATGAAACACGAGGAATATAATTTTCACAATAATAAGACTATTGACATGATCTTCCTGCTTAAACTGAAATTCCAAAAAATGCCCTTCATGACCAAAAAAACTTACTGTGACCACCACTAGGCTTGCATCGTTTTCCACATGTGAAGAATCTTGTTCTTTCTTCATTATCTCCGTTAGATCTTCAAGTCTTGTTGGGGTGTTGGGTACTTTTGCTATTGGTCCAGACGTCTTCTCTATATCTGCGTATGCCTGTTTGAATGGTGTTGGAGTACGTGGAGACAATAGCCTAGGCCTTCCCCTTGGAGTTGATACTAAATCAGAAGCATTCCTTTCGGAAGTAATATGTTGCGGTAAACCGTTTGGTGTTCGCAACGGACTGTATCCTGAAGTACTTGGTTCGGAAACTTGTTGATGTGATAAACCGTTTGGTGTTCGCAATGGACTGCTATACCCTGAAGTACTTGGTTCTGTACTATGTTGTGGTAAACCATTCGGTGTTCTCAATGGACTATAATCGTGGTCCTAAAAGAAACAAAACATAATCAATTGATAACTTTATAAATTAAGGAAATATACAGAAGCAAAAGCAAACTAAAAGGAAGTATACTCCGTTCACATATTATTGAGCACAAAGTAGGCCTTGGTTTCATTTTCTTAGGTTGGCAGTTTTGGGAATAATTTGCCACTTTCAATGCAACGTTGCCAGGTCTAAAGTTAATGTAGCCCGTAGCCATCCTAAACTTTAGTTTACGATGGCAACGCGTAGCCTTGCCGTTCGACGCGTTTTAGAGTCGAGAGTCCGAGAGAGAGGTTATTTTGTTTACAATTCACAACAATCATAACAATTCTCATCTATCGAGTATAACATGCATGTAACTGTAGGTAGAGGTGCTTCCTTAAGTTCAAATCAGGATATTTTGGAACCGACGATTCATCAGAATTATCTTATGAAGAAATCAATTAATTCAATGAACGATGAAGATTGTTTCAAAGGAAACTCTAAACTCTCTAGGTGGAATAAGAAATGCATGTGTGTAACGAGTATTTTTCTCAAATAAGTCCGAGTTATCTTCATTTATTACTCCAGATATATCTTGATTCGTCTTGAGCATACAATGTTTATGTTCGTCACATAATGTTCGTTTCAGAACTTTTTCTTCATTTGACTTGATTCTGTTCATTCGCACTTCTATTGACTAATGAAACTGATAATTCTCGAATACATTCAAGATAGGTACCATTAGTTTCCACTGTTCAAACAATGATATTTTCATTCAATTCAAGTAGTAAATCTGTAATGTGAAATTTCAATCTTTTATCGTTAGGTATTTAGAACTGTCTGAATTGCGTTATCAATTTGTCAATTTTCAGATGTAAATTGACATTGTAAAAAATCCGCGATTTATACATCTTTCTTGTAATACTGACAACATTGCGTATCAATCTGACAAGAAAATAAACAACATAACCTAAAATTTCAATTACACAGTGGAAATGAAAAGAACTTCGAGCTTAAAATATTTTCATAAATATTCATATCTTGAATTGTTTAATAAGAATTATGTTAATAATTCCTGACAATAAAGTTATAAAAATAATATTATTTTTTTGAATTCTAGATGCGGCAGAATACTTGATAAGCATATAAATTATAAACAATAGTATAACCTCAATTTGTTTTTCTGCAAACCAGAGTTCTCTGATTTAAACTCGAAAGCTCGTCAGACGAGGCCAGGTACATTCGGCAACGTTGACTTTATTTTACGTTATGACAGTAAATACTGCCAACCTCAGATAAATAAACAAAGGCCTACTTTGTGCTCAATAATATCCGAACGGAGTATAGCCTAACATTTTTATAACACACAGTGTAATGTGCCAAATTTCCTAGGCCTACCAAGTGCTCAAATAAATGTGAACTGACTATATAGTCCGTTCACGAAAGTTTGAGCCGTCGGTTGGACATGGAAATTTGGCATATTCCACTGTGTATATTAAAATTTTAGGTTATGTTGTTTATTTTCTTGTCAGATTGATACGCAATGTTGCCAATATTGCATAGAGTTCTCTGATAACTCGCAAGCTCGTCGGACGAGGCCGGGTACATTCGGCAACGTTGACTTTATTTTACGTTATGACAGCAAATACTGCCAACTTCAGATGAATAAACAAACGCCTACTATGCGCTCAAACTTCCGTGAACGGACTATAGTTGTCATGGCAAAGTTGCAGAACGAAAATTTGAGGGATACTGCATTTTTTGTCAATATTCGAAATTAAAATTTATTCCTTTTTGTTGCTAAATCTAAAACAATAACACTCACAGTTTTCAGTGCCCTCCTTGAAGGTGTGGATACTTGCAAACATCGCCTTACTGGAGTCGATGATAATACAGTATCGAAGCTGATGTTAGGGCTATTCAAGAATTGTGAAGGACTGAATGGCAGTTGTCTGACAGGTGACATAGGTTCCTGTTTAACAGGGGAAAATGAAATTGTGGACCCAGTACGTTCTGACATGTTTTCGATGTTCCCATTCTGTAACAGCAAATTCATAATTAATTCGTATTCATACCTTTTACTTGCAAATATGATTGAAGTAAAAGGTACAGCATTTTCAATAGGTTGACTACTGAAAAGAACTCCGAAAGTGAAAGAGTAAAAAGTAAACCTTGAGATGACTTCATGCATTTTACGCGGCCAAATAGAATCTGTTTATGCACGCGAACAACATTCCGGCGTTGCGAACTTGTGATGTATCTTTATTCCATATTGGAATAATTGGTCTACCGCTCCCCTACTCTGATACTAACGGCTTGCGTCTTTTACAGACAATTCTGTCAGTTTGGCAACATCGTCTGTTAGTGTTTAGTTTCTCGATGCGTTGAATTTACATTTTCAATTCGATTTGACGTTCATAAACTGAATTATTTTACCGTTTTAGTGGCAGTTCATTGTTGCATAAGGGTATTCCGGTGATTATAGCTATGGCAAAATTACGAAAATGTTGTATTATATTCTGAAATTGTAGAAATGAAAATGTAATGGGTCGATTACATTGAGATACTTTATAAGCTGCTACTGAGCGAACTCAGAAGCTGATTGTAAATTCGCTCAGTATAATAGTGTTCACAAGCCAACAATCTGATTGTAAAAAAGCTGTGACTAACGTTGAAAGCTGGGCTACTTTACATGCTAAATCGCTGTTGTTTTGGCTTGTTGGCATGTAAACAAGCCGTGTGTAATCACAGTTGCTACTAAACAATCTGTGAGTTCTCATCTACTCCATGGTTCCTGGTTCCTAAATTTGAAAACGTATTCGGCTTTCATCTTAGATCCTTGACAATGATACAAACATAAACCTCACGTGGATCGCTAGATTGTTGGCTACTCAGCTAGTAGACAATTCTGTGTGTAATCATCACAATCTCACAAGCTAATTCACTCAGTAGCAGCTTGTAAAGTATCTCAATGTAATCGAACCATAAGCTACTGTTTACGTTACCCCAGTGCGGCAGTGAAATGCTTGCCATCTCACTCTAATGCTTGGCTGATTACAATGCACTACTATTCGCGTGTAGAGGCATCTCTATCTTTACTTCTTACTCTAAAGCCTTGTTCGCACTACGCTAGTAGTTTAGTCGAGCCGCTAGAAATTTAGTAGCTACTCTCCATCCAATCGTTCGCACTTTGTTCGAGCTAAGTTCCCAAGTGAGTAGCGCTTTGTACGATGAACAACTCGCAACGCACGAACTCTGACGTGATTTCTTCCGCCCAGCGAAATGACAACATCGCGGCAAATGATATTACTAATGAACTCGAATAAACTGATCGGTTCGGACCTATCTAGTCCGTGAGCGAGTGAAGAGTATCGCGCGGTGGGGTACTCTACTCGCCCGATAAAATAGAACCAAATGGATCGACTCGACTAAACTACACACTAATCTACCCGACTAATTCTTGGTGTTCACACCCGTTGAGTGACTAAATTTTTAGCTCCTCGACTAAACTACTAGCGTAGTGCGAACAAGGCATAAGGCCTGATATCACTCACCTCCTCTTCTTTAATGGTTAAACTTGAGTGTATATCGCTGTGTTCCATTTCGGACTTCAGTCTAACACTGCTGCCTCTTCGTAATATAGAAGGTACAAATGGTTGATTATCACAATCGGAAATTGCAGGTACTGTAGAATTTTGGTGTTGACCATTAGCTGGAAGTAATCCTGTTAAAAAAAGGATTGTTGTAGCTGTAGATTCATTTGAAGCCTACCCTTGTTCAAAAATAAAAAAAATCATAAACATAACACATAACATTGCAATGATGTTTTGACGTTGGATATCGACCAGATTTTGGTGTCATTGTATTCATTAAGTTTTCCAGAACAACATTAGTGAAACCAACAGATGGCGGTCTGTCTCAGTTTAGAAAATATAGAGCCCTAGAGTTCCAAAAGTGTTCCATTTTCACGTCGCTTTTTTCACTATAAAACCACAAATTGACTGCTCCAATTTAATCTATAAATCACCTTTGAACGTTCAAATAACTATTCGATCAGATTCATTTCAGGTATGTCCAATAATAATTAAAGCAGAAACATCGAAATTCTAGAGGTATCACATATCCATAAATTCTAAGGAAATCCCGCCGTTCCTGATGGTAAGTTTGGCACCACTGCTCCGTCCTTCAGCGAGTGACATATCAGACGATGGCGGGAATTACGGGAGGTTATCGTATCATATTCGCGTGAATGAATCTGCGGCAGTGCCAAATCTACCATTAAAACGGCGGGCTTTCCTTAGAATTTGTGGATACGTGGTGCCTCTAGAATTTTGATGTTTCTGCGTTAATTGTTGAATATACCTGAATTCACCATTTTGCAATTTAAGGTTCAATATTTCTGGCGCCCCAAGATATTCAATAGGGACAGACTATAGACAAAAATTAACACAAAAGATACCTTGAAACATAATGAAACAACTTGATAGTTAAAAAAATTGAAATTATAGTTATTTAATCAATTAGGTTATTAAAGACAGTCACTGAATTGCCGAACGCAGTGACTGCGTTCGGCAATTACATCGGACTTGTCGGATTGCTCGGAATCGTTCGGTAATAGGTTACGAGCAGTTCTGACAGCTGGACGTGACTGGATGACCAACATTTACCTATAAAGAACTGATTATTGTAATCTGAGTGCGATTTATTGAAAAATTTTGTGTTTTTCGACACTTTGAACATCTATTCATATTAAATTAGACTAATGAATATAATTTCACTTAAATTCTCGTCAAATGCAGATCAAATATTCAAAATATCAGTTAAATATGTCATCCTTCTGTATTCTAGTGGGCTGTGACAGCAAGGAAGGAACTGAATATTCTACAAATTTTATTATTGAATAGTTATTTGAATGTTCGAAGATGATTTATGGACTAAATTGGAGCAGTGAATTTGTGTTTTCATAGTGAGAAAAGTGACATTACGATGGAACATTTTTGGAACTTTGAGGGCCCATATTTTCTAAACTAAAGCCGGTCCCAGACAATGCGTGCCTTCGGCGAATGTGCCTTCGTAGTTCGCCTTCGGGTACCCTCCCAGACACTGCGGCAATCGCGAAATGTTCGACATTCGTTTCTCTGTTGACAAACGTTCGCCAAACGGCCTCAGTATAGAACAGTAGCGGAGAGCAGTCAGTAGTAGGGGCGTTCGGCATCGACATCAGACGTGTCGGATCGATCTGAACCGTTCGTTTATTACATCCGGATTGAGGGGCGTAGACATCTGGAGCGTTCGTCATAAAAATCTGAGCGATCGGACGTCGATCTTTTCGCTCGGTCTATTTCGACGGAGCAAAGCGATTTTATCCATAGAGTTTTATGTTTTTTATATATTTTTATGTTGAGTTTCCTGATCTGACAACCGATAGATTGAAAAATTCTAACACTTTTATTCTTCTGTTTTCATTTATTCATTAAAACCTTAATTATTTTATTAAAATTTTTCGATATAGCTATCGTAGTTATGAATGGGCAGGGGGAGATATTGCTTTCTCGTTTCTTTTTCGTGTGAATAATTAATTAGGATTTTTCGGTACAACTATCGCCGTATTGAACGACCAGAAAGGGATATTGCATTCCTCGTTTCCTTTGCATTCAGTGCCTTTGCACCTAATTATTTAATTGAGATTTTACTGAAGAGCTTCGAAAAGGGTGAAAGTATCATTAAAAGATGAGCATATTTCCCAAAATAATGATCTTTGAAATCTCATAATCTATAAAAGTAGAACAGAGCATTATGTTCTGTGGTAGATGCTCTGTACCGTTATTTCATATTTATCTATTTTAAGAACTGTGGAGCTATAGGAAAATATGTTCAGAAACTAGACAAATCAGACAGTCATCATTTACAATTACAATAAAAATCACAACACCTAGTTGTAACTTGATCTCATTGCTGTGTCAGAAATCAAAAATTATTCGGAATTACTCTCGATAATTGAAAAGTTTATATTTCAATATTTGTTCTAGGATATGATTCGTAGTGATCCAAGATCTCCATTATTAATTTATTAGACCATTCCATGATGGCTAAACAAATAATACCTAAAAATACCGTGAAATCACGTCGCACGACTCTGACTGAAGACAGAATAGGCCATATATTAAGCGTAGATAAACACATTGTCTGGGAGCTAACACGAATGAGCGCGAATGTACTTCGTCTTCCTTTGGTTCGTACCGTCCGTACCGACAAGACTTCGGATAGCAGGCCAATGCCGAATGATACCCGAAGTTGAGCCGCCACACACTACGCGAAGCACCGCCAATGCCGAACATTCGTCAAATACACGCATTGTCTGGGACCGGCTTGAGACACACCGCCACCTGTTGATTTCAATAATGTTGTTCAGGAAAATCTGGTCGATATCTGCTGGTCACCGAAACTCAAATATTTACCGAAAAATGTGATGTAACACCTTACCTCTGAGGTGCTTGTATAGAACAAAAAAAAATACCATTAATTTAACTTAACCTACGAACATTTCAATAATTACTCACTTGTTCTTATGAACGTTTTACTTTCTGAAGGGGGACTGTTTATGCATAACCCGTTGATATCAAATGCTGACATGGCATCTTCATTCAACGGTGTCAGTCTTATGGGACTATGCTGTCGACCATTATACACATTTATATTATATGTTGTGAAATGTGTTGTAGATTGGGAAGCTTCAGGAGGGCATGAATTGCTGTCGAAATTGTTATTGGCATTGGTGAGTGGAGGAGTCATCGGACCAGGGCTCGGAGTGGCAGTTCCAGAAAAACCGCTTGAGCTACCCTCGTAATAGTCTGCCCAATTCTGTGAATAATAAAAATTTTGTCATTAGAACAAACTCAAAAATTGAGAGATTAATATATTAACACAATAATAAATGTCCAAGTAGAAAGTTGTTTATAGAATAAAAAGACTGTTGTTATTGTTCTTTTATTGATAACTAGTTTCACTCAAAAACGTTCGAGCATCTTTTTCAGTGACACTCTTATTAGTTTCTCGCCCAAGGCATTCTCTCCTTAGGCTCCCAATGGCAAAGCATTTTGTGACTAGGTGAATCTCATCCCCACAGAACCTACACTCGTCAATGTCCGAAATCCCATTCTCAACAGGTGCTTCCTGAGGCGACAGTGTCCTTGTAAGAAAGCCAGTGAGGAGGTGTTATTGTTTTACCAAGATCCAGATATCTTTTGAATCCTGCTGTTTTAAAGTTCCGAAGGAACTTAGTGGAATGATCCATCCCTGGGAGATTCCGACAGAGTTTTTCCTTCTCGGCTTTCTCCCTTTCCAGAAACTCATTATAGGTACATTTACTTATATCACAGAAGGGTTCTTGGACAATGAGTGACTTTCGTGCGCCCTCTTTGGCAAGTTTATTGGCCTCTTCGTTTCCTTTGATTTCCGAATGGCTGGGGACCCAGGTTAAAAAGACCTTATTTTTCTTGCCTACCTCATTGAGTTTGTTCCAGCACTCCCAGATCAACTTTGAGTCGATGACGTAGGAGCTTAGTGCTTTAATAGCAGCTTGACTATCTGAGTGTATGGCTATATCGCACTTCTGATAGTTTCTTTCCAGATTTATATCTGGACATCTTTCAATAGCTAAGATTTCCTCTTGAAAGACGCTCATACAGGAGCCTAGTGACAGTGCACACTTGGTACTTGGCCCGTATATCCCAACGCCCGCTCCTGTAGAACTTTTGGAACCATCTGTATACCATTTTATGGTATTTTCTTTGAGGTTATAGTCGGTGTATTCCCGTTTCCATTCCTCTCTTTTGTTTAGCAATGCCCTGAAGTTTTTCTCAGTGCTTACTTTCTTGATCATTACATCACAAACATATACATATGCATTACTTGCATTTCACCATAATTAAATTTTTTTAATTGTTTCTGTTTCAAGGACTGGGAGTGAAAACCCAAAAAAGTTTTGTAGAAATAACTCATTATTCATTTGTGTTTAATGGGTCTTATTATGGCCGAGCAAACATACGTATAATGGGTAGATTATACAATAGTCGTGGATGAACATAATTAATTTGCATGCTACAATAATCACTTTTGTAATGATGATCAAACGAAACTTCATCAATCATATTATTTCGTTTGTGTCACATAGGAATTAGATTTTTAATTGCTCCTATCGTTTGAAAAAAACCAGCAGTTTCTAAAACAATTTGAAAGCCTCACTTCGTAATAACATCACACTCACCCCAACGTAACTGGAATTTTCTGTTCCATGTCCATTAGAAGAAGCGCCACTATTGTTAGGTCCCCGAGACCTCCTTCCTCGTGTCCTTCGTAAATGTCCGCCCTGTCTAATGTCAGTTTCGTACTTTCTTCTCATAGTTGAGTTCCAGTGGTTTTTTATTGCATTATCAGTCCTAAGAATAAAATAATACTAATTGAAATTTCGCTCACTTTTAAGACAGTTCAAAAGTCATTCATTGAATATGTCAAATAGGGGAGTGGCTAAAAAATTTAACAAAGTCCTGAGCAGGTGCTTTTGAGCGCTCGTTCATTGGTGGAACAATGAGGCTATTATCTCAAGATTTTGTATAGGACTTGAGATTGATACTAAATATATAAATGCAAAATCTCAGCACGATCGGAATAATATCCTGGAAATCATTCAAAAACTAAAATATGTAAAAACTTGACAATTTATCTATGGTTCTGATGATGCGATCCTCTTGAAATTTTACATTCAGTATATAAATCTTCCTACACAAAATGAATTTCACTCGATCGGATATCTCGTTATGGATATATAAAGTTTCTTCTTTTTAATATTCCAATGGAATTTTCTATGGTTCTGTTAACACTATGGCCACAAAATTTTGCATGAGGCTTGTTATGAGCATCTTGCATGTGCCCGCAAAATTTCATTTGGATTGGTTTCGTTTTGTCTGAGATATTGAGGAACGAAAATTTTGAATGACCATATTTTATGGAACACTCTGTACGATTTGGCTGATTAACGAACGTAACCGAGCAGTTCTGTAACCGAAACCATCCTGAAAATCTCAAGTCCCTAGAGCAATTCCTTCGAAAGTTATCGTGCTAACGACCCAACGGAAAGAATTGAATTTGAACACGAATTCATGTGTTTGAAGTTGGCCCAGCACTTTTTGATTTTCGGAAAAATTTTTGTTGTGCTGAATTGTGCTAGGTTTGTGCCGATAACTTTGTTCCTAATTCCATGTGGTTTTCGAGATATTTCAAAACCCGAAAAAATGGGCCAGCCCAGCACTTAAATGCATTTAAATGATTGGTAAGAATTGTGCAACACATGTACCGGGTTTTTCACTATAATTTGACCCCCCCTTTAACTTTGTTACTGAAGGAGATACAAAAAAATGTTTCGTATAAAAGTTTCACGATATCAACTGAGGTTTTTTGATATGAGTCCAGAAACTGAAATATATACAGGGTGACCAACATATTGATGGCCACTTCATTTTTCAAATGGAACACCCTGTATATTTTTCCATATTTGGTTAGCTCTTTTTCCCCTGATTTCGAATATGTAACATATGTTGGTTTATCTTTCTTATTCTGAGCATCACAGAGTTTCAAATTTCAATAACCATCTGGCATAGCGTTTTGGAAGTTTGTGAATATTTAAGTGGCCAATTTGATCTTTGGATTGGTAATGGTGCACCCATTTTATGGCCACCAAATAGTCCCGATTTAACACCGTTGGACACGTTTTTATAGCCGTTCCCGAAGGAAAAAATTTACTTCAGCAATAATGACAATCAATGAAAGCGGAGAATAATATTAATGATATAAATCAACCAATATTAAACCCATAATTCGGAACTAATCCCGTCAAAGCACAAAGAATAATGATAATATTGTAATGATTAGAAACAAATTTTGAAGCTTTAATTTCTGACTTGAATCAGAGCCATAATAATGCTATCAAAAATAGTCTAAACAACTTGAGACAACTTTATGAACTATGTGTATTGAATAAAGGTGGTCATTTGAGCAATTTCTTTAGTTGATTCTTACCATACTACCATAGTTTATCATTTTTCATTGGTTAAGTAATTGTTAAGTTTTCATTCTAAAATAATACTTTTAAGTAGATTGTTTGGATATTAAGAATTTCGTAGGTATTTCACATATTTTTTTATTCGGTGTCATCATTTCAAAACATACGCATTTATATTCGAGATCAGGTATCAGGAGGAAATAGCCTATCAAAAAAGAAAGAATATACAGGACAGGGTGTCCCATTTGAAAAAATATAGTTGCATTCAATGTTGTTCACCCCATTGACGTTATTATAACTCCAAATATGAGCATTTTCAGTAAACGCGCTCTGCCACTTGTAAAATTATTACAGATCTTGGCAGGTGGTTCTTAAAATTTGAAACTCTGTGGTTCTCAGAATAAAAGAGATAGACCAATATATGTTGCATATTCTAAATCAGGGGAAAAACAGCTAGCCAAATATGGAAAAATATACAGAGTGTTCCATTTGAAAAAATGAAGTTGCCATCAATATGTTGGCCACCCTGTATATATTTCAGTTTCTGGACTCGTATCAAAAAACCTCAGTTGATTTCGTGAAACTTTTATATGAAACATTTTTTTGTATCTCCTTTAGTAACAAAGTTAAAGGGGGGTCAAATTATAGTGAAAAACCCGGTACCTTCATTTCTTCTTTCAAATGGTGAAAATTAAATAAAACAGTGCATTCAAGGAAATACAGAAAAAAACCTTTTTTTAATTTCTTCATTTTTTGGTGAATGAGCAGGATATTTGTGAAAATAACAACGGCACAACTTTGCCTGAGAGTAGCACTATACTATCTTTTGAGCATGTTTCCTTTGAAGAAAAAAAGAAAAGTGCTAGGATGACTTTTTTTATTTCCGTAGTTTGCAGGAACACTAAAAATTTTCGTGAAAATATTCACGGCACAAAGCAGCACAAATTTTTTCATTCGTTTGTGAGAAAAAAAGCGCTTGGCTATCTTTTTTCTCAAATTTCGATTTTTGGGGAAATGAGAGGGACTTTCGAGAAAATTCAAACGGCACAACTCAGTACATGCGTAGCACAATTTTTATCAATCATTCAAATCCCATTTTTCGAAATATGCTGGGCTGGCTCATTTTTCCGGTTTTTGAAATATCTCTACTTGGAATTAGGAAAAAAATTATCGGCACAAAGCAGCACAATTCAGCACAACAAATTTTTTTTCGAAAATCAAAAAGTGCTGGGCCAACTTCACACACAACCACGGATTCATCACCAGGGACCTATCGTTTGAGGCCATTTTCGGCTCAAAATTAAAAAATTACAGACATTTGGTCAAAACGGTATAGCTCTCGTTTGAGTAGAACAGGCACTCAAAAAGGGAAGTGATATTTGTTTTTTTAAGCAGTTGGCCACTCTTATGGTAGTTACTCCTCCATTGCTTCAATCATGAAACGAAAGCTTACCTTCCAGGAAGATGCTTCGCAATTTTGGCCCATTGATTACCGAGCTTTTGATGCCATTCATAAATAATTCGATCTTCTGCTTCAGTCCAAGGCGATTTTCGAATTTCTGGGTTTAGATGGTTGTGCCATCGTTCCCTACATTGTTTTCCGATTCGTCCATTTAAATGGCGGGCAATGGTTGTCCATTTCTTCGCTCCAAATTTGCCAACTAGCTGAATCACCATTTCATCTTCCTGCAAATAATAATGGGAGGTCAATGTCAAAACATTTGTAAATAGTTAGAGATATTATCGTCATGTTCCTTGATTATTTTGAATAACATTCAGTATATCAATCTTCATTCACAAAATAAATTTCACTCCAATTGGATATCTTGTTATGGAAATATAAAGATTCTTCTTTTCGCTATTAAAATTTAATTTTCTATGGTTCTGTTACATGTGGCAGCAAAATTTCATTTCGATTGGTTTCGTTTTGTCTGAGATACTGAGGAACATACATTTTGAATGGTCATATTTTATGGAACACGATTTGGCTGGTTAACGAACTCTGAAAATTTCAAGTCTTTAGGACATTCCCTTCGAAAATTATCGTGCTCACGATCAGACGGCCCCACGTACAGAATTTAATTTGACCACGGATTCGTCATCAGGGAGCCTTGTCGAGACCATTTTTGGCTCAAAATTCTAAAATTACAGACATTTGGGCTAAACGATATAGCACTCGAGAGCTCAAAAATGTCCCTAGCTGGGGTGAGTGCAAAATAATAATAATGAATATATGAAAATCGCATATACTCCGTTTACATATTATTGAGCACAAAGTAGTCCATGGAAATTTGGCATATTCCACTGTGTATATTAAAATTTTAGGTTATGCTGTTTATTTTCTTGTCAGATTGATAAGCAATGTTGTCAATATCACGAAAGAGTTTCATAAATCACGGAGTCTTCTGATCTAAACCCGAAAGCAAGGCCGGGTACATTCGGCAACTTTGTCTTCATTTTACTTTATGATAGTAAATACTGCCAACTTCGAATAAATAAACCAACGCCTACTTTGTGCTCAATAATATGTGAACGGAGTATAAAGGGTTGTCCAGGAAATGTGGGAAATCTTTCGGATTCAGATAGAACATAAAAAATGAAGATGACAAGTTCCCATATTTTTTTTCCTAGCGGCCCTCCCTACGAAGATACGACCTCCTAAATGACGCCACTGGAAATCCATTTTAGTGGAATAAGTTTCAAACTACTCGATATAATTTGATGAAAATTTGATATGATTAAAAGTATTAAGGATCTCTTAAATCACCGCACTCAAATTTCAATTAGCTTGTTCAGTTTACCAGGGGCGGACTGGGTTGTACATTTTAATGCTTACATTTTTAACACCCTGTATGGGTTGGATACCTTGAAGAGTAAGCTAAAGAAAGGGTGCTCTTGTTCAGTGTCGATAAAATGATCCGTTTCCGAAAAAAGAAATAATGAAAGAAGTACGCAATTGAAATTTATTCCACTAAAATGAATTTCCAGTTCTGTCCCTGTTCTTCGTAGGGAGGGCCGCTAGGAAAAAATTATGGAAACTTTTCTTATTTTTTTATGTTCTATCTGAATCCGAGAGATTTTCCACATTTTTCGGGACTCCCTGTATACAATGAGTACAATGCTGATATTCGATTGGCCGTTTGCCGAATTCAATTTTACTGAAAGAAGTTATATTTCCTGAGATATGAAACATGTGTTATTTTTCCAATGCCCTCAATGAGCCAGAAACCAGATGGCACATTATACAGGGCAAGCACGAAGGGCGTCATATATCATGTTATAATTAGTTACGGTTAATGATTAGTTAGACAATTGAGTAGTCATCATCAGAAAATATGTCATTGATCATATTGTATGGATTCAAATTGTGTAGTAATTATAGTCCGTTCACGAAAGTTTGAGCGCATAGAAGGCGTTTGTTTATTCATCTGAAGTTGGCAGTATTTTCTGTCATAACGTAAAATAAAGTCAACGTTGCCGAATGTATCTGGCCTCGTCCGACGAGCTTGCGGTTTATCAGAGAACACTATGAAATATTGACAACATTGCGTATCAATCTGACAAGAAAATAAACAACATAACCTAAAATTTTAATATACACAGTGGAATATGCCAAATTTCCATGGCCAACCGACGGTTCAAACTCTCGTGAACGGACTATGGCAATTACAGTAGAGACTCGATAATCCGGATCAATTAATGCAAGAGCTAATCCGGATTAATGGGGAATCCGGAATACCGCTTTTTACAATTTACTAAAAATGCAATTTTAAAAAAAACGGTTGAAATTGAATAATATATAGGCTTAATTATCGAAATCATAAAACAAATAATATATTATTTGGAAAATTGGATATTTTACGTTTTCTACTGTAAGGGAAAAGGAATGCTGAACAATAGCTTTCTCCTGTATATCTTTCAGAAGCTGAATATCAGTAATTGCCATGAGTTATGGAATAAACAGACTGCATCGAATTGATCTATGCTCTTAATACATTTGCCAACATCATCCCCGTCTTCAAGAATCGAAAAAATATGTGCTAAAAGGCCTTTTCTGTATTTCAGTTTTGTTAATTCATTTTAATAGCATTATGATCCATATGCTGCATGGTTTGGAGGTAGAAACATTCCATTCCATTTCACTAATTAATTATTCTTATCTGATTTTTTTTGTTTTATACCATTGTGCACTATTATATACCAAAAGAACGCCCGATCGTCGTCATAGAAATTGAGTTACGACATGTTAGAACAGAAAACCACGTATGCAACGATCGGAAATTCGGATTATTGAGTCTTGCAATCCGGATTATAAGGACATAATACAATCTTGACGTCAATCCGGACTAGTAAATATCCGGATTATCGACCTCCGGTTTATCGAGTCTCTACTGTATATCATTATACAGGGTGTTTATGTGAAAGTATTTTCGAAAAAACAGATATTTGGGCAAAACTATCCAAGTTAGTTCCCCAGGAACAAAAGCGAGATAAAGTCCGACATGTCAAAAGTTCCTAAGGCGTGTTTATTTTGCGAAAGATGAACTTCGCAAAGTTGTACTTTATCTATCTGGGAGGTAAACAAATACAGTAGATAAGAATGATACGGTTCAATAAGAGGAAAATCAAACTATCTATTCCCTGTTAATTCAATTCACGATTATAAAGTTTCGGATGTCCTCTATTATACACGTGCTCGTTTGTTATTCAGGTTGTATCTAGTGCTGTGCCAAGGGCAAGAAAATTATAATTGTATATTGAAATTGACCGAAGATAGTATGACAACAAGTCAAATCTACAGAATGGTTTTCATACCGGAGCATCTGAATTTCTAGTGGAATTCCGACAAAGAATTAAATATCGAATTGATATTTTACACCAAAAAGTATACTGAAGAAAATCTCGAAATCTGCCTCTTCCCTTCAAAAGCTCCGCGAAAATTATCATGATCACTTTTGTCCTGAATCTCATCGAACCATAAAATAATTAGGGATGGGGTTTTAAGAACAGTCCCATGAGTGTAATAGCCCTCCTTTTCATGAGAACACATAGGAGAAACAAAATGGGGAGGTAAGTTGACCGTAACGTAGTCTTATGGGTCGATTACAGTGAGATACTTTACAAGCTGCTACTGAGCGAATTTAGAAGCGAGTGAATTAGCTTGCGAGATTGTGATGATTACACACACTACTAGCTTAGTAGCCAACAATCTAGCGATCCACGTGAAGTTTATGTTTGTATCGTTGTCAAGGATATCAGATAAATTTCAAATACGTTTTCAAATTTAAGAAGCTGGAATATGAGAACTCACAGATTGTTTAGTAGCAACTGTGATTACACACGGCTTGTTTACATGCCAACAAGCCAAAACGCAGCTTTTTTACAATCAGATTGTAGGCTTGTGAACACGATTTCATTGAGCGAATTTACAATCAGCTACTTACTATATTCGCTTAGTAGCAGCTTGTAAAGTATCCCAAAATGTAGTCGACCCATTACGAACCTGCTATGAATACCTCCTAATGAAAAAATTTAAAAGTTCTTAGCAGGTGATTTTAAGCGCTCTTTTACCAGTAGAACAATGTGGTTATTACTTGAAAAAAATTTTGTAGGACATGGGATTGATACCTTCTAAATATGTATAGAAATATCTCAGATCGATTGGAATAATATTCTCGAAATTATCAAAATCTGAAATATGTAAAAACTCAACAATTCTATTGTTCTGATGATGCGATCCTCTTGAAATTTCGCATGATCACTCAGTATATCAATCTTCATTCACAAAATAAAATTCAATCGAATCGGATCTCTTGGTATGACAATATTGAGGTTCTTCTTTTCAAAATTCCAATTGAATTTTCTATGGTTCTGTTAACGATATGGTCACAAAATTTTGCGAGGATTATTATGAGCATCTTGCATGTGGCCGCAAAACTTATTTCGATTGGTTTCGTTTATTCTGAGATATTAAGAAACAAAAATTTTGAATTACCATAATTCATGGAACACTCTGTACGATTCGGGTGGTTAACCAACCTATTCGCTGCATTCGGGAACCGAACTCACCCTGAAATCAAGTCTCTAGGTCAATCCCTTCGAAAGTTATCGTGCTCACGGCCGGACGGCCGGCCCTACGGACAGAATTGAATTTGTCCACGGGTTCGTTATCATGGAGTCGAACCCTATCGTTTGAGACCGTTTTCGGCTCAAAAGAAAATTACAAACATTTGCGCTAAACGATTCGCACTCGTTCAAGTAGAACGTGCGCTCAAAAAATAATTATAATATTATAATATAATATATTATATTATTGAAACATCAAATATCAAGAAATACAGTGGAACTTCCCTATAACGAACGTCTGTATAACAAATTTCTCTAAATAACGAATTTCGTACAAGACATTGCACCTTTTATCCAAAATCCATGTAAAAACACCCTCGAAAACGAAGTGAATTCTCTCTATAACGAAGTATTCAAAGAACATCACTCTTTGAATGGGAATTGGTTAGAAGGTGTAAGGGTGGGTTTTTTCCGAAAATTTTCCGGACGTACGTAAGAAATCCCGACCTTAAAATAAATCATTACGGCGAGCAGAGATCCTTTTGAAACAGTTTTAAATACACCCCTGGCTGTTTGGTTTCAATCTAACCATTACGCTAGTGTGAAAGTTGTGCGAAAATGTCTAAAAGGAAGTGCTTAAGTTGGAATGATAAACTTAAATTTATCAGTGAAATCGACCGCGACATTGCCGACTATAGAAACAAATTTTCTGTATAACGAAATTTACACTATTCTTTCCAAGAAGACTCAGTCTGAGGTGCTTAAACAATTTCCTTTATTTCACCACGGAATTTTTGCGGCTAGTTCTTGACCATTTGGTCCTCTATCGTACTTAATGACAGACTTGTTATCAGCAAATGGGTCATTTGGCAATAAAAATTTCTCCCCTCGTTTCTTAGTCTTCGGAGCGTAAAGAAGCATGATGGACGACAATGGGAAAGAACCCCCGGGTTAAAGAGGGTGAACTGGTTCCCACAGTGCCTTTATTTGCGTGTAGGTACGCTACATTACAATTACAAGTGATGACGAAGAATTCCGAAGTGACGAAGGGCATTGCCTCCATTACGAGGTAGCCTTTTGAACCGACCGACTCCGACAGTTTTGCAAAAGGTTAAAAATTAGAAAAATATCATAGCAGTTCGAATTCGACATCAGAAAAACCATTTAAAAGTTGGATAAAAAGTTATAAACAATAATAAGGGTCTGTGAAATCTGAAAAATTAATTTTCATCATTCATTTTTTGCGACATAGTTTGTGATGATTATTCTCAAAATTCTTAAATTCAATTCATATTTTCGTATAATAATGAAATCAGAGACTAATATTATTCGATCAAAACTAACCATAACCAATATTAAACTCATACTTCGGAGCTAACCCAACTAGCACAGATATTTTATAATTCCTAACTGTTCGTGCTGTTTTATTTTATAATTGCTTTATGACTGCTCGTCGAAAGCAATTTTGTTTTATTGAAATTGTCAGGGACACAATTGAGCTTTTGAGAAGTATTTTGCTTTATAAGATAGTCGTAAGAACGTTCTTAGTGCAAAAATATAAAACAGTTTTACGACAAGTCATAATATTGTTTTATAAACGTTTACACAACAATTGTTAGAAACATGTCAGCCTACCGAACAAATTTGTTTCATAATAGATTTATACCGGTGTTATCTGATACTAGTTTGTTCTTTTGCGAACATCTATAAAACTGTTTTATAAGCGCTATGTAAAACATTTATAAAATTAATTTATTAATGTTTTCTTTTTGATATTACTGCTGTCTAAAGCAAATTGCACTCAGAAGCCACATTAAAAAAACTGTTCTATAATTATAATGAACTCTGTCATAATACAAATCATATAAAATAATTATAAAACAGAAAAGTTTGTGAGGACTCAGAAGCATTTATTGATACATTTATAAAACAAATCGCTATTTTACTATTATTTTTTTGATCTTGAAGTGCATGACACGTTCGTGAACTCTTTATTATAATGAATTCGCTAGGTAAATCGAAGAAAGCTAAAAAGAGTGGAGCATATTACAGAAAAGTTGAAAAATGCTACCAAAATATTATTGGTGATGAATTTATTATTTGTAGGTAATAATATACCGGCACCGGATCTCCCTATAAAGGAAGCAACAGGTGACCCGCCATCAGATAAATCAAATGATTGTACTTCATGTGATGCTGTTGAACCAAATGGTTGATAACTGACACATCGTTGTACTAAGAATGAGGTGTATAATGAGTATATGAGAAAATATACCTAGTGTGCCATTTGAAAACCAAAGAACTGATTCATTTCCGGTAAAACCGGAATAAGTACATTTTCTCTGAGTTGAATTGTTCCCATCCGAATGTATTTCACATTAAAAAAAACGAAATCGATAACATGAAAAGTACTCGAATGCTAGCGTGTTTCCATATTCTGTTGACACCCGGTATAGGTCTACAAGTATAATTATGTTTTTTTTACACCGACCCTTTTTTCTTGCAGTACGTCTCTGTATGACGAATATATACCAACAGATTGAAATATTTTATAAAACTCTCTCATAGAGCAAACATATTTTATAAGAACTCTCAAGGTGGAAAAAGTATTTTATAACATGGCAGCCATATTTTGTGTTGTTCTAATTCCAGTTTACAGCGGCCATTATTAGGTGTACTACAAAAAATTATTTTTAATGATGAAATGCATTAACTGACTACTTTAGTATTTATATAATTGTAAAAGATGCATTCTTTGAAATATTTTATTACATAACAGGTCAAAATGAGGGAAAAATACACCATTATATTTTTGACCTTTTCTCGTAAAACTCTATAAAAACCAAGATATTTGCAGCGCTTGAAAATTTTGTTATACATGTCCCATATATTATACAGAAAAATTTCTTTGGCAGTAAAATCAACTGTCAGATAGCAAGTGGAATTTTTGTCTGTCTGGTATTGGGTATGTACCTATTTATCAGGACTAAATGTATTATGGCTGACTTAGTGACAAATATAACTCAAACATATGTACTTTACTTGCCTTTTTGTTGTCTTAAGGACCATTAAAAAATAAATTATTCTCAGAGGGTATACTTTAGCAACAAAAAGTAATATTCCATCCTATAACTGTTTTCAATGAAACTATTTTATAATTGTTGCAAACTATGTTTTATAATTATTTTATAAATGTTTACACAATTATCCGGTAAAAGCTGTGGAAGCCATAATAAAATAAACTAAAGAACAAAATTGCTGCACAAGAGTGCGCCCTTTTTGGTTTTATAGTAGTTGTGTAAACGTTGTTAAAACGTTTATAGCGACATTGATATTTTATAAAAAATGTTCTGTAAACGTTCCCAGGACATTTATAAAACATAAATTGTTAGTTGGGAATTTCGTCCTCGTTCAAGGCAAAATGCAAGGAAGTGGTATCAACAGAGCACCCATGGATGGCCATTTCGTCCGTATTAGGACTCATCAGCACAGGATAGCTCTGAATGATACAAAGTATTTCCTGGAACTCAAAGCGAAATGGCACCTTCTTTAAGGTATAAGGGTGTTCCTAAAGTGAGTTTAAGAAAAAAATCCCATAAACATGGGGTCGCAAACGTTTCGTTTTCGAGATACAGGGTGTTAAAGTTTTAATCAAAAACATGTTTTGATTATACAAGTTTATCGAATCTTTATGAATCATCGCTACAGATCAAGAAAATTTCCATAAAAAACTGACACTGAATTCATTCACCACAGCTTACAAAGTGGCCTTCCCATCATAATTTGGATTTTCACGAGGATTTTGAGAGGATCGTTGAAAATTTTTTTTCTTGAAAACGTTGGTAGATACGACAAAACTACAAGAGACCGAAAAGTTTAGTATAAGAACAAAGCTTCTATTTACATTTTTTCAAATTGACAGTTGCTAACCAAAAAAAAGTTCTGCAGAAGAACAGGTGGCGGTGTTCCAGAAAAAATATCACCCTGTAGATCTTCTATCGAAATTGCCATGTCACGTGGTGGGAACTCTCAAATGTAATATCTATGCCAAATTTCAGTTGAATATCTTGTGAAGTGTAGATACTATGAGAAAAAAACTTGAAAAAAATTCAAACTTCAACACTCTGTATCTCGAAAACGAAACTTTTGCGACCCCATGTTTATGGGACTTTTTTTTCTTAAACTCACTTAAGGAATCTCCCCTTTTCGTTTGTACGTTCAATTTAGGAACACCCTGTATACCGAAGGCGCCATCTCTAGTTCCATACGAAAACCTTCTTCCATAGCATGAACCTTGAAAGAAGTAGCGCTACTTCGTTCAAGGTTGAAGTCAAGGTGCCATTTAGTTTAAGGTCCAAGAAACCTTGTATCATACAGAGCTATTCCATGCTGATGAGTCCTAATAAGGACGAAATGGCCATCCATGGATGCTCTGTTTGATACACTCTCTTGCATTTTGCTTTGAACGAGGACGAGATTATCTCCGAAGTATGAGTTTAATATTGGTTGATTTTAATCGAATAAATATTATTCTCTGCTCACATTTTTTTCAATTCATGGCGACTCGTTAAACCTCTGTTATAAACAGTATTTCCCGCACTAAAAGACATTTTTCTTCACCATTGATAGTTTCCTGAAATAATTCTTGGAAAAAAGTTCTAGTCCGGTCTATTTAGACCAAAAAATGAGAGTGAAGTTACATAAAGTCCCAACAAGCTGAATTTCTGTGAAGTTGTTCAAAACATAATTATAAACAATGTCTAAAAGTTCCTCATCATTCCCCTGTGAGGAAAAATTTTATTCGAGGTCAAATGTCAAAAAAATGAGTTTTTCGCGATTTTCAGCAAAACGGTAAGTTTTATCATAAAAGTACCTCAGACAAAAATTGTAGATCATAAAATTATCTATAAAAAATGTATCAATACTTTTTTTCTTACGAGCCACCGTTTCTGAGATATAACGATTCAAAAAGTTATAACTACGCGCTAAGTACACTACCTCATAGGTGGCGTGGAAACGTGTGCATATTATGACGATAACGACTTTTATAACTTTTTGAATCATTATATCTCAGAAACGGTGGCTCGTAGGAAAAAAAATATTGATACATTTTTATAGATAATTTTATGATCTACAATTTTGTCCGAGGTACTTTTATGATAAAACTTACCGTTTTGCTGAAAATCGCGAAAAACTAATTTTTTGACATTTGACATCGAATAAAATTTTTTCCTCACAGGGGAATGATGAGGAACTTTTAGACATTGTTTATTATTATGTTTTGAACAACTTCACAGAAATTCAGCTTGTTGGGACTTTATGTAACTTCGAATGTCTAAATAGACCGGACTATTCTGGTTTCCAAATAAATAAAAATCTTAGAAACCTTTGTCAACCTGAATCGTGAGTTTTGAAAAAAAAATAGTCCAAAACATAGTGAGAGTTTTGAGTATTCCAGAGAGTCTGTTTAGAATTTCATTTCTAGCAAATATACTAGAATTTCAGATCGAAATTCTGTAGTTTGTAAATGAAATGACTCTTTTTTCGAGATATCGAAATTTTTCGTGATGTTGGTAATTTTCAACATCTCTCAAGTGATACATTAAATTGTTAGAATCATTCCAGAGAAATGACAGTCCCAACATCACAAAAACCTAAGCATTTTTCAGAGCTTTCACAATTTGCCTACTTTTCGGGATATTTTTTGGAAACTATCGGTTTCACAGCTTCGAAACAAATCCTCAAAATTGGCGAAACAAAATCTAATCAGAGCTTATTACACCATATTTTCGACATCTCAGTTGTAACATACAAACCGGAACCTACCTCTTTGGTCCAAGGTCCTTTGACGAGTTCAGGATTAACAACTTTTGTCCATCTTTGCTGACACTGTACATCCGATCTGTCAGGAAAGTGTGCTGCTATCTGATCCCACTTGCTGTTGTAGCGACTGACAAGCTGCTTCAATCTGGCATCCTATTCAAAGACAAGAAGGGTAAGTATGTTTATACAGCGGATAAAAAAAGAATAGATTGAATTAAATGATCATTATAAGCAACAACCGTCCGTTCGTTAACACGATAACTTTCGAAAGGATTGTCCTAGGGAGAGAAATTTTCAGGGTGAGTTCGGTTCTAAAATGCCTCGGATAAGTTCGTTAACCGGCCAAATCCTACAGGTTGTTCCATAAAATATGGTAATTCAAAATTTTTGTTACTCAATATCTCAAACAAAACGAAACCAATCAAAATAAAATTTTGCGCCCATATGCATGAAGCAATGCGTAATAATCCTCTTGTAAAATGTTGTGACCATAGTGTTAACAAAACCATAGAAAATTCAATTGGAATATTGAAAAGAAAAATATTTCCATAACAAGATCTCCGATCAGAGCGAAATTCATTTTGGAAATGAAGAATCTTATAGTGAATGTAAATGCAAAATTTCAAGAGAATCGCATTATCAGAACCATGGAATTTAATTTTTTTAATTATTTATTTCTTAAATATTTCATTTTTTGAATAATCTTCAGAATATAATTCCAATTGTGCTGAGATTTTGCATTTAAATATTTGGCAGGTATCAATCTCGAATCCTATATAAATTTTCAGGTTATAGTCTTATTGCTCCGACATGAATCATGAACGAGCGCTCAAAAGATCCTGCTAAGGATTTTCTTCAACAAAAGCGTGAAGGCATCTCTAGGTTTACTTTTTACTCTGAGAGTCATTAATGTCATTTCCACTGGTTAGCTCAATTTATATCACAAATATTACGAGAAACCATTGATTTGAAGTGCTTCAGCGTGAAAGAAAATTCGAAATTTAACATCTTGAGAACTGTTAGTCTCATAAAGGGTTTTCCAATAAGAGGTGTTATTTTGAATAGCCCGCTATTTCGGTAGATGACAAGTTTGAAGGTATCATTTTTCGACATTAAACAAGTAGAAACTACGCCATTAATAAAAATTGAACGATACACGCTTCAAGAACATATTGAAATTATTAGATTTTTTGGCAGAGACGGTTCGTAAAACTAGAACCTTTTTGGTCGTCGTGAAGCACCTTGTCGGACAAGTTTGTGTTGTGAAAAATAAAACCCGTGCACGTTGCTCAAGAATTATTGCTATTGCTGCTGTAGCCGAAAGAGTTGAAGAAAACCCAGGTTTGTCCATTCCCCGTCGTTCTTTGGAAGAGAGATAATTAATGATTTTTATAGCCGAAATTGGATAGTATTGATCTGGACAACGTTTACTTTCAACAAGACGGCGCTATGTGCCACACAAGCAACGAAACCATTGATCTTTTGCGGGAAAATTTTCCGGACCGTGTTATCTCTCGAAGAGATGATCACAATTGGCCTCCGACATCTTGTGATGTAACACCTTGCGACTTCTTTCTTTGGGGCCACGTGAAAGAGAAGGTCTACGCCAATAGCCCAGCGTCGGTTCAAGACCTCAAAGATGTAATTCGTGAGGCTTTCGAGGACATAGGGCAGCCACTTTGCGATTTGGCTATGGAAATTTTCATTAAAATGATATGGTCCTGTAAACGTGTTCGTGGTGGTCATTTGCCTGATGTTATTTTCCAGTAATAACGGAATAGCTTCTTCTTCAAGATGGAATAAACATCCATTCATTTATACTGAAAAATGGTATTTTTCTTTGCAAATCAAAATAACACCTTTTATTGGAAAACCATTTATTTCCCGTTTATGAATGAAGGTCATTTAAGAGTGTCTGAAAAACATAGACATAGGAATTAGATCAGAGATTCGTTTCCGAGCATCCTTTATAACATGAAAGTCCGGATATATTTAATTCATAGCGTTTGGCGCCCTTTCATGCCCTTATTCTCCAAATGCTCGAGACACATGTTCTTCATTTACGACATGAATTCAGTATAAATTCTTGATTTAAATACATTCTCATTTTGCACCATTTGATATATGTAATGGAATTTCTATATTTCAGTAGTTTTGACATTTCTCGTAGTGCCTCTGAATACTTCGTGTACGGTTGCTTTTAGGATCGCACATTAAAATAGCATAAATTGAGCATTGAAATGGGTCATTAATGTTCAATTTCGTAAACATTAAAATCACCCTTTATTTCTAGGTTGGCGGAAAAATAACATCCTGATTAATCAGCAAAGCAGTAGCTTTGTTTCACCGATCAGGTTTTTTTCTGGGCTCGAAAACGTCTAAGTTAAATGTAATTCAGAGAATTTTCGGAGCGTTTCCTATCTTTCTCTCCTTAATCTTTGAATTTGAGGTTCCAAGACGTTTCCGAGCATCCTGTATAACATGGAAGTCCGGATATATTTAATTCATAGCGTTTGGCGCCCTTTTGTGCCCTTATTCTCCAAATGTTTTCATTTACGACATCGAAGGAAGCTAGAAGGAATTCCAATCAACCAGCAAAGGTCCACCAGGGTAGCAGGTGAATTGGATTACACCATTTCGATTATAGAATATACATAATGAGGGTGTTACGTGCCACACAAGCAACGAAGCCATTGATCTTTTGCGGGAAAAGTTCCTGGACCGTGTTATCTCTCGAAGAGGTGATCACAATTGGCCACCGAAATCTTGTGATTAAACACCTTGCCACTTTTTTTTCCTTTGGGGCCACGTGAAAAAGAAGATCTACGCCAATAGCCCAGCGTCGAATAAAGACCTCAAAGATGGAATTCGTGAGGCTATCGAGGACATTGGGCAGCCACTTTGCGACTTGGTTATAGGAAAATTTCACTAAAAGGATATAGTCCTGTAAGCGTGGTCGTGGTGGTCATCTGCCTGAAGTTTTATTCCACTATTAATGGCATAGCTTCTTCTTTATAATGAAATAAACATACGATCATTTATATTGAAAAATGTCATTTTTCTTCGAATATCAAAATACAGTTGAACTCCAATTATCCGAACTCCGACTATCCGAATCGCCGATTATCCGAATCACTTTCAAAATTTGTCCAAAAAACAGCTTACATTGACGGAGATGATTAAAAAACAATGATTTTTATTTCTAAACTTGTACATAAGTACATTTTATTTATATTTAAAACATGTGAAAATATCATGTTTCTTTCATTTAATTCAATAAAAAAAAAGTGCAATATCAAAACGTAGCTTTTTTTCTCTCTAATGGCAATTTTTTTTAAAACTCCGATTATCCGAATGGGTCCCGGTCCCCATTAATTCGGATAATTGGAGTTCTACTGTAATACCTCTCATTGGAAAAACCCTTTATTTCCCGTTTATGAATGAAGGCTTTGTTATTTTAAATTGTCTGGAAAAATAGACATAGAAATTAGATCAAAGATTCGTTTCCGAGCATCCTGTATAACATGGAAGTCCGGATATATTTAATTCATAGCGTTTGGCGCCCTTTTATGCCCTTATTCTCCAAATGCTCGAGACACATGTTCTTCATTTACGACAGCGATGGAAGCTAGAAGGAATTCCAATCAACCAACAAAAGTCCACCAGCGTAGCAGGTGAAATGGATTACACCATTTCGATTATAGAATATACATAATGAGGAATATACAGTAGTCGGCTTTATGTCCCCTCTTTTTCTGTTTGTGATAGCAATTAGACAGATGTTTTTCAGGGTAATAGTATGTTATTTTACTATATTTTCCCAAGGCGACCGACATCTAGTGACCCGGCCAACAAAAAACCCGGTAATTAGAGGGATCGCGAGCGGAATTATATAGTTTAATGATTACAATACGATGTATTGACCGATTATAATAAACAAAATCGACTACATTTATGGAAATTTTGGTAGGACTGCTGAAACCAATTCCGACCGTGAAAAATTATTATTATTTCTTTATTAATATTGATCTCTGAATTTCCCAAAATTTGCTGAAATATCAACCAGATAGCAAAAAATTTGAGAAAGCCCTGAGAGCCCTGGAGCAATGACACTATTACCTGAAAATTTTGTTTAGGACTTGAGATTTATGCTAAATATATGAATGAAATACCTGAGGACGATCGAAATAATATTCTGGAAATTATTCAAGAACTGAAATATGTAAAAATTTTTGTATGAAAATTCAGTAAGTCAATCTTCATAGGCAAAATGAATTTCACTCGAATCGAATAACTTGTTTTTTCGAATTGAATGTTTTATGGATCGAATGGTGTGATCTTCTTGAAATTTTACGTGAACGTTCAGTATACAGGGTAATTTTTTTAAGTGTTTCATTAGACGTTTTCGAGGAAGGAATTGTAATACAGATTCAAGATTTTGGATTTTCGTTTAAGAGTACATGAACTTTAATTGTAAAATATCTTCAAGGGGAATCTACTTCCGGTTTCACCGGAAACGAATGTAACTTCGTTATTTCAAATGCAACACCCTGTATATTTATACATATTCGAATTCTTCGTTCAATTCTACACTGATTTGATGTATGATATGTGCAACCACTCAAGCGGTTCTTGAATTATAGCCTGATTATCAAATTTTTTGAAAAAAGGGTTGTCATAAATTAGTGTCCATATCTTTAAAATCCCTCATTACAAGAATTTCTTTTTGCGAAAGTGGAACAAAAGAAAGTACGCTGATACTGTTTCTTGTATAACTTATGAGGAAATATTATACAGGATGTCTGAAAAAGGGCCCCAAAGTGAGCCTCAATAAAACTATGAAATCTCACTTTTTTCAAATGACAACCCTATAATTTTGTAATTCCAATCGATGGCTCGTCAAAAACCAGTTAGGGTTTCCGTACATTTCATGCCTCTAAAATCAGTACTTTTGCCGTTATTGAATAAAATTCGAATTATCATAGTTTTATTGAGGCTCAATTTGGGGCCCTTTTTCAGACACCCTGTATAATATTTCCTCATAAGTTATACAAGAAACAGTATCAGCGTACTTTCTTTTGTTCCACTTTCACAAAAAGAAATTCTTGTAATGAGGGATTTTGAAGATATGGACACTAATTTATGACAACCTTTTTTTCAAAAAATTTGATAATCAGCCTATAATTCAAGAACCGCTTGAGTGGTTGCACATATCATACATCAAATCAGTGTAGAATTGAACGAAGAATTCGAATATGTATAAATATACAGGGTGTTGCATTTGAAATAACGAAGTTACATTCGTTTCCGGTGAAACCGGAAGTAGATTCCTCTTGAAAATATTTTACAATTAAAGTTCATGTACTCTAAAACAAAAATCCAAAATCTTGAATCTGTACTACAATTCCTTCCTCGAAAACGTCTAATGAAATACTTAAAAAAATCACCCTGTATATTCTAATGTATACGATGTATTGACCGATTATAATAAACCAAATCGACTACATTTATGGAAATTTTGGTACGACTGCTGAAACCAATTCCGACCGTAAAAAATTATTATTTCTTTATTAATATTGAGTATTGATCTCTGAATGAACCAAAATTTGTGAACGGTAAATTCTTGATAACGGCTCATTGGTTGAAAGATTATTTGGGCTAATTCCATTATCTTGGATTGTTCTATCCAATGTTTCGGCCAGAATTCGCCAGCCGTCCTCAGGGTAATCGCAAAATCGAACTTAAAATTCAGCAAATTAATGCGGCCAGTTTTTGACATTAGCTGTCACAGAAAAACAATTTGCTGAAATATTAAACAGATAGCAAGAAATTTAAGAAAGCCCTGAGCAGGTGCTTTTGAGCGCTCGTTCATTGGTGGAGCAATGAGACTTTTACCTCAAAATTTTGTATAGGACTTGAGATTCATGCTGAGTATATGAATGCAATATCTCAGCACGATCGGAATAATATTCTGGAAATTATTCAAGAACTGAAATATGTAAAAACTGCGATCCTCTTGAAATTTTGCATGAAGATTCAGTATGTTAATCTTCATACACAAAATTAATTTCACTCGAATCGGATATCTCGTTATGGAAATATGGGGGTTCTTCTTTTCAAAATTCCAATTGAATTTACTATGGTTCAGATGATTTGATCTTTTTGAAATTTTGCATGAACGTTCAGTATATCAATCTTTTCTCACCAAATGAATTTCGCTCGAATCGGATATCTTTTTATGGAAATATGAAGTTTTTTCTCTTCAATATTTCAATTCAATTTTCTATGGTTCTGTTTATACTTCAGTCACGAAATTTTGCATGAGGCTTATTATAAGCATCTTGCATGTGGCCGCAAAATTTCATTTCGATTGATTTCGTTTTGTCTGAGATATTGGGGAACATAAATTTTGAATTTAGAGTCGTCCATAGTTATTTAATCAACTAGTTTATTAAAGAAAGCGACTTATGGTCAAGATATTTTAATAGTTCGGGACCATTAGTAGCTCGAGTTGATTGCAAGATTTTTCCGACGATCTCGATATGAATTGTGTATAAATTCTTGATTGAAATACACTACTGGAAGAAATTAAAGGATCAAAAAAAAATTCCAAAATTTTCGGCAATTTTCAACATGCCGTAACTTTGAGAGGAATGGTCGTACAAGGAATTTAAAAAGAGGAAATTGTAGCTCCAAGTGTCTAGTTTTTGGATTAGAACTTCAAAAATTTTAAGTTTTGGTGGTTTTCGAGTATTGATAGAAAAATCAGCAGCAAAAAAAATTTCAAAATTTTACCACTTTTTTTTTTCTTGTCTACGAGCGTGGAAATTTTATTTTTGCATAATCGTTTTAATGGTGGGATACTTTGTTAATTCAGCTTCAACTTATTTTTTTATTGACCTCAATACGTCCACTTCTCGCCGAGATATCGGTCTTCAAATGGAAAAGGATCCATTTGTCTTTGATTATCGATTTCTCAGCAACCAATGATCGCACAGAAAATTGAAGGAGGGTTTCAAGACCTTAAATGAACTCCCATTAATGAACAACCATTGCTTATTCATAGAAATTTTTTTTCTTCATGTCGCATCAATATAAAAATTTAACAAAAAGAGCTTTTGGTGGTTTCTTGGAAAATCTACCGCTGGATCGAAAATGTTGAGGAAACCAATAATGTTAAGTGTGACTTTCACAGTTCAATATGTTGATAAAAACCTTACGAAGAGCCAACTCAATCCAGCGAGCCGTTTTTTTGTTTGACTCGATTGAATTTTTGAAACAAAATAAGGATCACGTTTTTTGCTCTGAGAAGCTCATAATCTTTAAAAAAGGCAAAAAAGAATTTTCTCGAGCTTTTTCCACATTTTAATTGCAGATAGTACATAAATTTCAAAAAAAGAAAAATAAAATAAACTAACAAATAAAATTTTCATTAATTTAATAACGGGTATTGCCACCCCTGTTTTCAATAACGGCTCTCAAACGTTCAAAGACAAATGGATCCTTTTCCATTTGAAGACCGATATCTCGGCGAGAAGTGGACGTATTGAGGTCAATAAAAAAATAAATCAAAGCTGAATTAACAAAGTATCCCATCATTATAACGATTATGCAAAAATAAAATTTCCACGCTCGTAGACAAGAAAAAAAAGTGGTAAAATTTTGAGAATTTTTTTGTTGCTGATTTTTTTATCATTACTCGAAAACCACTGAAACTTGAAATTTTTGAAGTTCTAATCCAAAAACTAGACACTTGGAGCTACAATTTCCTTTTTTTAAATTCCTTGTACGACCATTCCTCTCAAAGTTACGGCATGTTGAAAATTGCCGAAAAATTTGGAATTTTTTTTTGATCCTTTAATTTTTTCCAGTAGTGTACATTATCATTTCGCACAAGACTTATATTTGACATAATTCCTATCAATCTATGTTCTTGTAGAGTTTTGACATTTCTCGAAGTGCTTGTGAACACTTTGTGAACGGTTGCCATGAGGATTGCACATTAAAATAGCATAAATCGAGCATTAAAACATTAAAAAGGGTCAATAACAATCAATTGCGTACACATTGAAATCACCTTTTATTTTGAGATCGACGGAAAAATGATTTGAATAGATATGTTTTGAATCAAAATCGTAAAAAGTTTGTGATACAAGAAATGATTTTTACTTGCCTCTTCTTTGCTCCATCTGCCCTTATTGATGAGCTTCCTCGGTTTGGCCATTTCCTCGTCTGAATCTTCTTTTTCGCTCATGTCACTGAGATCTTCCGTCTTTATGCTGCAACAAGTAATCTTAATTAATTATGAACTTTTACTCTTTCTTTAATGTCATCTAATTTCAGTGTCAATCAACTGTTCAATGTTAACTTTTTTCAAATCCAGCATTTAACAAAATTGAGGAAGCCCTGTGCAGGTGCTTTTGAGTGCTCGTTCATTGGTTGAGCAATGAGGGTATTACCTCAAAATTTTGTATAAGACCTAAGATTGATACTAAATATATAAATGCAAAATCTGAGCACGATCGGAATTATATTCTGGAAATTATTCAAAAAGTGAAATACGTAAAAACTTTGAAAAATTAAATTCTACGCTGATGATGCGATCGTCTTGAAATTTCGAATGAAGATTTAGTATATCAATCTCCAAACATAAAATGAATTTCACTCGAATCGGATATCTTGTTATGGAAATATGAAGATTCTCCTTTTCAATATTCCATCTCAATTTTCTATGATTCTGTTAACATTATGGACACAAACTTTCGCATGAGTCTTATTATGAGCACCTTGCATGTGGCCGCAAATTTTCATTTCGATAGGTTTCATGTTTTCTGAAATATTGGGGAACAAAAATATTGAATGGTCTATTTTATGGAACACCCTGTACGAGTTGGCTGGTTTACGAACTAAACCGCGGCATTTGGGAACCGAACTCACCCTGAAAATCTCAAGTCTCTAGAACAATCCCTTCGAATTCATGAAAGTCTATGGAGTACAGAAATATGACTGTTCTCCCTAGTTGCGATAATGTTTACCTGAATTCACTTAAACTTTCCTGTTCATACCTGAACGGGACATCAAATTCAAGAAAACAGAACCCTGTCCTGTCTTCTCTTCTCAGACCCGGTCCAACTTCCCCAAAGCTCAAAAAGTGCTGACAATAGTTCCCAATTTGTTTTCCGTAAAGGTCTAAAATTCACACACAAATGAGTCATGACGTCTGATTGCGCCCTTCCGGGAAGAATTGTCTCTCAACATCCTAATCCAAAGCAGTAGATCGAAAAGGTTGATCGTCAAAATGAGAAATTCGCAAAGCAAAAACGCAATGGGGTGAACAGACGACAGACTTCAATTGGGATTGGAAAAAGTATGTTTCCTATAATGGCAATAGTTGAGAAAAGTGCCTCTCTCAGGAAAATACTCAAGATAGAATTCAATAAAAACAAATCGTGAAAGTCTATGACGTACACGAAATATGATCGTTCTCCCCTCTATACCTTTTCCAATTGTAATTCAGAAGACATGAGTTGATATTCAGAAGAGGGAATTTGAAATTCAGAACAAGGACTTTATATTTAGAAAACGTATTTTGAATTTCATAATAGTAATATGTAAATTTTGTAGTTAGGAAATGAGAAAATGTAATCCAAAAAATTAAAAATGTAATTTACAAATAGGAAATTGTAATTCAGAATTGGTTGGATAAATTTACGAATCAATAGATATGTATATCTGTGTTTACCTACATGATTTAATTCAAAATGGGTGGCGCAAAATACTAATAATGGTTCTCGTGGTCATTATGAACTCTCGTAGATACTTACTTCATGGATATGTCCCCTGCTTTTTATTTATATCCTATGTAATATATTTTCTGAAATTGAATTGATAACTTCTGAAATACAATTGTAGAAATTCTGAAATTCAATTTGCCGTTTCTGAATTTCAAAAATTACATATACAGAATAACAACTTTGTTTTTCTGAATTCCAACTTCCTAATCTGAATTTCAATTTCGTTCTTCTGAAATTAAATTAACTACAGTGGAACTTCCCTACAACGAACGTCTATATATAGAATTTCGTAAAGGCATTGCACCCTCAATCCAAATTCATGGAATTTGGATTTGGATTAAAAATACCTTCTAAAACGAAGTGAATTCTATCTATAACGAAATATTCAAAGGACATCACTCTTTGAATGGGTATTGGTAAGAAGGTATGAGGGTGGGGTTTTTCGAAATTTTTCCGGACGTACGTAATAAATCCCGACTTTAGACTTAATCATTACGACGGGCAGAGAGATCCTTCTGAAACAGTTTAAAATACAACCCTGGTTGTTTGGTTTCAATCTAACCATTACTCTAGTGTGAAAAGTTGTGCGAAAATGTCTAAAAGCAAGTACTTAATAAGTTTGAATGATAAACTTAAATTTATCAGTGAAGTCTAATGCGACATTGCCGACTATAGAAACAAATTTTCTGTATAACGAAAATTCTTTATAACGGATTGAGCCCTTTCGTTATAAGGAAGTTCCACTATATTCTGAATTACATATTCTCATTCTACAATACATGTTCCCTTTTCTGATATTAAATTTCGATTTCCTGAATTACAACTGTAAAAGGTGCAGTTACATGAATTCACTTAAACTTCAACAAATTCAAGAAAACGTCTCCCCGACCTGCCTTTTCTTCTCAGATTCGGTCCAGCCCAAAAGAGCTGACAATGGTACCCAATTTATCTGACGTAAAAGTCACGATGTCTGGTTGAGCCCTCATGGGACGAATTGTCTAATCCAAGGCAGCAGACCGAAAAGGTGGTCGTCATAATGAAAAATTCGCAAGCAAAAACGCAATGGGGTGAAAAGACGCCAGGTGCCAGGAAGAAGGAAGTCGCTCGCATTCGGTCCAACCTATAACTCACTGTGCTGCTGATAGAAGACATCAAGTTTTATCGATGAGAATGGAGGAAGGTCGATTACCATCGATATAGGGTTGTGAGCAGCTCACGCGATCATTACTTTAGATTCCGGTTTTGATGTCTGCGTTCCGGAATTCGACAAATTCTCTAGACGCTGTCTTATTTAGTATATATTTATATTCTTTTGAATTGAGAGCCAAAAAAATTCATGAAACAAAAAAGTCTCTAGTCTGAGGTTGGTGCAAAACGAGGTACCATGCTATTCTGGCGTATGATACCAGAGCACAGGGAAAACCTCAGTAGAAAAAACTCTGTCTCGCCGTTTTTACGGAATTGAAACTTAAAATTCTTCGAATAAATACTTTCAATATTCAGATACAAAATACTTAATTCATACTCTTGGGCCAGAAGGGTGTTTCAACCAGGTCTGGCATTCCAAGTGATGATTTTTCTAATCTCCTGTTCTTCTAAGACCGCTACAGGACCCTACTGAAGGGTAATCATCTCCCATAGATTTAAATAGTGATATTTCATCCTAAATATCGAATTCGATTTCGATGAAACTTTTTCACCATTTTATAAAAAAGCAGTGATTATTCCTTTTTGATGGTTGGAATAATGATAAAAAACGTGTGACAAACTTATTTAGTACACACGTTTGATCGAACAATTTAAGAAAGCCTTGAGCCGGTACTTTTGAGTGCTCGATTATTTTTAACGAAAATGCCAAAAAATAGTATATTATATTATAAGGATTAAAAGTGCGAATGCAAAATTGCGAGTTAAAATAGGCACTTTTAGTCCGAATAATATATACTATTTTTTCTCCAACCAAGTCAAAATTACAATAAAATTGGTTTTAGTGAAAAATCGTTCATAATTTGGTTATGAATTTGAACACAGAATCATGATAGTGATTGTCAAGTAGACTTCAAATGCATTTACTTTTAATCCAAGGATTAAAAGTAGCGTTTTTAATCCTAGGATTAAAAGTGTTGCTAAGTAACGAGTGAATTTTTGTAAGGTAAGGAAATGTATGACTTCTGCACCTGAAAATAGTACAAAAATGTCAACATTTTTTGATGGTTGGAGAAAAATACTTTTTTGATTCTTAAGCGCCACCTATTTTTTGTATTTCAAGTCGGACTACTTCGCTCCAATGAGATAAAATGTAGATAACAATATCCTCTACATATTTTGTTTCATAAACTTTTCTCTAAAACCCATGGATTCCGAGAAAAACGCATTTCAAAATGTTTTAGAATTTTCTCAAAACCAGGGGGATTATTTCGGAAATCTGGCATTAACATTTTTTTATGTCCCCCTATCGATTTATCAAGTCAAATTTCTGTAGGACATTATTTGAAAGAAATGCTATATTTACTGTACTAATTGCGTTTTTGCTAGCGAATTTCTCATTTTGACGACCACCTTTTCGGTGGTCGTCAAAATGAGAAATTCTGCTGCGTTGGATTGAGAGACAATTTTGCACGAAAGGACCAAACCAGACATCGTGACTCATTTGTGTGTGAATTTTCGACCTTTACGTCAGATAAATTGGGGACTATTGTCAGCTCTTTTAGGACTTTGGGGAAGTTGGACAGAGTCTGAGAAGAGGAGACAGGGCGGGGTGCTGTTTTCTTGAATTTGTTATCCCGTTCAGGTATGAACTGGAAAGTTTAAGTGAATTCAGGTAAACATTATCGCAACTAGAAGAACATAGTTCTGTACGTCATAGACTTTAATAATTTGTTTTCATTGAATTCTGTCTGAGAGGGGCACCTTTCTCAACTAATGTCATTTCAGAAAACAAATTTTGAAGTTAATTCGAAGCTGTTTCGAAAAATAACCCAAAACATAGTGAAAATGTGTAAGTTTCGAGTTTTGAGCCGAAAATGGTAGAAAAACTGCTGAAAGCTGCTGCCATACAGTTTTTCTGAAGTTTATCATGAGGGCATCTATTTTTTCCGAAAATAATCGAAAAAACACGTTGCTAAGTAATATTTTGACAAAAAAAACATGAGTAGGTACTTGTGGCATAAAAAATCCGAGTCGAATAGAGGGATTTTTGCACTCCACGAATGTTTTTGAGCGCTCGTTCTCCTTAAACGAGTGATATATCGTATTACCCAAATGTCTGTAATTTTCGAATTTTGAACCGAAAATGGTCTCAAACGATAGGTTTCGACTCCCTGATAACTTTCGGAGGGGTTGTCCTACAGACTTATGATTCTGCATTCATATATTCAGCATCAAGACATTTACAAAATTTTGAGGCAATAGCACTATTGCTCCTCCAATAAACGAGCGAAATTTTGTAATTCTTTAAACTGAGAAGTCCAATGAACCAACTATTCGCTTAATGCCAATGAATATTCAGTGAAATAGAGAAAATAATGTATAATACTCGTATTCGTACAGAAGGTTCATTCTTCTACATGTTCTTTAAAAAACCAGTTAAATCTTATCTCCTGAAAGAATATCAATACTTTCTGCGTTATCACTAATAACTATAGGCGTTTTCAGATACTCGGGTTAATTCGATTCCTAACATTCGCGTTCGTTTGCCTTACCCGAACATCTAAAGCATTTTCGGAAAGTAGGGTGCTATTAACTCGATCACTGACTCCGGTTGATCTATCGTAACCCTACACGAGAGCAGGGTTGTAGAGTCACCGTATGCGCACTGCAGTTCAATTTTGTATTTGAAAAAGGCTGGAATAAGCCTTTTCTCAGAAATTTCATATACAGGGTGTTCCTAAATTGAACGTACAAACGAAAAGGGGAGATTCCTTAAGTGAGTTTAAGAAAAAAAGTCCCATAAACATGGGTTCGCAAACGTTTCGTTTTCGAGATACAGGGTGTTGAAGTTTTAATCAAAAACATGTGTTGATTATACGAGTTTATCGAATCTTTATGAATCATCGCTACAGATCAGGAAAATTTCCATAAAAACTGACACAGAATTCATTCACCACAGCTTACAAAGTGGCCTTCCCATCATAATTTGGATTTTCACGAGGATTTCGAGAGAATCGTTCAAAATTTTTTTTCTCGAAATCGTTGGTAGATACGACAAAACTACAAGAGACCGAAAAGTTTAGTATAAGAACAAAGCTTCTTTTTACATTTTTTTAAATTAACAGTTGCTCACCAAAAAAAAGTTCTGCAGAAGAACAGGTGGCAGTGTTCCAGAAAAAATATCACCCTGTAGATTTTCTATCGAAATTGCCATGTCACGTAGTGAGAACTCTCAAATATATAAATAATATCTATGCCCAATTTCAGTTGAATATCTTGTGAAGTGTAGATACTTTGAGAAAAAAACTTGAAAAAAATACAAACTTCAACACTCTGTATCTCGAAAACGAAACGTTTGCGACCCCATGTTTATGGGACTTTTTTTTCTTAAACTCACTTAAGGAATCTTCCCTTTTCGTTTGTACGTTCAATTTAGGAACACCCTGTATTCTTTACCTAAAAATCATGGAAAGAGAAGAATATTTGGCTCAATGTAAAATGTGTGGTTCCATGAGACGAGAAAATAAGGTGAAACAACTTTTTCCTAACTTTGTATTCATTAAAGCTAAAGCCTTCGTTACATCTTTATTGTAGCTACTCAAAGATAACATTGCACATGCGAGGGCACACCAGAAATTATAAGAAAGATTTTACAGAAGCCAATAAATCCAAGAAAAGCTAGAGACAATCAGTAAATAAACTGAAACTGAAAGAATAAATTTTCTACTTCTTTAACATAGGTACTCTAAAATAACATCAGAAATTATAAAAAATATATTACAAAAGCCAATAAATGCAATCAAAGCTAGAGACAATCCGAAAATAAACTGGGACTGAAATCCATAAAATATTTGGTTATGGTTGATACGACTTTAACTTCAAATCCTAAACCTGATAGATGTGTTCGTTAACCAATGGATCGAGTTAGTAACCCTGAGTAAGTTTCCGAAAACGCTTTATGGAATTTCAACTCTGATCATAATTAATTGAGGTGAGTACTCAATCTCAATATTTCAGCACTGCAGGCTTTTCGATTATCACCTAAAATGAGTAGGAGCAGCAGATTGAGTTCATAAGAGGTTATTAGATATCAATTTCATTATAAAAATTGTAAAGAACCAGGCCAGTAGGTCAGATTTCCTAAATACCTGTACAAACCTGATAACACTCGAATGCAAGTTCTATATCGTCGAAATCCTCTTCCATTCAACTTATTTAATTGTATACCATTTTCACCCCTTTTTAAGACCCCGGTCGATTCGATCTTTCGTTTTTTCCCATAGGTAAAGCTCCTATGGGAATATTCTATTTTCTATTATGATAATGCAAGTAGGGCGAGTCAAACAATAATGCGAAATATCTCCATCGTAAGGAATGGAACTCATTTAAAGGCACCTCGTGTGACACAGATGACAGGTTTTGATCTATTCGATCAAGGGGAGATGTGTGGGATAAATTCATTAAAGCTTACTTATCCGAAACCTGATTTTTTGAAGCTTGATAGGGTGAAATTTCCGTAATGGTCGGTGCATAAAATGGTTTGAAATTTTCGCTGAAATTACAGACATTTACATATCGACACACGCACCTGTTAAGGTGATTTTGTGAGTCTTTTATCCCAAAATTCAAAATGAAGTTGTACAGAACCATAGAAAATTCAATTGGATTATTGAAAAGAAGAAACTTCATAATTCCATAAAAAGATATCCGATTCGAGTGAAATTTACTTTGTGAATGAAGATTGATATATAGTCCGTTCACGAAAGTTTGAGCGCATAGTAGGCGTTTGTTTATTTAGTTGGCGTTGGCAGTATTTGTTGTCATAACGTTAAATAAAGTCAACGTTGCCGAATATACCCGGTCTCGTCCGACGAGCTTGCGAGTTATCAGAGAACTCTATACAATAATGACAACATTGCGAATCAATCTGACAAGAAAATAAACACAACATGACCTAAAATTTTAATATACACAGTGGAATATGCCAAACTTCCAGGACCAACCGACGGCACAAACTTTCGTGAACGAACTATACTGAATGTTTATGCCGAATTGTGTGGCCATAGTGTTTACTATACAGAACCATGGAAAATTCAAGTGGAACATTGAAAAGAAGTATCTCTATATGTATTTCCATAACAGGATACTATTCTAGTGAAATTTATTTTGTGAATTAAAACTAATATACTGAATGTTCATGTAAGATTTCAAGGGGATTGGGGTAATAGTCTAATTGCTTCGCCAAAAATGAGCGCTCAAAAGCTCCCGCACCGGGCTTTTCTCAATTTTTTTAATAGTACTACCAGATTTCTGTGCAATTTTTTGAGAGCTCAATTTTCACTGATTTCAAAAATATATACAGTGGAACCTCGATATAAAAAATCGGAAGGGAACCAGTAAATATTCGTTATATCAAGTAATTCGTAACTCTGAGGTTTGTTATATTGAGGTGAGGTTGGTCCAAAATTTGTTATACCGAGGTTTTATTCACCTCGACATTACGTACTCATCTTGTTATAGCGAACTAATTTTGCTCATATAAATGAAAACTCATTTTTATCAAATTACTCATTTATTTTATATTTTCTTTTTCAAAACAATAAAGTGAGTAGGTAGGTTTTTTTTCAAAAATTCGCAGAACAAAATAAAAAGAGGTGAAAAATCAACCAATTGGTATAAAATCCTAAATCTAATTTTATTCATCTTGATTGGAAAAAAGTAATAAATTGTAGTTTGTTTTCCACGGTTTCAATCTTCTGATGTTTGAAGGCAAACCAATTTCGTCTAAAAACTTATCTTTAGATTTGAAAATTGTAGCCAATGAACTTGCGGGAATCCCGAACTTATTAGCTATGTCTAATTTTTTTGTAGAAGGATCAACCATCAACTAACTTCGTATTTTACGTAATACGCGTCGAAACCTGTCGCGGCTGAATCACATACATACCTGGTTATTGGTGAAAACGTTATATAGAGGTTTTGAGTTGACGAAATTCGTTAAGTAGAGGTATTCACACTCATTTAGGTAGTTGAAAATTCGTTATAAAGAGGTTGTTCGTGAAAAATTTTCGTAATATAGAGGTATGTTTTACATTGACTCTTATGGACGATTCAAGGGGATTATGAAAAATTCGTTAAATCGAGGAAGTCGTTATATTGAGGTTCGTTATATTAAGGTTGCACTGTAATACCATAAGGTTCCTATCATCATAAATAACAGAGAATGGTCGAAAACCTTTTCTCATCTAATACTCTCAATATTTCTATGGTTTCGTTGATGAGAACACAATGCAAAGTAATATTTTTTTCAAATAGCATTCGTGCAGTTGCCACTGTTGAAATATTACTTAGCAACATGATTTTTTCGGAGAAATCGGGTGCCCTTAAAATACAGCGGAACTTCATCCCTATAACGAAAGCGCAAAATCCGCAAAAGAATTCGTTATAAGGAAATTTCGTTATTCAGAAAATTTGTTTTTATATTCGACAATGTCGCGGTCGACTTCACTGATTTTAAGTTTATCATTCAAACTTAATCACTTGCTTTTCGACATTTTCGCACAACTTTCTCACTAGTTTTATGATTAGATTGAAACCAAATAGCCAGGGGTGTATTTAAAACTGTTTCAGAAGGATTTCTTTGCCCGCCGTAATGATTTAGTTTATGGTCGGGATTTATTACGTACGTCCAGAAAAATTTCAAAAAAAACCCAACCTTATACCTTCTTACCAATACCCATTCAAAGATTGATGTTCTTTGAATATTTCGTTATAGATAGAATTTGCTTTGTTTTAGAGGGAAGTTCCACTGTATTACGTACGGAAAAAGCCATCGAACAAAATTTCATCACAAAATATTCTCATGTCATAGACCGAAATTCTATTATCTGATTTTATTCCAGTTATACTTCCTCAATCAATCGCCTAATACGGTGTAATGACGTTTGTGGAATGCCTAATTCCAAAGAACGACGAGGAATAGACAAACCTGGGTTTTCATCAACACTTTCGGCTACAGCAGCAATATTCTCGGCTGTTCTTGAGCGACTTGCACAGGTTTTATTCTTCATATCACTAACTTGTCCCAGCAGCTCGAATTTTTCCACCAATTTCTTTATTGCGGCCCGACAATGTGCTTCACGACGATCCAAATATGTTCGAGTTTTACGAACCGTCTCTGCCAAATTTTCACCATTTTTATAGTAAATTTTAATAATTTCAATGTGTTCTTGAAGACCCAAATCTTTATGCAAAATACGGTGTAATGACGTTTGTGGAATGCCAAATTCCAAAGAACGACGAGGAATGGACAAACCTGGGTTTTTCAACACTTTCGGCTGCAGCAGCAATATTCTCGGCTGTCCTCGAGCGACGTGCAAGGGTTCCATTCTTCACATCATTGTCCCAACAGCTCGAATTTTCTATCAATTTCTTTATTGCGGTCCGACAAGGTGCTTCACGACGATCCAAAAATGTTCAAGTTTCACGAACCGTCTCTGCCAAATTTTCACAAATTTCATAGTTAATTTTAATGAACTCAATGCATTCTTGAAGCGTGTATCGTTCCATTTTTATTAAAGGCGTAGTTTCTACTTGTCAAATGTCAAAAAATTACAGCTTCAAACGTGACATCTACCGAAATAGCTGGCTAATCAAAATAACACCTCTTATTAGAAAACCCCTCTATATTCTGGGGAAAAAACCATCATCTAAATTTCATCATGAAAATACGATTTCTCATGTCATAGATCAAAATTCTATTATCCGATTTTGTTCCAGTTACACTTCCTCAATCAATCGATCCTCTATAGCCACCAACTGTTGTCTGAAGATATAAATACACCCGCTAGGGGAAAGTATATTTTATTCTCATCCATCTAAGGTGAAGGCACGTGGTCTGAACCACCACCATGTGCCACTTATGTGCGTGCACCTGTCAAGGGTTTATGTGGGAGCCAAGGTACGTCGTTGACTCCTTGGACATTGAACTAGGAAATTATTAACGGGGTGTAATGAACTGGCACAGGCATTATCATCCACCTGATCGTGAAGATCTGGGAGATCCGGATCTAAACGACTTAATTGATGTCTTTCCACACTCAAGATCTAGTGATCTAGAATACGAGGTCTGTTCGAAAGAAAGAGTGAATTTTAGGCCCTTTCTATTTGACGCTGCATCTCTTCCAAACTGATGCAAAATCAGTTGATGCGTGTTCTATTTGACAATGTTGTGATTTTGAACTGATGCGCATTACTTCCAACTGATGTTGGATGATGACAAAATCAGTTTAATTTTCGTAAACACTTCAGTTCATCACTACAATAACATACCTAATATTTTGGTAAAAGTTTACAATTTACTTCTATACTAATATTATAAAGAGGAAAGATTTGTATGTTTGTGGGTTTGTGGCCTTGATACGAGTTAACTCATAAGCTACTTGGCCGATTTTAATAATTTTTTCACCCTTAGAAAGCTACAATATCCATGAGTAACATAGGCTATACTTTTCACCCGAGAAAATTAAGGAAACCTACTATAACTTCAATGATAATAAGTATGAGTACCAAAATCAGCTATTTTCAGGTGCGCTGCAAAAACCGTAAGACGTACATGGAAACAATGTTTGACGGAAATGTACCTCTGCAATAGTTCTACAAAAAACTCCGCGATAGCATATATCTATCTTTCAAGGTTTACTCGGTATTACTTTTTAAAGATATCAAAATGTTTCTCAAAATTATGCATTATTTGGTAGTACTTTTTTATGAATACGCTATTGATCCCTATCCAATTAAATACGTCGTTCATCCCCAGTATTTAATTTAGAACGAAATTGCCTTTTACATCATTCAATTATGATGAATACATCAAAAGATATGGCAGGTTGAAGATAAAATCGCACCAAAATGCGTCTCCGGGGGGTAGGAGAAGGTACCGAATAGATGTATGAATGTATTTTGGATTGCCTGATGCGCGTATGTTTATGATCACAAATCAGATCAAAAGATGGCGCTGTAGTTATTATTTAGGTTATTCATCTACTCTGCAACTAAACGGCTGGATCGAATTAAATAAATTTTTGTGTATACAGAACAACGTCTGTTGGGTCTGCTAGTCTTAACATAACAGAAAGTGCATTATTTTTCTCGGTTTTCATTGCTAGTAATGAATAAATAATATTAATTTAAGAATTTCCTTTCGGTCTATATTCAATATTCTGATTTGGTACTCTGTTTTCCAACCTTATATTTTCGATAGTCATCAGAAAAAGTCATGTTCTATTTGTCAAAATCACTTCACTTCGAACTTGAGTGATTTCGGAAATTATTCAGGCAAATAGAAAGATAGGTTTGAATTTTCGCAGGTTGTATATAGTCCGTTCGAAAGTTTTAGCACATAGTAGGCGTTTGTTTATTTACCTGAAGTTGGCAGTATTTGCTGTCATAACGTAAAATAAATTCAACGTTGCCGAATGTACCCGGCCTCGTCCGACAAGCTTCCGAGTTATCAGAGAACTCTATGTAATATTGACAACATTGCGTATCAATCGGACAAGAAAATAAACAACCTAACCTTAAATTATAAAATAAACAGTAGAATAAGCCTAATTTCCATGGAGTACTTTGTGCACAATGATATCCGAAAGAGTATAGCTTGACCAATAGAATTTGCTAGAAGTTTTTGAACGAAACTGTAACCGTCGTGCTGACCAATGAAAACTCTTGAGGCATTGATGAGGGTCGTAGTCGATAATCTTGTGAAATAGCGCAAGTGTTCATTTGTACCCCTTCAAGGATTCACGCCTGAGTGAACTTTAAACATAAATGTACCCCTTCCTGCCTTTGTTCTTATTCTTCAAGGATAATTTTGATGTTAATGACCGGAAGTGAATGGAAGAAACAAATTATGGGACATCGGCCGTTCTTACATGTATGTCATTATCTTTATAAGATAAAGGGTGGCTCACGACCCAGTATCGTGAAGTCATTACTGTTGTGGAAAACCTCCGGGTTTAGAGTATTCCCCATAGATGTCGCGCCATCTACAGAGTGGTTACAGTGACTATATTACCACAGTGGCGACAACTGATCATAAAACTAAGTCCGCCATGCTTCGTCAAGACGTTTTTGGCGGTATTTTTGAATAACTCTCTATAGAAGTCTTTTTCGACTTTATTCTTAATCTGTAGGCAACAAAACATACATGAACAAACTAAATCTGTAATCTGCTCAACTCCGACGAAACATGGCGGCCAACCAATGGAAAATGAGACACGAGTTGTCACCACTGTGGTAATATAGTCACTGTAAGAGTGGGCCATCCATAACTTTCCACCTAAATTTTGAGCTTAGGGATGGAATAACGAAATAACGCCCGGGCAGTTCAAATTTTGTTGAAAGGGGGGCAAATAAGGGTGTTCAAATGAATTTGATATCACTAACCCTCAAGCCGAAACACCTAACAGCTCTCATTTTTTAATAGGGAAAAGGAGTCGAGCAGCACCTTGTTGGAGGGACAATTCAATTTCCTGCACGAGTGTATTTTTTCATCGCTTTGTTTACAGAGGTACAGAGTTTGAACAAACCCAGAATTGGCACGAATTTGTAAGTTTTCCACAACTCCAAAACAGTGAAAATTGAAGACTACCCTACTATTCGCTCACATAAACAACTGATCCTGTGTTTGTTGTACTAAAGGTTTTCCAATAACCACGGTCACGCTTACAGGACCTTTTAATGAAATTTTCCATAACCAAATAGCAAATTGGCTGCCCTATGTCCTCGATAGCCTCACTTATTCCATCTCTGAAGTTTTGAATCGACACTGGGCTATTGGCGTAGACCTTCTCTTTCACGTGGCCCCAAAGGAAGAAGTCGCAAGGTGTTGAATCACAAGATCTCGGTGGCCAATTGTGATCACCTCTTCGAGAGATAACACAGTCTGGAAACTTTTCCCGCAAAAGATCAATGGTTTCGTTGCTTGTTATTATAAGTAAACGTTGTCTGTCCAGATCAATACTATCCAATTTTGGCCATAAAATAATCATTTATCATCTCTCGATAGCACAATCCATTCACCGTAACTGTTGCTCCAGCCTCATTTTCGAAAAAGTAATGTTCAATGACTCCGCCGGACCATAAACTTCACTAAACAGTCACACGTTGAGGATATAGAGGCTTTTTAACAATAACTCTTGGGTTTTCCTAGCCCCAGATGCGACAATTTTGCTTGTTGACGAAGCCACCGAGGTGGAAATGGGCCTCTCATCACTCAAGATGATTTTTCTTTGGAATTCCGGATCATTTTCATGCATTTCAACGACCCAATCAGCAAAGACACGACGTTGTTGATGATCGGCCAGCTTGAGTTCTTGTTTTAACTGAACTTTATAAGCCTTAAGACCCAAATCTTTATGCAAAATGCAGTGTAAAGACGTTTGTGAAATGCCTTATTCCGAAGAACGACGAGGAATGGACAAACCTGGTTTTTTTTCACTTTCGGCTACAGCAGCAATATTCTCGGCTGTTCTTAAGCGACGTGCATGGGATTTATTTCTCATATCACTAACTTGTCCCAAAAGCTCGAATTTTTCCACCAATTTCTTTATTGCGGTCCGACAAGGTGCTTCACGACGGCCCAAAAATGTTCGAGTTTTACGAACCGTCTCTGCCAAATTTTCACCATTTTTATAGTGAATTTTAATAATTTCAATGCGTTCTTGAAGCGTATATCGTTCCATTTTATTAATGGCGTAGTTTCTACTTGTCAAATGTTAAAAATGACAGCTTCAAACGTGACATTTACCGAAATAGCGGGCTATTCAAAATAACACCTCTTATTGGAAAACCCTTTAGTATGTACGCATAGGGGCATCATTATGTTTATTTCTTACTCTGAGTATATTAAGTCGCATCCACACTATGCCGAATGACATCATTCGACACGGTGTGGACGTGAATCATTCGATTCGACTTCCTTCGATCTGGACCGCGCTCATTCGGGTTGGAAGCGACATGATTCGATTCGACTTCAACAACGTCCACACTTATTCGACTTTGTCGAACGACACAAGTCGAATGATGTCGTTCGGCATAATGTGGACGCGACTTTACGCTCTGGTGGCATAAAACCAATTATATTCGCATCGACAGTAAGTAGCAAATCTGAATTTCTCATCCCCACCAATTACTATTGTCGCACTTATATAAAAACAATAAAGTGCATGGTTCTTTCGGCGCACAACCTTATGGTGGTACTGGTTACCAACCAAGAAGAACAATTGAAATTGAACAAGGATGAAGTGAGGTCCCAGGATATTGATCGGTCTACACCAAGCCATCTGCCGAAGGGGACCAAGGGACACCTGCCCTGGTATGACCCTTCACATGTGATTATATTTTTATATGTAGATATATTCTATCAACGTGGTTTTATCTCGACGATGGATAGAGTGGAAGTGGTTAGTTTGGGAATTATCTTTGTCACTTCACAACTGGTGTGCTCGAATTGAAATTTCAAATTGCGCGTCTCTTGTTTAGAACATGGATCACACTGCATGACTGGCATTGAGAAGTTGGACCAACTTTGGTAGAAATCGGATATAGAAATTGAACTTTTATAGTTCACTAGCTTTTACCCGCGACTTCGTCCGCCTACCGACCCTCTAAGTTAGAAAAGTGATCAAATACTAACTTGAAGTCTTAGTAACACTCAGTTAAAAAAAAACATCAAAATCATTTCAGTCGCTATGGGGTCATGCGCTTCTTGACACGATCACGCTAGATTTCCGCGGGAATGAGGTATGTTCCCGCCGTAAAAAGTAGCCTGTGTCCGTGCCTAGAATCCTATCTTTATATTAACCAAGTCTTATAAAAATCCGTTCAGATGTTAAGGCGTGAATGAGGTAAACTTTTAAAACAAACGATTAAAAATCACTAATTTAATTGGTTTCTGCCTACTGCCTACGCCTTAAGTACGATAGCATGAATATTAATAGCCCATATCCTTTTCTAGGTTACTATATATCACCTAACTAAATTTCATCAAAATCCGTTCAGCCGTTTAGGCATGATAGAGCAAAACTCCCAGCAAAAACCATAAAAAAATCACTAACTCAATTCAGTTTTCTGCCTACTTCCTACCCCCTAAGTACGATGACGTGATCATTTTGATCTTATATCCGTTTTTAGGTAACCATCTATTACCTTACTAAATTTCATCAAAATCTGTTCAGCCGTTTAGACGTGAAAGAGCAAAAGTTCCAACAAAAACGACTAAAAGTCACTGACTCAATTTAGTTATCTGCCTACTGCCTACCCCCTAAGAACGATGGCGTGATTATTTATAGCCTATGACCATTTCTAGGTTATCATCTATCACCATACCAAATTTCATCAAAATCCGTTCAGTCGTTTAGGCGTGAAAGAGTAACAGACAGACAGACAGAGTTACTTTCGCATTTATAATATTAGTATGGATTCAAGAATGATTGACATCAAAGTGAGACCCCCCGGATCTAGTTACAGCTTTATTTTTGTTCCAACAAAAAAAATTTTTGGTATATAGGTAAAAGCTATTAAGTCCATGGGCAAGGGCTTGTTTTTCATAACGATTACTAACAATCTGAATATTTGTGAGTAGCTTCAATTTGACTAGACGCCCAACTTTTTCCTCTACGAAAATTCTCGATAGTGAGGGCTAATACAGTATGGAGGCGTCGAAAGTTTTGAATGGGTGAATGTTCAAATTTCATTACTAACAGCTACTTTATAAATTGAATCTACTTTCTTTTGTTTAATTCCACAAATTCATCATCAAATATTGCATAGTCTGCATCTTTTCGTGCATATTTGACCTATTTTCGTGCATATTACTAGCATTTTTCATGCATATCTGTGTGCATATAACGTTTTCATGTTGCATATAATCCGGTCTCTAGTCATAATCTACCAGCAAGTTGATGTTTTTTCATCTCCAGGAAACACATCTTTTTTTTGGTGTGATTATGTTATCCAGAAAGTAAATACTTCTTTATTAGAGGTCTTCACACATGCCTGGGAAGTATGATTTTACTCTCGTAAATATTTTTCGGGATATCGAATTTTTAATATTAAGGGTTGAAAAATCTTCTCTTAGATCACTCAGATAGTCAAAGATTTTTCATTGGTAAGTCCTTTTTGTAAATCAAATTCCAAGAAAAGTTGATGAGTTCTTCGATGATTAGTTTAGTCCAAATGTCTGTAGTTTTCGAATTTTGAGCCTAAAATGGTCTCAAATAATAGGGTAAGAATCCCTGATGATGAATTCGTGGTGAAATTGAATTCTGTTCGTGGGGCCGTCCGGCTGTTAGGACGATAAGTTCTAATATCTGCATGCATATAACAACGTGTTTATGTTGCATATAATCCGGTCTCTATTCATTATAATATAACCAAGATAACCTAGTTCAATCGTCCATTCAAGATCGTAACAGATTCATAATGTTTTGTTTACATTATTATGTATGCTCCAGCACAGGAAATGATGTCATCCTCTGTAATTCCGTAAGTGATACTGATCGGAATATTGTACATCGAGTGGATAAGATTATTAAATACGTTTGCGACAAACTTGTTCGCAAATAAGCAATTATATTTTCGATTAAATTAACCATTAACATGCTTTTACTGTTTATGAGTTGCATTATCAATCAAAAGTTTTTAGTTTTTGGTAAGGTTTTCATGTTTTTCCATGTCATGTGAACAGGGTGGCATACATTTCTATGTGATTAATTTCAGAGCTCTATTATCATTATCAGCAGAGATATGAATTTTTTTCGATATCGCCACTTTTCCAATTTTTGCTTATAAGTCGAAAACAAAGAAGGAAGCCAAAATGAATACTACTCTTGTTAGTTTCTCAGAAAAAGAGATCGAGAAGTGTGTGTACAGGGTGCACATATTTCGATGTTTTAGCACTACAACTTTTAAACCAGAGGAGATAGACAAATCTGATAGCCACTTCTCGATCTCTTTTTTGAGAAACTAACAAGAGTAGTATTCATTTTTGGCTACCTTCTTTGGTTTTCGAGTTATAAGCGAAATTTGGAAAAGTGTCGATATCGAAAACAATTCATATCTCCGCTAATACTGATGATAGAGCTCTGAAATTAAAACATTATACAGGCACTTTTTTACGTAGAATCCAGTGACTGGTTCGTCGTTTTTTTAATGGGAATACTAGATTTTTGTGTCATTTTCTGAAAACTCCATTTTTCTGTTCTCATCAACAGTTGAAACCATCAAAAATATTGAGATTCAAATGATATAGGTTTTGGACGATTTTCTATACCCATATTGATACAAACCATACAATGTTATATATTTTTGAAAGCAGAAAAATTAAGCTTTCAGAAAATGGCACAAAATCTTCCCATTCAAAAAACATAACTTAATTACGAAGCTATGATCCATAGCTTCGTAATTAGAAACGGCGAGAAAAAGACGAACACGCCACTGGATTCTACGTTAAAAAGTGCCTGTTTAATGTTTTAATTTCAGAGCTCTATCATCAGTATTAGCGGAGATATGATTTTTCTCGATATCGACACTCCTTTGGCTTAAAAGTTGTAGTGCAAAAACATCGAAATATGCCCACCCTGTACATCTCAAAATAACAAAGTATTGTGATTTGTGATGCAATAGGGACCTGGTACAAGACAGTAAGGTCCATTTGTCCTCAGCAGCAGCCTGCGTAACTTCAGGACCGTCCAAATTTTCCCACGAATCTAATAATGAATAGAAAGGAAAACCTAATCCGAATAGTGTAGAGTAGTACAGGTAATGCGGCAAGTCCCTGTCCCCATTTATAAAATCTCTAATGATTATTCCTATTCAGTTCCTAAAAATAAACTATGAGCTCAAGGGTGCGGATCTAGCCAATGGCGTCGCGTCCGCAGAAATCACCCCTAAATTGCTCACGCGAGATGCTCCCCTCGTGCTAAAGCTCGGACCCCACTAGGAAATGATATATCTAGCTTTCGCCGTTCTTTTCAAGACTACGAAAGTTGATATCAAGGTGGGAAGCTTCCTGGGAAACAGATAGGAAGTGTTTACCATACAAATTTCTGATATATTGTTAGGGAAGCCACCCCACTGGTTGCTTTCTTCACTTTTATTTCAGCTTTAATTGAATTAGAATCAAGGGAAATGTCATACAAAACAAACTGTGAGAAATCAAAACAATACAGAAGAATTTCTTCGATTATTTCCTTCCAATTAATTTTAACCAACCGCTATCAAGAATTGGTGTGTCAAATATGAATTTTAAGTGAAAATATCACTTAAAATCTGTCAACTTAGCTGTTAGCAGTTTTTCCGGAAAAAATCGAAATTTTTTTTATTAGTTTGACAAGTTGATGGTCTCTATGCTGTGTTCATGTTCTTATTATTTCAATGAAAAAATGTTGTATTGAATTAAAATGTTTATTCAACTCAGGAAATAATTTTACTAAAAATATCAAACAACCAGAATTAGAAGAATTGAAAACTTGAACTTCAAATGAAAAAATGGTAAAAACTATTAGGCAACTTATAATTTTTTCAATGGACTATCTTGAAATGTTATTTGAATATTGAAGTAATTTCATTTAATTATGATTTCCTCGTATCAGATTATTTGAAATATTAGTATATTATGCAACGAGCGTATAATGATGGCTATTATTCTCGAGGTGAAGTTTAGGCTACAAGCCGTAGGCCAGTGGCCCAAATCAAGGCGTGAATAATGGCCATTATACGCGAGTAGCATACTATACTTTATCCACGACTACTGAATATATTTCTTCAAGATTTCAACATTTGGCGACCGCGACAAGACCCTTCTATTAGAAGTGTGGAAAATGTCAAGTTGACACATTTTTGGAGAACTTATCATTGTATACTTTGTAATGAAAATAGCTTTTATTGATGTAATACAAGTAGATTGACAAGGTATAACCATAATTGTTTGTTGGAGCACTTTAGAATACTGAAGAAATAGCAATTTAAAAAATATAATGCACATTAAACCTGAATCTATGAAGCATCTGACAGCAGTGAATAATAACTCATTATTCACTTGTGATTGATGGGTATTATTATGACCGAGCAAATAGACGTTTAATGGATGGGTTATTCAATCATCGTGGATATACTTATTATTATTATAATTCACCCAGGACATGTGTTATTTTGTTTATTCAGTCTTGGGAAACCAGTTTTCAAAAATCTCTTCGAAACCCCAAGGTTCTCTTATTTTGTAAGAAAATGATTCTATAGTCGATTGCACGTGATCGATCTATAGGGTTTTCCAAAAGGTATTATTTTGATATTGGCATTTCTCAATATAGATGATCGGATGTTTACTTCATATAAAGAAGTAGCTATGCCGTTAATAGTGGAAAATAACATCAGGCAAATTACCACCACGACAGGACCATATCCTTTTAATGAAATTTTCCATAAACAAATCGCAAAGTGGCTGCCCTATGTCCTCGATAGCCTCACGAATTCCATCTTTGAGGTCTTGAATCGACGCTGGGCTATTGGCGTAGACCTCCTCTTTCACGTGGCCCCAAAGGAAGAAGTTGTAAGGTGTTGAATCACAAGATCTCGGTGGCCAATTGTGATCACCTCGTCGAGAGATAACACGGTCCGGAAACTTTCCCGCAAAAGATGATCGGCGGCTTGAGTTCTTGTATTAACTAAACTTTATTAGCCTTGAGACTCAAATCTTTATGCAAAATACGGTATAATGACGTTTGTGGAATGCCTAATTCCGAAGAACGACGAGGAATGGACAAACCTGTGTTTTCTTCAACACTTTCGGTTACAGCAGCAATATTCTCGGCTGTTCTTGAGCGACGTGCACGTGTTTTATTCTTCACGTCACTAACTTGTCCCAACAGCTCGAATTTTCCACCAATTTCTTCATTGCGGTCCGACAACTTACTTCACGACGACTCAAAAATGTACGAGTTTTACGAACCATTTCTGCCCAATTTTCACCAATTTCATAGTGAATTTTAATAATTTCAATGCGTTGTTGAAGCGTGTATTGTTCCATTTTTATTAATGGCGTAGTTTCTACATGTCAAATGTCAAAAAATGACAGCTTCAAACGTGACATCTACCGAAATAGCGGGCTGTTCAGAATAACACATCTTATTGGAAAACCTTTTATTTTGTAAGAAAATGATTCTATAGTCGATTGCGCGTGATTGATCTACTTCAAACCCACTAAACACCCGCAATGGATGGATTCCTCATTGTCGCCGGTAGGCACGAGCCATACGCTTTATTTTCCACAATCCCTTCTTTCCCTATTGTCATTTTATTTGCTTCCATTAATGAACACGAACCAACAAAAATCGAGCAGGCAGATGTACCATCCGGTTACCTCCCGCACATCGAGCTCTCGTTTCGTTCAGAAACGACAGCAGACAGCCAACGCTGTGTTAATAACGCAGCTGTTGACACCCCCGTGTAGTCGATGCCCCGCGTATCAAACAAGGGGGTTGATTGGATGCTATTATTTCCACCGATACGATGAATTTCACGAATTTGTTCTGTTTGCTATTTGGTTTATGCAGAATACAGTGGAACTTCCCTATGACGAAAGCGCTAAATCCGCAAAAGAAATTCATATCTGAGCAGTAATTAATAAATATCAGGTAATGGGAATTGTACAGAGAATGAGTGGTCTAATATAGTGTACCTTTTATTGTTTCGTTGAGCTTTCGCAGTATTTCAACTGCTTCTTCAGAACAACATCTATAAAGAATGTATAATAAAAGAATCTAACGAATAACATGAAGTATACTAATCTTTACTAATGTTACCTATTGTTATCTCAGCGAAAAGGAAATAAGATTCTATGAAAGAAAGTTCAGCCAACTGCTTGTAGGCGTAACAAGAAGGTACGCAATTGCATGATCTAATTGCCGAAGCTAGTTTTCGTAGCCGATTAAAATATACAACGCCATATGCGAGGGGGGCAGACATATGGCTTCCACCACTAGGGGTGCAATCCGCTGGGTACCTTCCTCCTTCAAGATGTTAGGATCACTTCACCTGGATTTTACTGTTAATGGAAGTATTCTGCTATTTGTAATTTCAATTGAATACCATTTTGCAAAGAGGTGTTAACTCACTTTCTTTCAAATTTTAGACTATGATTGCAAAAAAAGCTTAACCTTCCGAATCATAAAGGGTTTTCCAAAAAGAGGTGTTATTTTGAATAGCCCGCTATTTCGGTAGATGTCACGTTTGAAGCTGTCATTTTTCGACATTCGACAAGTACAAACTACGCCATTAATAAAAATGGAACGATACATTCTTGAAGAACGCATTGAAAATATTAAAATTCACTATAAAAATGGTGACAATTTGGCAGTAACGGTCGTAAAAGTCGAACATTTTTGGGTCGTCGTGAAGCACCTTGAGGGACCGCAATAAGGAAATTGGTGGAAAAATTCGAGCTCTTGGGACAAGTTAGTGATGTGAAGAATAAAACCCGTGTACGTCGCTCAAGAACAGTCGAGAATATTGCTTCTGTAGCAGACAGTGTTGAAGAAAACCCAGATTTGTTCATTCCTCATCGTTCTTAGGAATTGGGCATTCCACAAACGTCATTACACCGTATTTTGCATGAAGATTTGGGTCTTGAGGCTTATAAAGTTCAGTTAACACAACAACTCAAGCCGGCCGATCATCAACAACGTCGTCTCTTTGCTGATTGGGTCGTTGAAATGCATGAAAATGATCCGGATTTCTATGGAAAAATCATCTTGAGTGATGAGGTCATTCTTTGGAATTATGCATTCCACAAACAGCATTACACCGTATTTTGATCTGGACAACGTTTACTTTCAACAAGACGGCGCTACGTGACACACAAGCAACGAAACCATTGATCTTTTGCAGGAAAAGCTTCCGGACCGTGTTATCTCTCGAAGAGGTAATCACAATTGGCCACCAAGATCTTGTGATTTAACACCTTGCGACTTCTTCCTTTGGGGCCACGTGAAAGAGAAGGTCTACACCAATAGCCCAGCGTCGATTCAAGACCTCAAAGATGGAATTCGTGAGGCTATCGAGGACATAGGGCAGCCACTTTGCGATTTGGTTATGGAAAATTTCATTAAAAGGATATGGTCCTGTAAGCGTGGTCGTGGTGGTCATTTTCCTGATTTTATTTTCCACTACCAACGGCATAACTTCTTCTTTATAATGAAATAAACATCTGATCATTTATATTGCAAAATGGCATTTTTCTTTGAATATCAAAATAACACCCCTTATTGGAAAACCCTTTATTTATTCTTAAAAAACGCAAACACCCTTCACAACGCCATGTGCGAGGGGACAAACATATGGCCACCACGATTTAGGGTGCAATCCGCTATGTACCTTCCTTCTTCAAGATGTTACCTAGCGCGTACTACTACAAGCATCAATGAATTCCTTGAGGAGGCCGCGACGACGCGTGTCGAAACATCTGCCTATCGGGACAACGGCCCCTTTTCCTATGTCAAGACGAATTTCAGAGATCCCCAAAATTCGAAAAGCCATTTTTACCTATGAAATGTCTTACGTCAAAAAGACACAATAACCTGGGGGATTCCGGGTTCGCCCTGTACCGAAAGTTGTTTGTTCTTCCTCTTTTCAGTTTCCTTCGGCAGTAATATTTATTCGTTCTTTTTGTGCTTCTGGATCTTGCTATGGTGACCTAATATTAACGACCTCGGCAGTCAGCTGTTCTTTAAGAAGCGCCCAAACACTAACGATTGTGCTCACGAAAAGGGAGGGAAAGTGAAATGTCGTACGGAACACGTGCCTATACTGCGTTCAGATATTATTGAGCACCAAGTAGGCTATGGAAATTTGACAAATTCCACTGTTGCTTAGTCTGAAAATATGATCTGCGGAGCGAGTAAGATTATCTGTGACGTCATGACATTTGTTGTAGAGTGAAAATAATAAAAGAACGCTCAGGCGCAAAGGCTTGTCAAGTCGAAGGAATTAGTAACCTCAAAATTATTATTTGCTGTCTTTCGCTTTGAAACGGCGTCTCTGCTTTCGCGGTACCACATATTGTAACAACAAAATTAGTTTCATCTCATCTTCGTTATAACATCCAGAACTAAATAACTAACTTAAACTGTCCTAAACTAACTTTTAGGTTGAAATAAATGACATTTGGAAGAGCTCTCGCTTTTGAGCGGGAGCGAATATATCTGATCTTCTTGCTCGCTCTGATAATAAAAGATCACGATGCAGAGTGAAGTGAGCGAAGAGAGCTTAATAAAAGACCAGCTGAGAGCAAGAAGTGCACGCCGAGCAGAATATTCAGACTAAGCATGTGAATAGTCCGTTCACGGAGGGTTGAGCCGTCGGTTGGCCATGACAATTTGACATATTTCACTGTGTATATTAAAATTTTAGGTTATGTTGTTTATTATCCTGTCAGATTGATAAGCATGTTGTCATTATTGCATAGAGTTGTCTGATAACTGGCAAGCTCGTCGGACGAAGCCGGTACATTCGGCAACGTTGACTTTATTTTAAGTTATGACAGCAAATACTGGCAACTTCCGATAAATAAACAAACTCCTACTATGGCGCTCAAACTTTCGTGAACGGACTATATATTCAAATTTTAGGTTATGCTGTTTATTTTCTTGTCAGATTGATACGAATTGTCGTCAATATCACGAAAGAATTGCTTAGATCGTGGAGTTCTCACAATGTTTATTTACATCTGAAAATTGACAAATTGGTAACGCAATTTAGACAGTGCTAAATACCTAACGACAGAAGATTGAAATTTTACATTACAGATTTAGGTCCTACTTGAATTAAATAAAAATATCATTGTTTGAACAATGGAAACTAATGGTATTGTAAATGTATCCAAGAATTATCACTTTCACTAGTCAATAGAAGTGCGAATGAACAGAAAAGAAATGAAAAAAAAATTCTGAAGCAAACATTATGTGACGGACAAAAACACTGTATGCTCAAAACGAATCAAGATATATCTGTAGTAACCAATGGTGGATGCTTTGCATGAAATCTTCTATAAAATCAGTAATCATTATGTTTGTTGATAATGTGTTAATATTGACTTGAGAATATCCTATCGATGAAAAGCTTTGAAGGATTGATTTGTGTTAGTTTATCCTCCTGAAAAAATCTTCGACATTTTCAGTATGAGGCAAAATATTTGATAAGCATATGAGTTATAAACAATGGTAAAAACCTCAATTTGTTTTTCAGCAAACCTGAGTTCTCTAATCTAAACTCGAAAATTTTACGTTATAACAGTAAATACTGCCAACCTCAAATAAATAAACAAAGGCTACATTGTGTTTCTTCGGTAGAACTGTAACCATTTCGAAGAATGTATTCGATGAAATTATGATCTAATTAAATTATGTAAAATAGAATAATTTCCTTTACATTAAATTTACCCATTTTAAAAGCTTATCATAAAAATTAAGAAATGCCGTGAGCAGGAGCTCTCGAGCGCTCGTTCATTTGTGGGGCAATAAGACTAGTAGGTACCTCAAAATTTTGTGTGAGTCGATAACTAAAAATATAAAAATTCTGTGATTCTGATTTCACAATCCTTTTGAAAATTTGCATGATCATTCACTCCTTCTATTTACATCCTCAATCTCGAATTCATTTAAATCGAAAGGTTTTTTATATTAGATTTTTTTATATAACGACAGACTTTTCTATGGTTGAATTAACGCAACTAGAATTGGCATTTTACTGCAGAATTTCAGCTCTATCAAATCGACAAACTAGGAATTATTCGAAAAGTTCATAATTTAGAAAAATTGAGTTTTGTGTATTTGATGATGCGATCCACTTGAAATTTTGCATGCATATTCAGCATATCAATCTCCATTCACAAAATGAGTTTCAATCGAATCGGATATCTTGTTATAGAAATATAAAGACTGTTCTTTTAAATATTCCAATTGAATATATCAAATATCTATTTGTCCCGAATTACAACAAACTGTTATCAAAGCTTAAGATTTGATAATATATGAATATTGATATGTTTTTGGCAATGCATTTCATTTTCTCCATCCATGCAAAAATATTTTTATAACATTTCGCAAGTCCAAAATAATGTTAATTTCTTTATTGAAATATTTATCTCTTTTTGAATTGTTGTCAAATGATAATTTACAGTCTTGGGAGTAGTACCTGAAATTTACCTACAATGTTCCCTAAACCTTCTTAATAGTTATGCCTTTTTGACAACCAAATGAAGGATCTTATCCTTTTGTCAAAGTATAAATCTGTCATCACTAGAGACCGGATTATATGCAACATAAAAACGTTGTTATATGCATGCAAATATGCATAAAAAATGCTTGAAATATGCACGAAAATAGGCAAATATGCACGAAAATTTGCAGAATATGCAATATTGAATAATGACCTTTGGGAACTCAAAAAAAAAGAAAAGTAATTTTCATTTCAAAATCAACATATCAATAACTCTTAATAATATGGTATTAAATTTAATTTAATGTTTTTTAAACGTTTACAATTAAATATTGTTCCAAATGTTCAATTGTTAAATTTTGAATATTTTTGTATGTGGAAAAGGTTCGCTCCACATCCATGGACGTAACTGGGGAGAATTTGAACCTTGGTGCTATGTTCTCCTTATAGTTTCAGGTAAAACTTCTGCCGTCCCATTAATAAAACTCTCGATAAGAGACAAATCTTTATGGATTTCCTCTCAATATCTTTTTCAAACTTTTCTTGAAGTTTATCTGGAAATGCCAATGGCAACGTGAAGTTCATTTGGCGTATTTCACTCATTATTTGGATTCTTTCGTAGCGCTGGGCCACTAATACTGCGTTCCAAAATGCGTCGAAAGTGATATACAAATCTGACCAAAGTCACAATTGTTAGTAAGTATTATTCCCCAATAGACCTCATATTTTATGTGATTTGGTAGGATTCAGCCCTTTATCGCATTTCCGAACGCAGGGAAGAAAATACACTACTGGAAAAAATTGAAGGATCAAAAAAAAATTCCAATTTTTTCGGCCATTTTCAACATGCCGTAACTTTGAGAGGAATGGTCGTACAAGGAATTTAAAAAAAGGAAATTGTAGCTCCAAGTGTCTAGTTTTTGGATTAGAACTTCTAAAATTTTAAATTTCAGTTGTTTTCGAGTACCTAATGATAAAAAAATCAGCAACAAGAAAATTCTCAAAATTTCACCACTTTTTTTTATTGTCTACGAACATGGAAATTTTATTTTTGTATAATCGTTATAATGATGGGATACTTTGTTCATTCAGCTTCAATTTATTTTTATTAGCGGTCTTCAAATGGAAAAGGATCCATTTGTCTTTGATTATCGATTTCTCAGCAACCAATGATCGCACAGAAAATTGAAGGAGAGTTTTCAAGATCTTAAATGAACTCCGATTAATGAACAACCATTGCTTATTCATAGAAATTTTTTTTTCTTCATGTCGCATCAATATAAAAATTTAACAAAAAAAGGGCTTTCGGTGGTTTCTTGGAAAATCTACCGCTGGATCGAGAATGTTGGGGAAACCAATAATGTTGAGTGTGACTTTCACAGTTCAATATGTTGATAAAATCCTTACGAAGATTCAATTAATCCAGCGAGCCGTTTTTTTGTTTGACTGGATTGAATTTTCGAAAAAATAGGGATCACGTTTTTTGCTCTGAGAAGCTCATAATCTTTAAAAAAGGCAAAAAAAATTTTCTCGAGCTTTTTCCACATTTTAATTGCGGATAGTACATAAATTTCAAAAAAGGAAAATAAAATAAACTAACAAATAAAATTTTTATTAATTTAATAACAGGTAAAACATGGATCCTTTCCATTTGAAGACCGATATCTCGGCGAGAAGTGGGACGTATTGAGGTCAATAAAAAATAAATAAAGCTGAATTAACAAAATATCCAATCATTATAACTATTATGCAAAAATAAAATTTCCACGCTCGTAGACAAGAAAAAAGTGGTAAAATTTTGAGAATTTTTCTGTTGCTGATTTTTCTATCTTGAAAACCACTGAAACTTGAATTTTTTGAAGTTATAATCCAAAAACTAGACACTTGGAGCTACAATTTCCTTTTTTTAAATTCCTTGTACGACCATTCCTCTCAAAGTTACGGCATGTCGAATATTGCCGAAAATTTGGAATTTTTTTTGATCCTTTAATTTTTTCCAGTAGTGTATGTACCGAAAATATGCATAATAACTGGATCTTAGCTAAAATAGGTATGCAACTCGGTATGCAAATACCGCTGAAGATGTCTTAAAGCCAAGTCAGTGGTTGTATGGGTGATCATTATGTAAATGAAGAAATGTGGAATGAGAAACATTACAGAACTAACTACATACATCGTTAAAATTCATCATGAAATGAAGTTAAGTGTTATAAACATTACAAATTTCACCTACTTTCATCTGAACCTTGATCCCAATAATCTTGAAGAACACTGACAAAACGCTTCCTATTAATATTTCCTATCAAACCTAGCGAACTATTCAAACATAGAAACATTACAGCATAAAACGAAGAATGTGGAAGTTAACCCTTTGAGCCCTGGTAGTTCCACCATGGAACCACATTTTTTAAAAATTTCTGGTTATGTCCTACTTAGCGATAGTTGGTACCACATAGAATCTGAATATTCTATAGAGCCATCTCTTAGCCTAGGCAGTGACTAGCATTTCAAATAAACTTAGGGTAATTATCTGTAAACTCATTTCCATCAGCTGTTTGACGATTTCTTACCTCATTTTGAGAGTTACTTTGAAATCAATGTAATTTGTTCTTTTGAATAATGTCAGGTAAGTGCTTTTTATATATATGGATGGCTAATGTATGAAGATGATATAAATACATTCTCTGATATAGTCTTGTGTTATTTAGATTTAATTTCGTACGAGGAAAGTGGGAGGTTCCAATTGGAACCACTAGGAAAATGGACAACTTCAAAAATTCATCTTTGTAATTCTATTCTTCGCAGAGGAAAGGAAAAACTGCTTTATTGATCAGAAAAATTTGACGTCAGACGAGGCCATTCATCTGAAATTCTCTCTGACAACTAGTCTGTCACATCTGGAGCCCCATTGGATAATGATCTCGAAGAAAATTTCGTTGGAAAATATCAGATAGGCGATAAATATGACTTCTCGCCGATTTGTGATGAATTGATAGACGATCTGCATAACGAAGACCGACGGTACGTAAAAAGTGACGAAGAGCCAGTAAAGAGATTCAAAATCACCGTACATATGGAGAAAAACTGGATAAATGTGCACATATGCCAATTCACGGCAACAAAACGAGATGTGCACATTGCAGTACACGTGCAAAACCTCACAGAACACGTTGGCATTGTTCCACTTGCTCTGTTGGACTTTGTTTGACTCAAAAATCGAATTGCTTTATGAAATTTCATAAAAACTAAATGTCGATTTGAATTACAGAAATGTTGCTATGTTCCTGGTGTTCCAAATGGAACCACATATTTTTGTGAAAATTTCCAAATAAATATTGAAAAAAATTATGCAGTGCATCTTTTGAACACCTAATGAGTCACATTTTAGAGAGAGAAATTCGTATCGAAAAAAAATTAATTTCGGGCTCAAAGGGTTAAGATCCGCGGAATTTACGACTATGATTACAGATTACATCATAACCGTCAATATTCAACGTACTCGTATTCAAATCGCATTTTTTCGACCAATCATAAGAATGAACCGGACTGTGCGCCAATGAATTCGAAGTTCTTCACGGCAGTTTCAAGCAGTGACGTTCCGGCTGTCACAATTGTAACATTCGTGTTACATTTCAGACCTGTTGTTACAATTCTGAAATTAGGCAAAGTGATACAATTCTCGCTAAATATGTAATTAATTTGAGTAGTTGCAGGTAGATTCAACATAGAATAAATGCGTTTCTTTACTGAAAATAGAAAATTCGCATGTAGTGTACTAAAAAAAAATTAAGATAAGCCTTGAGCAGATGCTTTTGAGCGCCCGTTCATTGGTGGAGCAATAAATATATTACAACAAAGTTTTTGTAGAGGTCGATTGATACTAAATATATAAATGCAAGATCTCAACAAGATCGGAACAATATTCTGGAAATCATTCGAAAACTGAAATACAGTGGAATTTCCCTATAACGAATATCGTACAAGACATTGCACCTTGAATCAAAATTCCATGTTAAAAACTCCCTCTAAAACGAAGTAAATTCTCCCTATAACGAAATATCCAAAGAACATCACTCTTTAAATGGGAATTGGTAAGAAGGTATAAGAGTGGGTTTTTTCCGAAATTTTTCCGGACGTACGTAATAAATCCCGACCTTAAACTAAATCATTACGGAGGCCAGAGAGAACCTTCTGAAACAGTTTTAAATACACCCCAGGCTGTTTGGTTTCAATCTAACCATTACGCTAGTGTGAAAAGTTGTGCGAAAATGTCTAAAAGCAAGTGCTTAAGTTCGAATGATAAACTTAAAATTATCAGTGAAGTCGACCGCGACATTGCCGACATTAGAAAAAAATTTTCTGTACAACGAAATTTCTTTATAACGAATTTTTTTTGCGAATTTAGCGCTTTCGTTATAGGGAAGTTCCACTGTAGTTGCAGGTAGATTCCACATAGAATAATTGCGTTTCTTTACTGAAAAAAGACTTATTCGCATGTGGTGTACTGGAAAATATTAGAGATAAGCCTTGAGCAGATGCTTTTAAGCGCTCGTTCATTGGTGGAACAATAAATCTATTACAACCAAAGTTTTGTATAGGGCGATTGATACCAAATATACAGTGTGTTTGGTCATATCCTTGCGTGTTAAATTATAGAAAAAAAAATTATACTTCAATGTGCTAGTTCTTGTACTATTGCGGATTTACTAAGAAAATCAGTACATTTTTTCACTAATTTTTTTTTTAAGAATTTTTTTATGGCATTTTCAAGTTCAATGTTTTCATATTGTTCTACTTTAATGAAAAGTTGTAGTATCATCTTTCAAAAAACATTTTTTTCACATCTATAGGACCTTTATGTCCAAAAAAATCATATTATTTGGAAGGGTCAACTAAAATAAAAAAGTAAATTTAAAATGGGGTCACTCCAAAATGAGGGGGAAAACTCCCCAATGTGGGTGTTTTTGTCGATAAAATTAGGTATAGTTGATGCCCTTAAATTATCGCTAAGTCATGACCAACACACTGTATAAATGCTCCTCACGATCGGAATCATATTCTGGAAATCATTCGAAAACTGCAATACAGTGGAACTTCCCTATAACGAAAGCGCTAAATTCGCAAAAAAATTCGTTATAAAGAAACTTCGTTTACAGAAAATGTCGCGGTTGACTTCACTGATAAATTTAAGTTTATCATTCAAACTTAAGCACTAGCTTTTAGATATTTTCGCACAACTTTTCACACTAGCTTAATGGTTGAAAGCAAACAGCCAGGGTTCTCTCTGCCCTCCGTAAAGTTTAAGGTCGGGATTTATTACGTACGTCCGGAAAAATTTCGGAAAAAACCCACCCTTATACCTTCTTACCAATACTCATTCAAAGAGTGTTGTTCTTTGAATATTTCGTTATAGAGAGAATTACCTTCGTTTTAGAGGGTATTTTCAACATGGAATTTGGATTCAAGGTATAATGTCTTGTACGAAATTCGTTATAGGAAAGTTCCACGTATATGTAAACTTACAATTGAAAAAGTTGAATTCTATGGTTCTGATCATGCGATTTTCTTGAAATTTTGCATGAATATTCAGTATATCTAGCTTCATACAAAAAATGAATTTCACACTCGAATCGGATATCTTGTTATGGAAATATGGAGATTCTTCTGTTCAATATTTCAATTGAATTTTCTATGTTTCAGATAATGCGATCTTCTTGAAATTTTTCGTGAACGTTCAGTATATCAATCTTCACTTACAAAATAAATTTCACTCGAATCGGATATCTTGTTATGGAAATATGAAGTTTCTTTTTTTCAATATTCCAATTGAATTTTCTATGGTTGTGTACACACTATGGCCCCAAAATTTTGCATGAGGCTCATCATGAACATCTCGCATGTGACCGTAAAATTTAATTTCGATTGGTTGTGTTTTGTCTGAGATATTGAGGAACAAAAATTTTGAATAGCCATATTTTATGGAACACCCTGTACGATTTGGCTGGTTAACGAACTTAACCGAGGCATTTGGGAACCGAACTCATCCTGAAAATCTCAAGCCTCCAGGACAATCCCTTCGAAAATTATCGTGCTAACGGACGGACTGCCCCCTAGACAGAATTATGTATATTTGACCATGGATTCGTCATCAGGGAGTCGAACATTACCGTTTTTAGACCATTTTCGGCTCAAAATTAAAAAATAACAGACGATATAGAGCTTGTTCAAGTAGAACGAGAGCTCAAAAATGAAAAATTTCAGCACGATCGAAATTATACTCTGGAAATCATTCAAAAAATTAAATATGTGAAAATCGATAATTGAAAATATCAACATTCTATTGATATGATTCCACAATCCCCTAGAAAAGTTTTTAATGAAAAAATTAAAAAAATTTCGATATAACAATAAACTTTCTATGCTAGTGATGTTACGAAATGTTACAATTTGTAACACTGGTGTGTTACAATTCATGGAAGGTCAAGAACAACACTGGTTTCAAATATGAATGAAAAGACTACAACTACAAACCGGATTCTTACGTAATATTTAAATTGTTCCGTCTTGGAACTTTGGCATTGATATCTTGTGTTACTGTGGTCATCCTATTGTTTATTGAGATATTCAGAATTAAATCAGTCAAGACTTCTACATAGAAGAGTCAGAGATATTATTTTCATATGAGAGATCCACCTCAATATTTCTCAATACTTTTAGTAAGCAGAGTGATAATATTACGACTAGATTACTCATTTAACAAAATGAAGTAGCTCAAATAGTACCCAATTATATTTTCACACAAAAAAGTCATGATAATACACGAATATCTACGTGCAATAAATTAGAAAGTGTTCATCCAAACCAAGAAATTGTCAATAGCAACTCGGAATTTTAAGCTTCATTTTAGTATGTAATCCTTTCATATGCTGTTTCTTGCTCCACAATAAAGTTAGAATATGCAATAAAGTTATCAACTTAGAGGGTACCTATTTGTGCATTGACCTCGCTTGTTTATCAGTGTGAGTAATTGCAAGAAATACTACTAGAATCATAACCCAGGTATCGATCGACTACTTCAAAACAAACTCAAATCGAAAAGTTTCGAGGAGGCCAGCAATACATTAGTCAATGAAATACTCTACAATACTTCCGAAATATTCGACTGTAATTTGAATTTTCCGTTCATTTCTATCCAGTTGTTTACACTGGTAATCTTTAGATTTTTAAAGAGCTCTAATTCTAACCTCTTCTCTACCTCCCGTGAAGCTGTCATGTAATAGCGGATATTAATTGCTCTATATTTATCAGAAAAGTACATCCAAACTAGAGTTATCTTATGTGACCTAATATTGTAATGTCTGATGAACTGTTGAAATCCGTTGTTTACATAGGCAATTTCAATTTGAACAGTATGAAAAGTCGAAGTCAGAAAGATGGCGCCAACTGTAAGAAAATTTTCGAAACAAAACACTAAAGATTCAATGAATTTCAGTCTACTTGATGCATAATCGTTTTAAAACATAACAAATAAGTAAATAAAACTATGACAGATTTCAATTCACCGAAAGAGTTGTTTCAGGCACTTTCAAAAGAATATAGTTACTACTGGATAAATAATTTTCTAACTCACATTTCCACCCCAGTGATGTTTGAATAATTATAGTGAGCCATATCCTAGGAAAAGCCCCGTGGGGCCACTAACACTTATACACAAAAAATTTTCTCAACACTCAAAAACACAGTGACTGCACTAGACGTCTAAACAGTTGAAAATTCGAACGAGGAAGATCGTTTGTTTCGTTACGTTTTGACAGATGCCTGAGTGTTGGAGAGGACGCATGCGCAACCAATAGGGATGGATTACGACTGACAGGTAACAGCGAAAGGCAGTGGCGCATCGACGAATCGGTACCGCGCCAGGTAATGACCCTCAGATGAATAAAAAATTTAAGATGAGCACTGAGCAGAAGCTAAGAAGTTGGGCGCTCGTTCATTGGAGGAGCAATACAGCTATCACCTCAAAATTTTGTATAGGACTTGGAATTGATACTGAATATACAGGGTGTCTACTTTTAAAGTGGACAAACTCCGAGGGGTGATTATACAAGTGATTTGCAACAAAAAATATCATATAACACATGGTCGAAATGTTGACGGTTATTATTCAATTTAACATTTCTTTATTTCACTAAATTTCCTATATTTTGGAGCCCTCCGTGAATGAGTCTCAAACTAATTTTACGGAAATCATCAATTTATCTTTCATCTGTAGATGCTCAGACCAAACTTACATTTACTAGGTGGTAAAAGAATAATTCACGAAATCAGGTGTGATTAATTTATGAAAAAACACGTATGGCAGAGAAAAAACACTCATGCGACTATTTTTTCTCATTTCCAACATTAGTTAATATGAGGTTGGCAGTAATGAGAGGAGATCTTTTCGGACCAGTTATGGCTACCGATCACTTTAATGATAAAGAATTCATCAGATCAATCCAGAGCAACTTGACAGACATATTCGATGAAATGCACCTGTCTAACATAGTCCGGTCTATTTAGACCAAAAAATGAGAGTGAAGTTACATAAAGTCCCAACAAGCTGAATTTCTGTGAAGTTGTTCAAAACATAATTATAAACAATGTCTAAAAGTTCCTCATCATTCCCCTGTGAGGAAAAAATTTTATTCGAGGTCAAATGTCAAAAAAATTAGTTTTTCGCGATTTTCAGCAAAACGGTAAGTTTTATCATAAAAGTACTTCAGACAAAAATTGTAGATCATAAAATTATCTATAAAAAATGTATCAATACTTTTTTTCTTACGAGCCACCGTTTCTGAGATATAACGATTCAAAAAGTTATAACTACGCGCTAAGTACACTACCTCATAGGTGGCGTGGAAACGTGTGCATATTATGACGATAACGACTTTTATAACTTTTTGAATCATTATATCTCAGAAACGGTGGCTCGTAGGAAAAAAAATATTGATACATTTTTTATAGATAATTTTATGATCTACAATTTTTGTCTGAGGTACTTTTATGATAAAACTCACCGTTTTGCTGAAAATCGCGAAAAACTCATTTTTTTGACATTTGACCTCGAATAAAATTTTTTCCTCACAGGGGAATGATGAGGAACTTTTAGACATTGTTTATAATTATGTTTTGAACAACTTCACAGAAATTCAGCTTGTTGGGACTTTATGTAACTGCGAATGTCTAAATAGACCGGACTAACAGATAAAATGTCTAGTTTCAAATGAATGGCTGCCCAGCACATAATATTCGAAATGTGAAGATCTATTTAATAAATAAGTTGCCATACAATGCATTGGAAGATACGGTCAGATGGCCACCGAAGAGCCCCGATCTCACGCGTTTGGATTTTTATGTCTAGAATACTTCGAAAGAAAAAGTATATCTAATTCGCTTTTCAGACTCGGAAGGATCTCATCAACAGAATGAAATTGTGTTGTCCAGAAATGCGTCAGAAACGCTATGAATTTTGTAGAGTTCTAGATTCAGTACGAAAGCATTGTGTCAAATGTATTGAATAAGGAGGTTAATTTCTTCGTTATTATTTCGATTCAAGGTGAATTGATGATTTTCAAAACTACATTAAAATTCGATCACGAAGAGCTTCGAAGTAGAGCAAATTTAGGTTCGGAATTTTTGGACTTTTTCGTTGTTATCATAATATTATAGCGGAGAATGAGCAGCTAGCACATAAGTTGATATGTCATTCGAAAGTAAACTAAATGTGGTAATATTTACTGAATAATTAATAATATTTCATCGAAAAAACCATTGGAAAATAGGACTTATTTTGTTAACCTCAGAATCGTGATATTCTTTTCCTTACCACTCCTGCAATAAGAGAGTTTTCTGCATACAGACTCTCTCATCTTGTAGCAAATTTAGTGCCCTTTCCGTTTGTGTTATCAAATTTGATGAGACTACAAGGAAAACTGAAAAATTATCATTTTAGTGGAAAAACTCGAAATATTTCGTGAAATTAAGAAATGTTAAATTGAAGAATAACCGTCAACATTTGGACCATATGTTATATGACATTTTTTGTTGCAAATCACTTGTAGAATCACCCCTCAAAGTTCGTCCACTTTGAAAGTAGACAACCTGTATAAATGCAAATTATCCTAGCACAGTCGGAATTATATTCTGGAAATAAATATATAAAATACCTATAATCCGTTCACGAAAGTTTGAGCGCATAGTAGGCATTTGTTTATTTATCTAAAGTTGGCAGTATTTGCTGTCATAACGTAAAATAAAGTCAACGTTGCCGAATGTACCCGGCCTGGTCCGACGAACTTGTGAGTTATCAGATAACTCTCTGCAATATTGACAACATTGTGTATCAATCTGACAAGAAAATTAACAACATAACCTAAAATTTCAATACACACAGTGAAATATGCCAAATTTCCATGGCCAACCGACGGCTCAACCTTTCGTGAACGGACTACATGTAAAAAGTCGGTAACTAAAAATATCGAAATACTATGGTTCTGATTTTACAATCCTCTTAAAAATTTGCATGATCATTCACATCGTCAATTTACATCCTCAAACTCGATTCTATTTCAATCGAAAGGTATTTCATGGCAATACTAGAATGTTTTATACAGGGTGTCCCGGATAAGGTGGGAAACATTTTAATGGGAGATTAGATTAGATTCTGAGATACAGGGTGTTTTTTAAATTTGAATGGAAATTAAAACCACTGTATCTCCTGAACGAAATTACCGATTCATCCGAAATTTAGAATGAAGACAGCTTTCATGGGGTTCTAGAAAACTGCTATCAGATATCATTCGATTTGCAGGACCGTATCACATAAATTTGGACAGTTCTGAAAAATTCGCGAAATCACCCTGTATAATAACAGAGATGCCTCAATCTGTGTCCAGTCGATTTGGAAGTAATCAAATAAGTATTCCATTATATGTAATTATCTTAGATGAAATAGCATACTTTTTATTATTTGTCGCAAGTAAAAACTTACTAGTCTCATCTTAAATTATGTGGTGATCACGAAAATAATTTTGAATTTGAAAAAATGTAAGAAAAGAAAAGTTTTGAGCACTCGTTCATTGGTGGAGCAATAAGACTATTACCTGAAACTTTTATATGGGACTTGAGATTGATACCAAATATGCAGAATCTCAGCACAATCGGAATAATATTCTGGAAATAATTCAAAAAATTCAATATGTTAAAAATAAATAATTGAAAAAATTGAATTCTATGGTTCTGATGGTGTGATCCTTTTGAAATATTGTAGGAACATTCAGTATATCAGTCTTGATTCACAAAATAAATTTCACTCGAATCGGATATCCTGTTATGGAAATATAGAGATTATTCTCTTCAATATTCCAATTGAATTTTCTATGGTTCTGTTTACACTATGGCCACAAAATTTTGCATGATGCTTATTATGAGCATCTTGCATGTGGCTTTAACATTTAATTTCGATTGGTTTCGTTTTGTCTGGGATATTGACGAACAAAAATTTTGAATGGCCATATTTTATGGAACACCCTGTACGAGTACGATTTAGCTGGTTAACGAACTCAACTGAGCCATTTGGGAACCGAACTCACCCTGAAAATTTCAAGTCTCTGGGACGATCCCTTCGAAAGTTATCGTGCTAACGGACGGCTGGACGGCCTGCCCCACGGACAGAATTGAATTTGACCACGGATTTGTCATCAGGGAGTCGAACCCTATCGTTCGAGATCAGTTTCGACTCGAAATTCGAAAACTACTCGTTTAAGTAGAACGAGCGCTCAAAAAAGCATTACCGTACCGATTTTTTCCACCAAATTTATTCGGACAGAAGTCCGTACGGACGCCACTGGTGAAAATTAAGAATAAATTTGAACTGAAAAAATGAGTTTTGTTGCGTACTCAAAACCCAACTAAACGCAATGGAAAATCGTGAAAGGTGTCGAAAATATTTTCAAAAAACAAATTTTTTCTTTGAATTCAACACCCTGTATCTCAGAAACAATACGTTAGACACCCATTGTCCAAAGGAACTCTATGGCCTAAAAACATATGAGGATTAATATTCCGAATTTACAGTACCTCATTTTGAAACACCCTGTATATTGAATTTATTCGGTGAGGTCAACACCCGGATAGGTGGACGCTGGTTAGATTTTTAGCATTGGGGAAGCTTAATGATTTTAGATTGAATTTGGCTGCCGACTGCTATGGCCAAGATCTCTTCAATTTCAGTCTGTTCCCAAAATTAATGCCTTTTACCCTTGTTTATGATAATAAATGTTATCCTGAAAACTTGATTCTTGATCTGTCAAGTGAAAATTCATAACCACAGAATTCGATCATCATCTATGGTGCTAGTTGTGTAAATTTCATAGGTTTGTTCCAACTCAAGAATTGACCGTACAATGATCGTCAGGATTCTGCGCAATAGATAAAAATGTGTTCCAACTGAAATGTATCGTTTGAGAACGGTTTCGTTTTGTTCCATCCTGCTTCGGGACCGTGAGTGGAACGGTTTTGTGATCGTCATTTCGATCCCTGGTCTGGAGCAAGTACTGTTTGGACGGTTCTTGTACGGTCAAAGTTTAGACGTGCGCATAAGATCGATTACTAACAGTTTCGTGACCGTCAAATTACCGTACAAAAGTCAGCTGTTGGAACAAACCTCATAAATAAGTTGAAGTTTTGTTCGTTAGTAGGTGTAACTTGTTTGTTCATTTGTGTTCAGATAAAAATATTTCATTGTGTAGATAGCCAACTGTTTACTACCAGAATGTCCAAGACGAACGATAGAAGTATAAATTATCAAACTTACAAATTAGTTATAGTTGGCGGAGGAGGTGTTGGTAAATCTGCCATAACTTTACAGTTTATACAAGTATGTATTTTCTTATTATCAGAATCTTTCTTGAAAGGGTAACTTATAATTGTAGTTTCCTAACTATAAGTTTATGGTGATACGAGTTCCCATATACATTTATTAAATATTATGTTGAATTGAACATTTGCTGATTGAAGGAGACAAATAATTTCACTTCCCTATAAGGAGTGAAGTATTCTCAACCTTGTACTCTTAGATCCTACACAATTCTTCAGTTACTTCTTTTTTCAGAGTTATTTTGTGACAGACTATGACCCTACAATTGAAGATTCTTATACAAAACAATGTGTTATTGATGAAATCCCAGCAAAACTTGACAGTATGTAAACATTTACCTTATTCCTTAGTTGTTTTATTAATCTTGTAATAATACTTTCAGTTCTCGATACTGCTGGACAAGAGGAATTTAGTGCAATGAGAGAACAGTATATGAGGTCTGGTGAGGGGTTCCTTCTAGTTTTCTCTGTTACTGAAAGATCCAGTTTTGATGAAATTTATAAATTCCATAAACAGATTCTGCGAGTGAAAGACAGAGATGAATTTCCTATGTTGATGGTTGGAAATAAGGTAAAATTCCGCTTTTTATTTAGGAATATTTTATTTGTTGTTAATTGCCTGGTTTCTTACCTAAAGAGTATTTCACAGCTAGTTTGTCTGATTGCTACAGTTTCAGACAATTCATTATACCTATCTTGACTCCAATCACACCTGTAAGGTTATTTCTGTTCCTATGATCAATTTCAAGCGGATATCCGGTTATCATTTTGGTTAACCAATTGCATTCGAGCGGTTTTGGTTATTTTTGGTTCAAAGTAATGACGTCATGAATTAGCCCTTCGACGTCATTGGTTTGAACTGCAAATGACCAGACTCAAGAGCTGGGTTTAAACTTCTGGTTATTAGAAAAGTAGGGTTGTATGTGGCAAATTTCAAAAGTTGTTGACTGACAAAGCATGCTTGAAGAAGATTATGTATTTGTGAGCTAAGCCACATTATGATTTATATTGAGAAAACTATTTCAACAATTTCAATTATTGGCTTAGTTTCATTCATTTAGGAATTAAACTTATCTATTAAAATCTCTAAGTTAGGTTCGGAAATTAACGCATCCAAAAGCTTCTGACTTGTTAATACATATTATAATAGAATTGTCTGAAATTCTGAAAGATTGCTGATATTGTTTGGGTATAACAAAACATTCTTTCTTCACTTGGATAATGGGAAAAGCTTTGTGTTACAATGAATCGCACTTGACTTTAGGAAAAATTATGCATTGGTGTTTAAGTTTAATTAACAAACGTTACTGTGTGAGATGTAGCCAAATACGGCAGCGATATCAATACATGTTAATTAAAATCTATTTGATAGTGTCCTCCTGTATATTTTTATGCAATATTTTCTCTTCGAATTATTTGTCAGAACAAAAAAACTTTTTTTTTCAAGCGGAACATTCCAAAAAACATAATTATGTTACATTGAATCCACTTTTCAAACATCAATAATTTAGGATGCATGAAGTTGAACTTGAAAAGCATAATAATTTACATTTGCAAATCGAATTTTGTATTTATTGCATAAAACATAAATACATTATATGCTTAGTCTGAAAATATGATCTGCGGAGCGAGCAAGATTATCTGTGACGTCAAGACATTTGTTGTAGAGTGAAAATAATAAAAGAACGCTCAGGCGCAAGGGCTTGTCAAGTCCAAGAATTCGTAACCTCAAAATAATTATTTGCTGTCTTTCGCTCTGAAACAGTATCTCTGCTTTCGCGATACCACATATTGTAACAACAAAATTAGTTTCATCTTTCGTTGAAACATCCCGAACATAAATAACTAACCTAAACTAACTTTTAGGTTAGAAATAAAATGACATTTGGAAGAGCTCTCGCTTTTGAGCGGGAGCGAATATATCTGATCTTCTTGCTCGCTCTGATAAAAGATCACGATGCAGAGTGAAGTGAGCAAAGAGAGCTTAATAAAAGACCAGCTGAGCGCAAGAAGTGCACGCCGAGCAGAATATTCAGACTAAGCAATAAATGGAACCTATAAATTGACATTTGACAAATAACCAGAAATCGCATTCAAGTGATGAGAGCAGAGGGCCAGTTATTTGTTTTAGGACAAATTATTATTGGTTATCCGCTTAAAATTGATTTTGGCATATTCCACTGTGTGTATAATAAAATCTTAGGTTATGTTGTTTATTTTCTTGTCAGAATTACGTTTCTACACACAGAGTTTCATCTTTCAATGTAGAAAGTTTTTGGCAGACCTTACTTAAACCATTTCTATTATACAGGGTGTCCGGGGAATAACTGTACATACTCTTACCAGAGATAGAGTTGCACTAGCTGACTACTGATTGACTATTTAAAATTAATTTCTGGGTCTCCCTAGAAAACTACAGGGTGTTTTTTCAACTTCATGGAAATACTTAGACCATCATAAAATCCAAACTTATTGACGGATATTATTGAAACTTGGGGGGTTTTTGGCACATGCTAAGGTCGAGTCAGAAATACATCAATTATTTCATTATTCCAGGGCCGGACTCATTAATCTTCATTTAAAGTGTTCAGGGTAAAAAAACACTTTGTATTTCGAATTACGAATAATTGATTCACTTTTTAGAAAGAAGCTAAATTATGCTTCAATTTGTGGTATCGCTTAAAGTTGTCACATCCACAATTATTTTTTTATGAATTTTTGAATTTGGAAAAAGTTCGAAAAATTGAATTTATTTACCTGAACAGGACTTAGTCACCTTGTGGAGGTCGAAAATAAATAATAAATTTTCTTTAAAAAGTCACTGAAAGTGAGAAAGACTTTAATAATTTGTTGATATACTGGGTGGCCACCCTGGACGCGGATCTCATGGCGATGAAGTGAATAACGGTATATTGCTAAAAAAATGATTGGCGACATGTATAGGGTATACATAAGCATATTTCAAAATTATTGGTATGTATACCGGGTGTTTGACAACAAAGATATAGATCAAAGTAACACTTCTTCCAATGAACACCCGGTATAATAATAGTTTTGAAATATGTTTATGTATACCCTATACATGTGGCCAATCATTTTTTTTCGCAATATACCGTTATTCACTTCATCGCCATGAGATCCGCGTCTAGGGTGGCCACCCAGTATATCAACAAATTATTATAGTCTTTCTCACTTTCAGTGACTTTTTAAAGAAAATTTATTATTTATTTTCGACCTCCACAAGGTGACTAAGTCCTGTTCAGGTAAATAAATTCAATTTTTCGACCTTTTTCCAAATTCAAAAATTCATAAAAAAATAATTGTGGATGTGACAACTTTAAGCGATACCACAAATTGAAGCATAATTTAGCTTCTTTCTAAAAAGTGAATCAATTATTCGTAATTCGAAATACAAAGTGTTTGTTTCACCCTGAACACTTTAAATGAAGATTAATGAGTCCGGCCCTGAAATAATAAAATAGTTGATATATTTCTGACTTGACCTTAGCATGTGCCAAAAACCCCCCAAGTTTAAATAATATACGTCAATAAGTTTGGATTTTATGATGGTTTAAGTATTTCCATGAAGTTGAAAAAACACCCTGTAGTTTTCTAGGGAGACCCAGAAATTAATTTTAAATAGTCAATCAGTAGTCAGCTAGTGCAACTCTATCTCTGGTAAGAGTATGTACAGTTATTCCCCGGACACCCTGTATATCTAGTTAGTTGCTAGATTTTTCTATCACCAACAAAATAAAGCATAGCTACTGACCAATAATATTTGTGGTACCTGCCATTCTTAGTACGAGTCCACAACGGCGCACCGACCCTAGCGATGTCGATATTTGAAGTTTGTGACGAGGTAAATATGTCATATGATGACATCGCGGTGCGTTGGTCTAGGGTCGGTGCGCCGTTGTGGACTCGCACTTACATTTCAAATATACTGTTATTGATGAACTAACAAAATTGACCCAAATGAAAACTGAATCTTTAATATAGTCATTTCCGAACATCTTCAACAGGTTGATCTAGAACACCAAAGAACAGTGTATCAGGAAGAAGCACAACAATTAGCTAGGCAACTTAAAATACCCTACATAGAATGCAGTGCCAAAATGAAGATGAACGTTGATAACGCTTTCTATGAACTAGTCAGGGTTGTGAGAAAGTTTCAGATATCTGAAAGGCCACCTCTTAAACCAAGTTACATGAAAAGAAATAAAAAGAAGTGCTGCCTTCTTTAAAGAGATTAAATTTATTGAAAATGACATCACAACTATCTGTTATAATAGTATATTATTCACGACTATTGTATAATCTATCCATTATACATCTGTTTGCTCGGCCATAATAATACCCATTAATCACAAGTGAATAGTGAGTTAACTCACTGGGTACGTTCAGAAGCACTCAACTGTTGGCAACAGTTGAGAAAGCGATAGCGTTCAGCAAATCGCTGACAATCGATGTTTCTCAGCAGATGTCGATTTCTGGCAGCGGTAAAACTTTGCGCTTTGTAACTCATCTGACCGCTGAGACATGCGCATATACTTATTTTGTGATTTGTTTATGTTTAGGGTTTTTAGTTGAAGTTTAGTATTGTTGTGTTCTGTGAGTTGAAGTTTATTAAAGAGTAGGTATTTCGGTTATTCCAATATGCTTCAATTTATAATATGCAAGTATCGGGTGTCCCGAATTCGTTGTCTAGTGAGGGGATCTCAGAAACCCTTGGAGCTAGAAGGAATGAATGGCACATTTTCGGGCTCGATTTTTGAGAGATTTAATTTGGTGAAAACCGTAACCTTGTAAGTTCAACCGTTTTCGAGATATTAGCGAAAATTGGAAAATGGCGTGAAATGAAAAGTTCTCATAACTTCTTTATTACTGGCGCTATAAACATGAAACGAAAACATTTGTGTTTTTTTAAATGTGAACCATAAGCATTTGAATAACAGATGGAACCGTCTTTTGTTTTCCCTTTTCAAAAATATATAACTTAATATATAAATTTCTTATTAAACTGTAAAAAACATCAAAAGTTTTATTTTCACATGAAAAATCAAATGGTTGTCTAAATATGATAATCTGTGAACATCAAATGATTAATAGATAAGAACAGATAACAAATTTTTCATAAATATTGTGCGAAGTAAAGTCCATTTTGGTCAATGCAAAGCTCACACCTTCTTCTGACATTGTGAGGTGTGAGCTTTGCATTGACCAAAATGGACTTTACTTCGCACAATATTCATAAAAAATTTGTTATCTGTTCTTATCTATTAATCATTTGATGTTCTTCATAGATTCATAGATTTAGATCATAGACAAACTAAAATAATAGATGAGCCACTCGTATATTTCGCGCCATCTGTCGGAGGAGAATACTAATACACGAAAAAATTATTTTCAATTTGATAGTTAGATGTCGTTGCATTAATGGAAATCCTATCGAGAAAATAGTAAGTATGTAAAATCATTATTATCAAAAAACCATTGAATTGTCAACTGACACAAGGAGTTATTAAACTGTAAAAAACATCAAAAGTTTTATTTTCACACGAAAAATCAAATGGTTGTCTAAATATGATAATCTGTGAACATCAAATGATTAATAGATAAGAACAGATAACAAATTTTTCATAAATATTGTGCGAAGTAAAGTCCATTTTGGTCAATGCAAAGCTCACACCTTCTTCTGACATTGTGAGGTGTGAGCTTTGCATTGACCAAAATGGACTTTACTTCGCACAATATTCATGAAAAATTTGTTATCTGTTCTTATCTATTAATCATTTGATGTTCACAGATTATCATATTTAGACAACCATTTGATTTTTCGTGTGAAAATAAAACTTTTGATGTTTTTTACAGTTTAATAACTCCTTGTGTCAGTTGACAATTCAATGGTTTTTTGATAATAATGATTTTACATACTTACTATTTTCTCGATAGGATTTCCATTAATGCAACGACATCTAACTATCAAATTGAAAATAATTTTTTCGTGTATTAGTATTCTCCTCCGACAGATGGCGCGAAATATACGAGTGGCTCATCTATTATTTTAGTTTGTCTATGATCTAAATCTATGAAGCATCTGAGAGCAGTGAATAATGACTCATTATTCTTAATGGGTATTATTATGGCCAAGCAAACAGACTTATAATGGGTTGATTATACAACAGTCATGGACAAAATTAATTATTATTTTTTAATAATGTTTTTAGAAGCTTTTAATACACATATCAGCACATGGGTGTTTTCTCTTTAAAACTGGACAGTGCTTTAAAACACTAAAAACTAGAAATATTCACTCACAAAAATTGGAATGTGGAATTAAAGACAAGCTTCTTTCTTCTTTTCACAATAACATTTTTCGGAAGGAAACTTGATTAGCATTTCAAATTAAATTTTTTGAGTTTGAGGTGAATATTTCAGGACTCTGTATTATTATTAAATGATCTAAATTTTCGAAATTGATTAATGTGGGATATGTATTAATTTATGACAAGTTACTATATTGATGGCATGTTTAGTTACTGTTGTAACTATATTCAAAACTTTTATAGAAGTTAACTGATAAAATTCGTTCTGTAATTAATACTGGAATTTTACATCTGGATTAGAAAAATCATTGGTTTCTTTCTTAGGAAATGCAGAGAAACTCCACTAATACACAACTAACTTTTTTTTATTTGTGCAATTTGTTTAATAGTTTGGATGCCCTTTATGAATGTCTTTTACATATGTAATTGAAAATACATATTTTAGTAGTTGAATAATTTCTTATGATTATTCAGAATATACAGTGTGGTAGCATTAATTTAAAGTCATCAAACATACCTAATATTATCGTCAAAAACACCCAAACTTGGAAGTTTACCCCCTTAGTTTTGGAGTAGCCCCCACTCGAAATTTACTCTTTTATTTTCGTTGACCCTTCCAAATAACATCGATTTCTTTGGACATAAAGGTCCTACAGATGTGAAAAAAAAAGTTTTTTGAAAGATGATACTACCACCTTTCATTGAAGTATAACCATATGAAAACATTCAACTTGAAAACGCCATATAAAAAATTTTTAAAAAAGTTTTAGTAAAAATATGTACTGATTGTCTAGTAAATTCGCAGTAGTACAAGAACTAGCACATTGAAGTATAATTTTTTTTCAATGATTTAACACGGGAGAATATTAGCTACAAAACAACACTAACATCATTTCTGTAGGTTACATAATTTGAGAGTTATTGCTGCTGGAACATGACAAGACAAAAGACAGGTCGCCATGAAGGCCACTGCCTGTCTACAGAGCAGAGGCGGCCATTTTGAGCAATTTTTAAGATTAATTTGTTTGATCATTAAAAATTATCGAAAGTACAGTACTGAGGTTTTTTTCATTTTATCAATTTTCATAAGGGTCATGTTCGAAAAGCAATTACTTTCTAAATATGTAACTTACAGCAATTATGTTGGTATCGTTTTGTTGCTAATATCCTTGCGTGTTAGCTCATTGACAAAAAAATATACTTCAATGTGTTAGTTCTTGTACTATTGCGAATTTACTAAGAAAATCAGTACATTTTTTTACTAACATTTTTTTAAAGAATTTTTTTATCACATTTTCAAGTTATATGTTTTCATATTGTTCCACTTTAATAAAAGGCGGTAGTATCATCTTTCAAAAAACATTTTTTTCACATCTGTAGGACCTTTATGTCCAAAGAAATCGATATTATTTGGATGGGTCAACGAAAATAAAAAGTAAATTTAAAATGGGGGCTACTCCAAAACTAAGGTGGTAAACTTCCAAATTTGGGTGTTTTTGTCGATAATATTAGGTATATTTGATGCCCTTAAATTATCGCTAAGTCATGAGCAAACACACTGTATAATAGTTGTGTACGCATGTGGAAAACAATAAACTGGCTTTCATACGGGATAGTTCATTTGATTTATGTTTGTAATAATATAAGAAGATTTATTGTATTTATATATTTAATTTTTATTGTTGAAGAATGTGTAAATTTTCAAAGGATCGTTGGAAACACCAATTTTATTTTTATAAGGAATAATATTTTTCTAGAACTATATCTTTTTATCAGAGTTTTGGTCTATGATTCTAGAAAAAAGTGTTCATATTGAAAGGATCTCTTATATAAATATTGCACAGTACAATAAATATATTGAATGAAATTTTCCAGTGTCGAATTTGTTCCTCATCACTGAAAAAATTCACTGCCATACTTATAGGCAGGCATAATAGTTATATATATGGAGGTGTCTTCAAGTGGTTGCGTAAATGTAAGGTTTTCATAGAGTTGCGACAGCTGAATCCGTTAATTTATCATATGTACTGCTCTCAAAATACATATATTTCCAAATGTAAATGTTGGTTGTTAGCAGTACAAAAGTTTCAAATGAAACAAAACAACTTAACGTACTCCCTCAGATCAATAATTTTATTGATCTGAGCATACTCCTAACATACAGGGTGCTCCTAAATCGGTGTATCAAAGGTCAACTGTAGATTCCTCATGATAAAATAACTTTTTTTTCCTCCGGGTACATTTTCATCTCCATCAGTTTGCGTTTATCTAATTTTTTTTTATGACGTTTATTGAAAAATTTACAATCTACTCATATAATTATGGTATTAAGTAAATATTATAATAAGTAAAAAGCATGAAAGTGAATTAATTAATGAGAATTTAATTGATGTATCATGTTTGAATTCATCAACCTATATTGGATGGAATTAAAAACGCACTGCTGAATTCATAAAACAGAAATTTTGATTCATATAATAATAAAATGAAAACTATATCGGCCTATCATTCATGTTAATTAGTGGTTCATCTGTATTTTAGCTTAATAATGAAGGGTTTTCCAATAAGAGGTGTTATTTTGATATTCAAAGAAAAATGCCTTTTTCAATATGAATGATTGGATGTTTATTTCATTATAAAGAAGAAGCTACGCCGTTAATAGTGTGAAATAATAATAGGCAAATGACCACCACGACCACGCTTACAGGACCATATCCTTTAAATGAAATTTTCCATAACCAAATCGCAAAGTGGCTGCCCTATGTCCTCGATAGCCTCACGAATTCCATCTTTGAGGTCTTCAATCGACGATCACATAATCTCGGTGGCCAATTGTGATCACCTCTTTGAGAGATGATACGGTCTGGAAACTTTCCCGCAAAAGATTAATGGTTTCGTTGCTTGTGTGTCACGAAGCGCCGTCTCGTTGAAAGTTAACGTTGTCCAGTAATGTAATGACGTTTGAGGAAACCCTTATTCCAAAAACCGACGAGGAATGGACAAACCTGGGTTTTATTCAAGACTTTCCGGTACAGCAGCAATATTCTCGGCTCTTTTTGAGCTACGTGCACGAGTTTTATTCGTCACATCACTAACTTGTCTCAACAGCTCGAATTTTTCCACCAATTTTTTTTATTGAGGTCCGACAAAGTACTTCACGAAGACCCAAAATTGTTCTAGTTTTACGAACCGTCTCTGCCAAATTTTCACCATTTTTATAGTGAATTTTAATATTTTCAATGCGGTCTTGAAGCGTGTATCGTTCCATTTTTATTAGTGGCGTAGTTTGTTTCTACTTGTCAAATAATGACAACTTCAAACGCGACATTTTCCAAAATAGCGGGCTGTTCAAAATAACACTTTTTATTGGAAAACCCTTTACTTGGGACATCTCCGTCAAGTTGAAACACATCTGTCTTTTATCGTCAGTGTTTTGGCTGAAATTTTCAAGTACTAATTTGTAACACTGAATGTTTTATTTTATTTTTAACTATTTATATTATGAAATAGAGGCTCTTTACACATATCCATAATATTACTATCACCTATAAAGGTGATTCATCAACAAATTAGTTCTTGAAAATACTAGATAGCTTACATAAAAACGTTGCCAGATTTTTTTTCGATTATTTAATTTAGTTACTCAGTGTCAATTGAATTTACGATAGTTTAAACTAACCAGGGAACTAAATGTACAATAATCTGATGTTTCAGTATCATAATAAACAATTCTATGTAGATAAGATTTCTATTAATCCAATTATATCTGTTACTGAAAAACAATATATCGAGATAAAAGAACAGTGGAACTTCCCTATAGCGAACGTCTGTATAACGAATTTCGTTCTAGACATTGCACCTTAAGTCCAAATTCCATGTTGAAAACACCCCCTAAAACGAAGTAAATTCTCTCTATAACCATTGAGGTTAAAAATATTTTTAAACTCAACGCTATAACGAAATATTCCAAGAAAAAGAATATCACTCTTTGAATGGGTATTGGTAAAAAGCAATAAGGATGGGTTTTTTCCTTAGACACAAGATTCCAATTATTGCTGACAGGAAGACCAGTTCAAAATAAATTATTTTGTTGGTTGCGTGGTCTCGATCCTTCCCTGATTAAAATCTCACATGTTGCCACTGGCTAATACCAATGGAACACAATAGTTATTTTTGTATTAAGTGCGTGAAATGAGTGTTTTTTTATGGCATATGAGAGTGTTAATTCACTCGAATGTCCATGAAAACACGAATTTTATAAGCACGAAATACAAACAACATTTTTTGTACAACTGTGAATGTGAATTTACATCGTCTGAAATATAGAATGATTGAGACAATGCTTCCAATGTAATATTTCTATGCATACAGTCTTTACTTTTTTCACCGTTTTGAACGGTATTTACTTTTTTCATCGTTAAAAAAAGACTTTATTTAACAGTGGAAAAAAGTAATCATTTACGCATCCATAGTGATGAAGAAAAGTCAAGTTTTTTTGACAGTTGTATAAATAGTTATTTTCCTAACAAGTGCCGAAAGTGATATTTTCCCGCACGAAACTGCCGTTACCCAAACGACGCGAAGCGGAGTTTGGGTAAGCAGTTGAGTGCGGGAAAAACACTTCCGCACGAGTTAGGAACAATAGTTTTTCTACAATCGCTTATACGAGATCGATTTCAACACACAGATCAAATGTGAATTGATCATTCTAAATACACATGAATGACAAAAGTCTCTGACAAGTCATTACCATTGTACTCTCATCGTTTCCATAGTAACGTCGTCGATGGCATAGAGATATATCATTATTCAGTTTATTCTTTAGAAAATCGTGCGAGAAAAACCCTTGCTAATTCATTATCACACGCATTTGCGTGCGGTAATGGAATAGCAGGGGTTTTTCCCACACTCTTTGGCAATGTGACTCTTTACGAATTGAAATACGTGCGGGAAAGAGAATGAAAGTGCACGCTTGTAGAAATAATAGTTTTATCAATGAAAACACTAAGAAAAAAAGAAGTTCAAAACATAGACTCTAATGATTCTTACAAATGTATTAAACCAATACTAACAAAATCTGGTATTTGAATAAAAAATTCAATTGCAGTCTCCAAGGCAATAATATTCTAGAATAATATACAAGTAAATGTTTAGGAATTACTCATCCCTGAATAAAAATTCAAATTAAGGATATTTTCCTGTACATAATAATCTAAAATTAAATCACTTTAATGAGTATAAGCTACAGCTTTCTTAGTATGATAAAGTCCACACAGAGCATCTTGTAAAGCCCTCATGCAGGAAATTGAAGATTGAAAACCACCAGCTCTCTCTTGTTCAACTTCTGACCTCACATTATTAAGAAATCCTTTAGCAACAAGATCATTTTCGTTTGGTGGAGAAGGACCTTTCGTTTCATAGCTGATATTTTTGTGAACGTATGTTGGTGTTTCATCATTCGGTATAGGAAGAAACATCGAATGATTCTGTCTACCAAACTGAATTCCAGTTGAAAACTGAGTCATCTTTTGAGGTGGAGGTTTGACGACTTCCACTTCTTTAGCTTTTTCAGCAAATGATTCCAAAATATTTTTTGCATTACTATTTGAGAACATAAGCTCGTCAAGCAAAGCTTCCTTATCTTTGATCTTCTTTTTCTTCGCAATTATTTCTTCATTTTTGATTTCGTTTTTCCTGAATTCATCTTGCTGCTTTTCAAGCTCTATCAACTCTTCCAATTCATATTCATCTCTTCCTAATTTGCCTTTATTCTTTTGGATAACTTCTTTATTATCTTTTTTATATTGTTCGATTTTTTATTTGTTTCTATTACGTCTATATTATTGCATAAATTATAAATAATCGTTTCAATTTCTTCTAAGTAATCATTATATTCTCTCAAGGTCTTGAAATCTTCTTCCTTTCTGTTGAAGTCTCTCAATATCCTTTTTCTAATATCAACTTCTTTTTCAACTTTTGCATCTTCAAATAACTGAATTCTGAAATTATTTCTCCTTAGTGGAATTCTGCATTCTGGACAATTTCCAGAGCCTAATAAGAGAAAATTTTAATTTGAAGATGACAGATATTCATTAAATACAGATTGATAAAAAAAACAGTCCTTATCAAATGATCCATTCCAATATACAGTTTATAATTTTTATGATAAGATCTTCCTTCTTTTGAAAACTGAATAACACTGAGTCAAAATTTCTTTATTCAAATTTGATTTCTGAAAAGTCTTGTTGGAAAATTAGGGATATTCAAATATCGCAGTTTGATATAACTATCCAATGAGTTCATTTTATTTGTGAGACTTCTTTTAACTGAATGTTTATGCAATGTTGAGTTAAAACTGCTGTGCATAATTTTGAGGAATGAACACATGTATTAAATTCACACAGTTTTTCAAAGAAGTGAAATAACAACTAATAACGAAATTGAAATTGAGACAAGTCTCTATTTTCTCTCATATGAGCTGAGGTTTCAGTTTATATACTCAACGATATATCCTAACGTGTAACATGAAGGATTTTACAAGCAGTTTTCGAGTGTTACTGTTAAAACGTACCTTTTAAAAATAGTAAATCCACACAATTTTCACATAATCCATGACCACAAACATTTACCATCATTTTCAATGAAGGATTTTGGAATTTTGATGTTCTGCATCGTGGACAAGCAAAGTCTTCCATTTTCTGATTTATTTTTGTTCTAGTAAATATAAGTCAAAACAAAGTTGATATTCAATTAGGACTGACTGAATAAATGATCTTTCATAATCGACTAGAAAATATTTAAATATGAAATAAACATCAACAATCAACTCAGGTGGATAAATTTAGAGGTTAATATTTATGTTCTGTGGTCTCTGTGGGTTAATTCACACATAGAACATGAATAAGTCTTCTTCTTTCGTTTTTTCTGATCATAGTATTCTGTGCTTGATGATTGAAACCACAGATTACAGTGTTCAAACCACAGACAAATATTCTTAAGGCAAAGAATAATACTCTATGTCCTAACAAAGTAAACAAACACTAACCTCATTTTTTACTTCATTTCAAATTTTAAACTGACGATTTTCATATTAACGATTTTATCATTTTGAAGGAATTTTTAAGATAAGTAACACTGGTTTCGTGCATCAACATCCATTTTTTCATAAATAAGGTGAGTACTTTTGCACTTATTATCGTGTATTATTCAATAAAAAGAGAAAAATCAAGTCAAGTTGAAGTTATGTTATTTTCACTTAGATCTCAAATAATTTCGTAGTTTTAATAACTCGAAAACATGCAAAAGCAGCTTTCGTCAACCTTTAAAAATGTTTGTGTGTTCATGTCATTTTGTTGATGAACACATAGAAAACCTATCACCATTATCTGATCATAATAACATTGTGGATACATGGTAAATATTTGAATTTCGATCAGATATCGACCAGATTTTAGTGTCATAGTATTCCCAGAGTCTCCCTGAACGACATTAGTAAAACTAACAGGTGGCGGTCTGTCTTAGTTTAGAAAATATGGGCCTCCAAAAATGTTCCATCTTCACGTCACTTTGTTCACTATAAAAACAAAGATTAACTTCTCCAGTTTAGTCGTCAAACATTTATATAACTAATGGATTAGTTTCATTTCAGGTATATTCAATAATTACTTGGTTCTCTTCATCTGTGAAAAAAAAAGAGAAACATTATGATGCACCCAGTTTCCTCCGAATCTGTGATATCCAGTGAGAAATCTATTGAAAGGTTTGTTTTCTCCTATGATAATGTTTTTATAATAGATTGTAATCATTTTGTAATTACAGAGTGCCAGCTGCCCACACTTTAGACACCATGCAAGCATCTGACTTTGCTGCACCTTCCACTTTAATAGCAGAGTTGGCGTCAGAAATCAATTTATTAAAAAAGCGCATCACAGAGCTTGAAACTGAACATCGTAGTTCAACGTTCAGTTTTAAAAATATTTTAAATGATAGTATGTGCAAATTATATACAGGAGTGCCCGCTATATCAAGTTTCATGGCCTTATATAGTTTATTCGAAAATAGGAAAATTAATTATTATTTGGGATGGAATGTTGATCAAATTCCAAAAATGGACCAGCTTCTAATGTGCCTAATGAAGTTGCGTCAAAATTATCCACTTGCCGACTTGGCTCAAAGGTTTGGTGTTTCAGAAGATACTGTATCAAATGTAGTAATTACTTGGATACATGCATTGCATAAAACTTTCAAGGACCTAGATTCGGGGGTATCAGCTCGTAAAAAATATCAAGTATGTTTCACTTACTGTGGTATCATACTTGATTTTACCGAAAAGGAAATGGCCAGTCTCCCTAGTTCTACGAGTGGGCAAGAAGACAAATACAGCATCTATAAGCATAAGGAGTGGAAGGCACTTGTAGGAGTGGCCCCAAATGGTGTCGTTACATATGTGAGTGATCTGTATTTAACATCTATGTCTGATAAAAAAATTGTGCAGGGTTGTGGCATTCTGAAAAATCTTCAACTAAGAGATTTTATATTAATTGATCAGGGTGTCCTTGTAAAAGAATTGTTACCGAATGGAGAAAGTATCAATATATCAGCATTTTTTAATACGGCACATTCCACATTATCTCGAGACAAAAAAATAGAAATGATAGATAGAGCTGCATATGTTGTCGAAAAAGCAATAGGGCGCATGAAAACATTTAAGATTCTTAATTTTCTTCCTCCCTCTCTTTTTGAGCAAGCAGGGATGATTGTTCAGGTAATAGGGTCACTGACTAACTTTTATCCCTTAATTGATACGAACGAAGTCCAAATTGACTATTCTTCAGAAGGGGAATAGTATATGCTTATAATCAAAGATTATGAATGTTTGCTTATCATGCGTTGTTGATTGTGATATTCCATTTGTTAATCCTCAACTGTATTTGTGATATTATAGATTATAATTTCTATTAAATAATTATTGAATAAAGTTTTTACTGCTACTATCGTTTACATCTTTCAAATACCTGATAAGATAATTAGGGAATTTTTTGTGTTTAAATGAGTTTGAGTGCCATGCATATAGACTTCTGATTCTGTTTTTTTCACAGCTATAATAGGTTGCTAGATTTCACTGAATCAGCATTTGATATAAAATTGAAAAAATTTCTATTTAACTTAAATAATCCATGTTATCAGATAAATTACACAACAATAAAATTGAAAATTCCAAAAAATTTTTGAAAACAAATTATTTATCCACTACTTTATACAGGGTGTTTCATTGGGAAAGGGAAATACTTCACAGGTGCATAGGTGGCACCAAGACGATTCTAGAGATACCCCATTTATTGGGTTTCACTGTCTTCGTAGCCGAGATACAGGGTGTTTTATGAATTTTGCCCGTTTCTTCCTGAGACCGTACAAGACGAACCACCCAGTATATTTTCTTCATATTTGGCAAATATGTTCCTAATTGAGAGCCCAAACATATCATGCAATAACCGCCTCGAAAATCCAGGTCCGGGTTAACAAAAAATTATGAATCGTTTGAATCTTCGAAACAACACCCTGTACATCGGAATTTTGAAAATCTGTTTTAATATTCGAAATTACCACTAAAAACTAAACTGAGACGTATACTTCAAATTTCGCGCAGAAAGTTTTACTGTACAATTTTCAAGGTAAAAGTGAAGTTTTTAGGGACTTGGATGCCCGAAAGTGATTTGAAGTGACTTTAACAATGAATTATCAACAATATTGAATCCATAATTATTTCAACATTACTCTGTAATTCATTTTTACATTGGTTTTCTTTTTATAGCTGTATACTTGAAATCCAGGTTCGGGTCAACGAAAATTATGAATCGTTTGAATCCTCGAAACAACACCCTGTAACTCGAAATTTTGAAAATCTATTTTAAAATTCGGAAATACCACTTAAAACTGAACTGAGACGTACACTTCAAAATTTCGCGCAGATAGTTTCACTGCACAATTTTCAACGTGAAAGTGTAGTTTTTAAGAAATTGGATACCTGAAAGTGGTTTGAAGTGACTTTTGACAATGAATTATCAAAATATTGAAATCCATAATTATTATACGTTATAATGCAACTCACTTCTCAATAAATGAAAACTAATGTGGAAATGAATCACAAAGTAATGATGAAATAATTATGGATTCAATATTGTTGATAATTCATTGTTAAAAGTCACTTCTAACCACTTTCAGGTATCTTAGTTCTTAAAAACTTCACTTCTACGTTGAAAATTTGTGCATTGAAACTATCTGCGCGAAAATTTGAAGTGTACGTCTCAGTTCAGTTTTTAGTGGTATTTTCGAATTTTGAAACAGATTTTCAAAATTCCGATGTACAGGGTGTTGTTTCGAGGATTCAAACGATTTATAATTTTCGTTAACCGGACCTGGATTTTCAAGTATACGACTATAAAAAGAAAACCAATGTTGAAATGAATTACAAAGTAATGTTTAAATAATTATGGATTCAATATTGTTGATAATTCATTGTTAAAGTCACTTCAAACCACTTTCGGGTATCCAAGTTCCTGAAAACTTCACATTTACCTTGAAAATTGTGAAGTAAAACTTTCTGCGCGAAAATTTGAAGTATACGTCTCAGTTTAGTTTTTAGTGGTGTTTTCGAATATTAAAACAGATTTTCAAAATTCCGATGTACAGGGTGTTTGTTTCGAAGATTCAAACGATTCATAATTTTTTGTTAACCCGGACCTGGATTTTCGAAGCGGTTATTGCATGATATGTTTGGGCTCTCAATTAGGAACATATTTGCTAAATATGAAGAAAATATACTGGGTGGTTCGTCTGGTACGGCCTCAGGAAGAAACGGGCAAAATTCATAAAACACCCTGTATCTCGGCTACGAAGACAGTGAGACCCAATAAATGGGGTATCTCTAGAACCGTCTTGGTGCCACCTATGCACCTGTGAAGTATTTCCCTTTCCCAATGAAACACCCTGTATATTTGATCCATTATGTCTGTTTACTCGGCCATAATAATACCAATTAATCAAAAGTGAATAATGAGGTATTATTCACTGCTGTCAGATGATTTTACTTTAAAATTATATACTTTGAATTGACATTTCCTCACTATTCTAAAGTACTAACAAATATGGGTACACCTTGTTAATCTAGGAAGTAATCTACTTTTATTACACCAATTAAAGCAATTTTTATAACAAAATATATATAATTTCTCCTGTGTCAACTTTAATTTTTCAACACTTGTTATAGGAGGATCGTGTCAAGGTCGCCGAATGTTAAAGTCTTCAAGAAATACATTCAGTAGGCGTGGATAAAGTATAGTATGCTACTGGCGTATAATGGCTGTTATTCACTAGGTGATTTGGACCACTCGCCTACGGCTCGTAGCCTAAACTTCACCTCGTAAATAAAAGCTATCATGCAAAAATTACTATTGAATACACTTAGGTTTAATCAAAACTCAACAATCAAATTAAAAACATGTGAATTATCCACCACTGATACTCATCGAATACAGAACGGAATCAACACGTTTTTTCCACAACAGCTGGTAACGGTCATTAACCGCTGTTTACCATTGTTGCACGCTAGATGGAGCAAATTGTATAAACCATAAAACAAGCTACGAGTTCATCAATTAGCCGCTAGATGGGGTTGTTTGCAATGAACATTCAAGTTAAGGTTCAGCAACAAGTCGCTAGGTGGACTTTACGAAATATATCGAGTAGTTAAGAATTATGGTGGAGGCATTGTTTAAACAATGGTGGAGGCATGTTTGAGGAGAGTTGCACAGAGTGCACTCTAACAAATACAATTTCCGTGAAAATTAATATTGATTATGAAATAATAATCGATTCAGTTTAAATTAACCTATCTATTTAAAAAAAAAATTCATAAATGAACAAATACACATTTATTTTTATTTAATATGAAATGTATATAATTGAATAAATTAATATAATAATATTTATCGTTAATAATTAAAGCATAACTTTTGGAACAGGTTAATTAAGTGCAGTTGAAGTAAGCAAAGCAACACCCCTTTCATAGAAACTATGAGGCTCCTGGCCTGGTGCAATGTTAAGATCAACAGTATAAAGTAGTTCTGTACGTGTAGAGTTAAGATAAATTGGTAACGATAAACGGCTGCCTTGCCTATCATCGTTACTCTTTGTCCAGCGAAGCAGTGTTATAGGTAGTTCTATCATTATACTCGAAGTGAGTAGTAACTGATTGTTACGACACTGGGCTCCTTGTAATTTTATGCCTGAAAAAAAAATTTCATCAAATAATGTAATCAAAACAAATAGATTTACAGTAGTGCAATCGAAGTAAACATCGGAAACATATGTTAATCAATGTATCAGAAACAGAATTTTGCTGTCCAGTTGAACAGTAGAATATTCAAAAGAATTGACAAGAATTAGATTAGATAGTGGTCGATCGGCACGTTGATTACCCTTCTGCACTGTGACCAATAAGGTCTTTCATGCGTTACCATACTAAAACTACGTTTTTCCCAGGAATCTAACCTCTTTAGCAACGCTGGTTACTTCCTTAGGAGACTTCGCTCTTATGACGGCTGGCGTTAATAACGCGCCACCTAGTAGAGTAAGTCTGGTTTGCGCCAGCGAGCGCAGTGCATTGGCATAGTATGTGCTCGGTGGTTTCAGTGGCCGATTCACATAACCTACAAAAGTCGGAGTTTTCTTTACCGATCTTGTGTAGGTGATATCTCACGTGACAATGCCCTGTGAGAAGGCCGAGTAGCAGCCTTAATTCGTTTTTTTACAACGATAGAGCTTGTTGAGCCTTCTCTTTGGAAGGTTTGATTAGTCTCTTTGCTTGTCTTTGACCGGATGTGTTTATCCAGTAAGAGTGTTTCTCCCTTTTTTCCCAAACGTCGACCTCTGCCCTAATAAGTGTAGGTGATACCCAACAGGAGGGCACGTGTCCGGTGAAGGGTGTGTTTGCTCCTCTTTTTGCAAGGGCATCAGCTCTCTCATTTCCCTCAATGTTCTGGTGGGCAGGTACCCAAGCTAAAACTAGCTGGTTGTACTCCGCCAGTGTTTTGAGGTACTGTTTGCAGCTCCTAATGGTCCTTAATCTACAATCAACGGCCATAAGCTGCCTCAGTGCCATCAGAGGTAATGCAAATTCTGGCTCCCTTGTACTGTCTGGACAGAAAGACTTGGGCGCATCTTCTATGGCCAGAATTTCAGTTTGGAGCGTTGTTATTGGCTTTCCCAAAGGCACCGATTCCCTGTATTTGGGACCGTATATGCCTATGCCTGCTCGTTCCCTTAGGGACCCATCTGTGTACCAGATGAGATGGTTTTTACGAAGTTGAGACAAACCTCTCACACTTTCTTGGCGATCACCTATGATCACTTCGTAGTTGGCGGCAAGGTCATACTCGATTGGCATGGAGTATTGACAAGAATAAAACATTCTGAAATGTGTGGAGAAAGATGAAAAAACCCAATAGTTTTTTACATCGGTATATGTGAAGATCACAAATACTTTTTGTTACTTCGTTGTTTATATATATGGAATAAAATTCGCTAAACCTTCTTATTTCTCTTTTATTTTGGTATGAATGTCTCATTTACTACTATCAAAGTATGTAAATGACTATCAAATATGTAACTTTGACGAAACTGGTGTCTCCTCAAATATTCAATCGATATTTTTTGAAAGTTTTAATGAGGTTATACCAAAATAGCAACATTCAACTATAGTTCAGTAATAATAATCATAGTTTTACAGTGAAATAAGGAACCGAATTCGCCTACTGAAAGTATCCATGCACTTAAGGTGTCAATCACTATAGCTTTTACCCTACTGAATGTTTTGATGAAATTGATTTGTGAAAGGCAAATAAATTGAAGATATTAATTTAGGCAATAAATAAAATGATCCTTGACAAATTTAATAAAATTACCTGTAACTGCAAAGCAGTCAGTTGGAATGGTAGATTTATCATTGGAATCTGTAATTGTCACGTCCAAATGTAATTCTTCCAATGACCAGCTATTCGCTTGAGCTACACATTGTCTTGTAGCTGTTATATATGCCTCGGGATTCAATAGCCCTCCAAGCCAAACAGGGAAGCTCTAGAAATGATCGTTCTGTTGAATGAAATACAAAAATAAATTGAAAATACCACTTACCTGTAATTCCTTGGCTCCACACGCTGAAACAAGTTCAGACACTTGCTGTAACTGTTTTACCCTTTGACTGAAGTCAGTAATCCATTGGATGACGGTACATCCTTTCGGTACAGTGTAACGACACCAGTTTGTTGGAATGATTCCACGAACCAATTCACTCAACATTTTCCTATGATAGTTTGTTTGTTTCTTCTCACCCTACAAAGAAAATCTCAATTGAAAAATAATGCACAGAGGTTGAATTTGGTAAGTTTTTCAATGTTTCCTTAGTAGACAGTAGAATGTTTCGAACAATATATTGTTAAAAATACCTCAATCGCAACCGCAGCAATACATAGTACCAAAACTCGCTTTCTAGAGTTGATATCAACTGTTGAATACTAGGCAATATGCTATATTATTATTATTATGCAAAGATGAAAGTCTATGAGCAAGTTAAACCAACATACAGTGTGTTTGGTCATGACTTAGCGATAATTTAAGGGCATGAAATATACCTAATTTTATCGACAAAAACACCCACATTGGGGAGTTTTGGGGTGGCCCCCATTTTAAATTTACTCTTTTATCTTAGTTGACCCTTTCAAATAATATCGATTTTTTTGGACATAAAGGTCCTGCAGATGTGAAAAATTTTTTTTAAAGATGATACTACCACCTTTTATTAAAGTGGAACAATATGAAAACATTCATCTTAGAAATATCATTAAAAAATTGTTTAAAAATATTTATTTGAAATAAAAAAATTAAATTTTTAAATTAGTAAATCCGCAATAGTACAAGAACTAGCACATTGAAGTATAATTTTTTCAATGAACTAACACACTTTTAGCATTGTTTAAGGAGAACTCCTTAAACAATGATATTAGCGACAAAACGATACCTAACATAATTTCTGTAAGTTATATAATTAGAAAGTAATTGCTGTTCGAACATGACCCTTATGAAAATTGATAAAATAAAATAAACCTCATCAGTACTGTACTTTTGATAATTTTTAATGATCATACAAACAAATTAATCATAAAAATTGCTCAAAATGGCCCGCCTTTGCTTTGTAGACAGGCAGTGGCCCACATGACGACCTGTAGCAACAAAAAAAGGTTGGGGCGCTCGCCTAGTGGTCATGTTAGAACAGCAATAACTCTCAAATTATGTAACTTACAGAAATTATGTAGGTGTTGTTTTGTAGCTATTATCCTTGCGTGTTAAATCATTGAAAAAAATTATACTTTCATGTGCTAGTTCTTGTACTATTGCGGATTTACTAAGAAAATCAGTTAATTTTTTTGAAGAAATTTTTTAAGGCATTTTGAAGTTGAATGTTTTCATATCGTTCTACTTTAATGAAAGGTTGTAGCATCATTTTCCAAAAAACCATTTTTTTTACATCTGTAGGACCTTTATGTCCAAAGAAATCGATTTTATGTGAGAGGGTCAACGAAAATAAAAAAGTAAATTTAAAATGAGGGCTACTCCAAAACTGAGGGGGTAAACTACCCAATGTGGGTGTTTTTATCGATAATATTAGGTATATTTGATGCCCTTAAATTATCGCTAAGTCATGACCAAACACACTGTATAATATAAAAAAAATTGTCTACAAACACAAACTAAATTGCAAGTTGTTGGCGAATGTCACAACTATCCAATAAGAACACGAAATCAACTCTGAACGATTTTCTGAAAAACTACAAGTCAGTGTGGATGGTGAAAAATTCATAACGGATTACACTGCAGGGAGTGCAGCACTGACAGCAAAGTTGCCGTCACGTCACGGAAATGTGTGGATCGACCTTTAACCGAAGCATTTGGGAACGGAACTCATCCTGAAAATCTCAAACCTTTAGGACAATCCCTACTAAAGTTATCGTGACCGGCCGGAAGGCCTCAAGGACATAATTAAATTTGACCACGGATTCTTCATCAGGGAGTCGAACCCTATCGTTTGAGACTCAAAATTTGAAAATTACAGACTTTTGGGCAAAACGATATAGCACTCGTATAAGTAAAGGGTTTTCCAATAAGAGGTGTTATTTTGAATAGCACGCTATTTCGGTAGATGTCACGTTTGAAGCTGTCATTTTTTGACATTTGACTAGAAGAAACTACGCCATCAATAAAAATGGAACGATACACGCTTCAAGAATATGGAAAATTTGGCAGAGACGGTTCGTAAAATTCGAACATTTTTGGGTCGTCGTGAAGCACCTTGTCGGACCGATGCTGCTGTAGCCGAAATAGTTGAAGAACCCAGGTTTGTCCATTCCTCGTCGTTCTTTGGAATTAGGCATTCCACAAACGTCATTACACCGTATTTTGCAAAAAGATTTGGGTCTTAAGGCTTATAAAGTTCAGTGCTACGCTACGTGCCGCACAAGCAACGAAACCATTGATCTTTTGCGGGAAAAGTTTCCGGACCGTGTTATCTTTCGAAGAGTTGATCACAATTGGCCACCGATATCTTGTGATTTAACACCTTGCAATTTCTTCCTTTGGAGCCACGTGAAAGAGAAGGTCTACGTCAATAGCCCAGCGTCGATTCAAGATCTTAAAGATGGAATTCTTGTGGCTATCGAGGACATAGGGCAGCCACTTTGGGATTTGGTTATGGAAAATTTCATTAAAAGGATATGGTCCTGTAAGCGTGGTCATGGTGGTCATTTGCCTGATGTAATTTTCCACTATTAACGGCATAGCTTCTTCTTTGTAATGAAATAAACATCCGATCATTTATATTGAAAAATGGCATTTTCTTTGAATATCAAAATAATACCTCTTATTGAAAAACCCTTCAGAACCAACGCTCAAAAATAAAGATAACATACCTGGCAGATTAAGACCACATCATTGAGGTCATGAATGACGTCCTCTAGTAATTTCGAAGCAGAGTTTACTTCCCTCTCGAAGAACCTATACAAAGGATCTTTGATATTCTCTACAGTTCGTCTCAGAGTCTGCAACGTTTTCGGCATGAGTTGCAGCCAAGTGTTTCCGGAATTATGCAAAGTCTTCATCCAGGAAGGTCTGCCATCGATTTGGGCGACATCTGTGCTGGAGCTATCGTCGACAGAGTATGCCAATTCATCGTCGTCTTCTAATTGTTGCATCTTCAACAGTTTACCAATCAGATCTGTGCCTCTGGTTGTTAACAGAACTTTTTCAGCATTATTCGGTAGACCTAACCAAGCTGGCGTTTGACGATCTGACAAACTCTCGATCCATTTGAGGAAATGATCTCTTCTTGTACCGTCTGGCATGGTTATGTGCCGATTTCCACCTGGACCGTTATCAATGTTGGCCACGAGAGCGAAATCTGATTCGAAACTCTTTGGAGTGAATAGTTTCTTTAGGAATGACTGGAGCAATCTTTGATCGAAATCGTTGTCTATTTTACCTCCGTAAATAGATTGTGACAGCAAAGTCACTAGCGCATCCCAAGGGACCTTTTCTGGTGGGAGGTTGGTACGACCCTGAAATTATAAAGATGTTGAAGCAGACAGAATGAGTATGGTAGGCATGAGGTAAATATTTGAATTTCGGTGACCAGCAGATATCGACCAGATTTTGGTGTCATTGTATTCATTGAGTCTTCCTGAACAACATTAGTGAAACCAACAGGTGGCGGTCTGTCTTAGTTTAGAAAATATGGGCCCCCAAAGTTCCAAAAATGTTCCATCTTCACGTAACTTTTTTCACTATAAAAACACAAATTCACTGCTCCAATTTAGTCTATAAATCACCTTCAAACATTCAAATAACTATTCGATTAGTTTCATTTCAGGTATATTCAATAATTAATGCAGAAACATCGAAATTCTAGAGGTACCACATATCCACAAATTCTAAGGAAAGCCCGCCGTTCTTCATGGTAAGTTTGGCACCACTGCTCCGTCCTTTGGCGAGTGACATATCAAATGATGGCGGGAATTACGGGAACGCATCGTATCATATTCCCGCAAAAGAATCTGCGGCAGTGTCGAATCTACCATAAAAAATGGCGGGCTTTCCTTAGATTTTGTGGTACCTCTAGAATTTCGATATTTCTGCATTAATTATTGAATATACCTGAAATAAAATTAATCGAATAGTTATTTGAATGTTCTAAGGTATTTATAGATTAAACTGGAGCAAAGAATTTGTGTATTTATAGTGAATAAAGTGACGTGAAGATGCAACATTTCTGAAACTTTGGGTGCCCATATTTTCTAAACTAAAACAGACCGCCACCTGTTGGTTTCACTAATGTTGTTCAGAAAGACTCAATGAATACAATGACACTAAAATCTGGTCGATATCTACTGGTCACCGAAATTCAAATATTTGCCGACCAGTATGTTTTAACACATTATACAGGTGTTTCGGAAAACGGTGATCCCTCTATCGGATGGATAGAAAACTGAAAAATAATTAGAGTTTGTTTAGTAAAAAATTCTCGTAATGTCATCCGTATTCAAGATATAAATATACACATCTTTAAGATTTTACCGAAACTACTGGCAATATGCAATGAAATTTTATACGAATATGTTTTGGTAGCTGATACATCCAATGAATTTGTTTTTATGTTAGACTCTCATAGAGGGCGCCAGTTACACGGTTCGTTCTAACTAACTTTTTTAATTTAGATTTATTGAGCAAAATTCGAAGTGAACAAAAACAAAATTTAATTTTACACCCAGAAGGTACCGTTTTCGAAATATTTTTATTTGAAAATACTTTAATGACCTCATAGCTGACTCCGAAGCGTTAAGAAGATTAATGGATTGTTTAGAAAAAAGGATCGAGTTTTATCATAAGCACCATTTTGGTACATAATTAAATGCCTCTATGAGAGTCAGATATAAAAACGAATTCATTGGAAGTATCAGCTACCAAAAAATATTCGTATAAAATTTAATTGCAATGTTGCCAGTAGTTTTGGCAGAATCTAAAAAATGTGTATACATAATTTCAATTTCTTCAACGCTGTCTATCTTGAATACGGATGGCGCTACGAAATATTTTCACTAAACCTACCTCAATTATTTTTAGTTTTCTATCTATCCTAGAGATAGGATCACCTTTTTTTGAAACATCCTGTATAGGGTCATGGAAATAATGGAATAATTACAAATATTCGGACTTTTAATTTGAATTAAAGTGAGAATGTTTTCTTACCATTGCTGTAGCTTCTATCCAAGTATCCAAAGTATCACAGGCAACTCTCAAATCTGATTCATTAAATTCGTAATGCTTGGCCCAACCCAAAGGACAATATCTTAAACGTTCCTGAACAATTGCATGGAACCAAGCTAATAAGAAGTAAAGTCTAGCTCTCTCATTTGGAGCCTTCATCATTCTGCTAGCAGGTACCTGAAATCAGTAGTCCCATATAAAAGACATATTCTTCAATGTAATAAATTACTATAAATTTAAAACTAAAATAACTCCCAACAGCGAATATACAGGTTCGGAAATTCACACGGAAACATAGGAAATTCAATGCATGAGAGAGAGAGAGAGAGGTTTGCAGTGCAGTTGACCTGTTAGAATAACATTTAGTTTGAGGCGTATTTTAGCTCTGTAACCACAAGTAACTACAGCTCGTAGTTACATGGTTACTACGTTTTTGCGGAGTTGACCATGTAACTATGACGTATCAATGACGTCACGCATACCATACCACGTTATCTTCCTCAGGGGCAGGGTTACTCGCGTGGTATGTATATCTATCTCATTTCGAATGAGTGAAATGGAATGAATTTAGGATCAAAGAAGTAGAGGTGGCGTATCTGTGTTAACGGTTTTCACCGAATTCAAACGGAGCGGGATTCACCAGATTGAAAATTGCTGAAGGAAAGAAAAATGGATACTATTTCATTACTGGTGAATAAAAAACCAATTTCGATTCAAAATAGGAAAGAAATAATAGAGGCGTTGGTAAACGGTGCGACTGTCTGTTTATTTATTTTTCATTTAATTTATTTATTGCATAGTTTTGATTTTGGAGTACAATATTTTATAGTAGAACAAAATAAAAGTTTTGAATAAATGAATAAAATAAATTTTTGTAGATGACGATTTCGTCATTGATTACGTCTGCCGGGCCATTTCAATGGGAAGAATTCCATTTTGCACAGTAGAAGATTTAAAAACTCTGAGTATAGAAAGACTGCCACGGATACCTGCTTCATCTCAAAATGACCCATCCCATTGTGTTGAAACCTTTTAGGAGGTTCAACAATCTTCTTCGGAAGAGGTAATAATAATATATTAATGAACTCGTCCATTTCAATTCAATCAGCTGTTCCGTGTCATCAGTAACTATAAGTAACTATAACGTCATAGTTACATGTAACTATGGTAAACTCTGGTTACAGCGCCAAAATACGCCTTTGGTCTCTCTCTTATCGTTGGGAGTGGCATTTTCGGAAACTAACTCATGGTTCCTAACTCGATCCATTGGGTCCCGTGACGGATCTACTCGGATCACGGAACGGGTTCTAAGTTTACGAAGCATCAGGTTTAGGATTTGAAGTGACAGACGTATCAATAACATAACCAAATAATTTATGGATTTATTTTTTCAGTCCCAGTTTATTTTCGGATTGTCTATTGCTTTGCTTGAATTTATTAGCTTTTGTAAAATATTTCTTATAATTTCTGGTGTACCCTTCCATGTTTGATGTAATTTTTGAGTACCTATGTTGAAAAAGTAGAGATATTATTTTTTTATTACAGTTTATTTATTGATTGTCTTTAGCTTTGCTTGGATTTATTGGCTTCTGTAACATTTTTTTTATAATTTCTGGTATGCCCTCGCATGTTCAATGTTGTCTTTGAGTACCTATATTAAATAAGTAAAGGGTTTAGCTTTAATGCAGAAAGATTAGCATACAAAGTTATGAAGAAGTTGTTTCACATTATTTTCTCCACTCGTGGAACAACACATTTTACACTGAGCCAAATTCTCTTCTCTTTCCATAATTTTTAGGAATAGAATATATGATATTACTAAGAAAAGAGTAGAAGACTTTTTCCCGCCTTTTCCAAATACAAAATTGAACTGCAGTGCACATGCGGTGACTGTACAACCCTGCTCTAGTGTAGGGTTACGATAGATCATCCTTAATCATTGATTGAGTTAATAGCACCGTACTTTCCGAACACGGGTTAGATGTTCGGGTTAGGTAAACAAACGCGAAGATTAAGGATCGAGTTAACCAGAGTAAGTATCTGAAAACGCCTAATAAGTTTAATCAAAGGAATACTCACAAAACTGAAGGTCCTCAATAGGTTAGCTCTAATACCAGGTGGTGGTTCGCAAACCAATATTCTACCTGCCCTGAGCAAGTTAACTGGTAATTTTGGATTGATTTCCATAGTCAGGAACAACCTGAAGTTGGCGTGAGGCTGTTGGGAATGTAACTTCTTTTCTAATTGTACCAACCATTGTGGAGCCAAGTGTACGTTTTTCAACATTACCCACCTTAAAAAGAATGTCAATATCAGAAATGTTCCCACTATAAAAATGGTGTTTATAATCCAGTTGATTGTGTGAAGTTTTGGGGTAGTTTTGATTTCTTTCATTTTTAATGTTTTTTGGGGTGCTGAATCCGAATTTGAGGTTTGCTAACAAAATTTCGTGACGGAAAATAGAAAAAAATACAGAAAAAGAATAAAAATCTCATTCTTGGTCAGTTTTTTGCTTATTTCTCAGAAACTATCAACTTTTCGTGAAAAAACCTTACCATACAAATGAAAGTACATAAAACTTCCTACAATTTGTACTACCACAACTTGTTCTGCGACTACCCGTTCTGGCTCAAATTATAGTTGAAAATGAGTTATTTTCTATTGACTCAGTAAATGAAAAAAAATTAAATTATGGTTCCGATGATGCGATCCTCTTGAAATTTGCATGAACATTCAGTATATCAGTCTCGATTCACAAAAAAATTTTCACTTGAATCGGACATCTGTTATGGGAATACAAAATTCTTTTTTCAATATTCTATGGTTCTGTTCACACTGTGGTCACACAATTTGCATAAGGTTATTATGAGCATCTTGCATTTAACCGCAACATTTCCTTTAGATTGGATTCGTTTTGTCTGAGATACAATACAATACAATACAAATTTATTCATCCATAAGACATACAATGATGTATAGGACATGTCAAGATTACAGAATTAGTAAAGTACATGATGATACAGACTCATAACTCGGATATAAAACAAAATAAAAACGTTTCAACCTCAGTTAGAATGAACTTGTAAGAAATTCATCTATACTGTAAAAGCACTTTTCTATAAACATATTTTTTAATTCTTTCTTGAACTGTTTATCATTCAGTATTTTGAATCTATTGGGTAGATGATTATACAATGTTATACCCATCATTTTTGGTGACGACTCATATTTGGTGGTTTTGTGTTGAGGCACACAATAATATTCTGATGCCTGGTGTTATAGTTGTGAAAATCAGAGCACGTCATCAGGCCATCCAGGTTGTTACGGACAAACAACAAACAATTCAACATATAGATACAGGGGAATGTTAATATTCGGAAATTCCTGAACACCCCCCTGCAAGTTTCCATAGGTTTCAGATTAAAAATCAATCGAATTATTTCTTCTGTGTGATAAATATTCGTTCACTATCAGATGACGAGCCCCACAGAATAACATTATGACAGAGATGACAGTAAACCAGACCATAATAGATGTTGATTATGGCATCCAGGGGTAAAGAGCCCTTCAGCCGATGCAAGGCATAGAATGATTTGTTCAATTTCTTGCACAAATAATCCACATGATGATGCCATCTCAAGTTCTTGTCAACGTAGAGTCCTAGGAACTTTACTTGATCAACAGATTCAAGGGTGCCCTCATTCAATTTAATGACAAATGGAGAATTGTTCCTGAATCTCGAATATGAAAGTTTATGACTTGTTTTTTCCATGTTGACTATCAGTGCATTTGACCTGCACCAATCAACGAAACGCCGAACAAGTTCTTCACATAAAGCTGCAATTCCCGAAGACTACAAGCTTTTATCGCCAGCGATGCATCATCAGCAAAGAGAATAAGGATACAGGCGATTAGGAAATCTGGCAAGTCCATTTATGAATAGAATAAAAATTAAGGGCCCAAGACAGATCCCTGTGGAACACCCATGTTGTTCTTGTATTCACCCGAAGAAAGCCATTATGGTTAACATGCATTGAGCGCTGGGTTAGATAACTAGCTATCCAGTCTAAGAATACTCCTCTGAAGCCCATTTGATAAAGTTTATCGATAATAAACTTGTGCTGTAGACAGTCAAAAGCACGAGACAAGTCAAAAAATATCCCAGCCACATGTTCTCCGTTATCCAAACGATCATAAACAAACTCAATGAACTCAGTACAGGCAGTCTGGGTTGATCTGCCCTCCCTAAATCCATGCTGTTGATTTGATAATATTGAGAACTTAGATAAAAATTTATGCATTCTGAGGTGAACAATCTTTTCGAAGACTTTTGATATCTGATTCAGGATAGAGATTGGGCGATAGTTGGCGATATCATCGACGGGACCCTTTTTATGTACCGGTATGACCTTGGCTATTTTCAGTATAGCAGGAAAGTGTCCAGAAGAAATTGACGAATTGAACAAGTGACATAAATGTTCGTCTATAAAAGGTGCAACCGATTTCAGAACCCTTGCTGAAATTGCATCAGGACCCGAACCACCACCATTCTTCAAACAATGTATCGTGGACCGGATTTCATCTGAAGTTATAGGAAAGAAAAAAAATTAGATTCCATCAACTTCTGGGTGGTGCAAGTACCCGAAATACGGTGACCATAGTAGTTTCTCAAAGACCGCTCATTAATTTCAGAGAAGTATTTGCCGAATGTTTCAACAACCAACTTGGGATCAGAAATATCTTGACCGTTAATATTCAAAGATATCTGGTAATTTTTTTTACTTGAGCGACCTAGTTGCCTTATTCACCATTTGCCATACTGTCTTATTAATATTGTCAGATTTATCGATAATACTCTTATTATAGTTCAGTCTGGTTGTCCTAAGCAAATTTGAATACTCAGTTTTAGCAGATTTATAATTAAGGAGAGCTTCATGTTTTGAGATTTACAGCCAGCCAATGTAGATCCCTTAATCGCTGTCTAGCCTCCACAATGTCAGAATTCACCCAATTCGGACGTCCCCTGGATGAACAACGTACAGTTTTCCATGGACATGCGACATCCATTTGAGATTTTAGGATATCAATAAAATAAGTAAATTTCTCATCAACCGAAGAACAGTGATACACAGTCCGAAAATCAGCCCGTTCTACCAGCGTGGCAAGAGCTGCCAGACTGTCTTGGGACATGACCCTGTAAACCTTAGGTTCCGAGGAATCGTGATGAACCATTGTAGGCAAGAAATAGTCTAGTATGAGCGCTCTATGATCACTTAGGTGCGGTTCATAAACGATAACACTTGTAGAGTCCTTTGCACCGTTTAGAGACAATGTAGTCAACCTTTGTGGAAGAGGTATATCCATTTCTGTTGGTGCAAACTCGTGTGGGCTCCATAAGCCCACGATGAGAATTATATCTCGTGAACAGATCATCGAGAAGCAATTTCTAGTGTCATCAGTAGTTAAATAGTTAATATTGAGATCTCCACACAAATATGATATTGGATAAAGAAGAACAGTAATATAAAACATATTCTAAGATATTCATGAACAAAGTAAAATCACCTGAAGGAGGTCTATAGACACTTAAAACATATAACGTGACATCTCCTAGTTTGGTTTTAAATCCACAAATCTCACAGGTTCTGGCAACCGAAAACTTGTCAATATTTAGTGATTGCACTCGATAATTCGACCGCACGTATAAGGCACACCCTCCATGCTCACGCTCGGGTCTGGAGTAATGGGAAGCCAATCGGTATCCTTCCAGAGTCATAAGACCGATTCTCTCAGGAGAACACCAATGCTCCACAACACTTACAAAGTCAGGCAAGAGTAAACGAGAAAAATTTCAAGTCTGTCCAGTTTGTTCGAAATACACTGTATGTTCAACTGCACAATCCTAAATTTATTTTCGGCAGTGAAACCCCCATGAAAACTTCCGTCAGGGAGGCAGAGTTCAGGAGAACGCGTCACATCACCCTGATTATCTGGTGACGTGGTTTCTGAAAAAACTTATTGATGGTGATACCCTCCGGCCAGAATGAAGGGTCCATAACTTGAGCCTGGAAATCCGCCGGAAATGATAACTTGAAAGATGAATATATTGCAGGCTGTTTAGAGTTCAATTTTTCACAGCTGATATTAGGAATAATTCCATTGCAGAATTCTTTAATATCATCAACAGTTGTATTTGTGCTGAGTCTAGATATATGACATGAGTGAGCTGCTTTTTGGAACACTTGTTAGTGCCCTTGATGCCGAAGAGCCAATTATGGGTTTACTCATGGCCCTTGAACCTTTCTTCACAGGATTAGAAGAGGAGTTTTCGACTTTAGGACTTTTTGTTCTTAATTTAGTCTTTTTTCTTTACAACCAGATTCCATCCTTCTTGGTTAGGGAATGGATGAGGTAGCTCTTGTTTCCGATGAGTGACATCGACAACATCAGTAAGGTAGGATTTGGCGTAGATACTCCGACCGTAATGCACTCAGCGTCAGGATCGAACGTAGAAACTCCGTCTGCAGAATCCACAACTGGTCGCGGACCAAGTGGAAAATGTGGTGTCGTTATCTTAGGGGGATTCCGATCAGATGTTTCAATCTTTGTGTGGGTGTTTACATCAGTTTTTTAAGAGATTGAACCTGTTCGATGAGCGATAATATTTGTTTATTCTGAACCTGAATTAGACTTTTCAGTTGAGAAATTTCGGATTTCAAGGCAAGAACTACTTCCTTCATAGCTGATTGAATGGCCAAATTCAATGGATCTTCATTCAATACGGAATCACTAGCTGGACATATCGTGGAAGGGTCGGAATCATCAGTTATTAGGCAATTATCACAATTCCACTCATTAATGATTCCATTTGCACGCATTTCATTGAAATAATCATAGAAATTTTTCATGCAACTGATATGGAAACAATTTCACATTTAGCACACTTGATGGGATCGTCATATCGATCGATTTTGTTCGAACATTGGAGCAACTTATTCCGCGTACGCGTGACGACATGTTCACGAATAATTCACACACATTGACATGTTCATCTACATGAATAATAAAGCACGATTCTTTATACTCTGGTTTACTTATTTGACTTCTTTTTCAGTTTTTTAATCATAAAATTTCCAACTTCAGCATGAGTAATTTTATAGAATTGTTGATTTGTTGCAAAAGTTTTTTTCACAAACAATTCACCGTTCATCCAGAAATGATATTAGGGTTTAGTGCTGTGATCATTAATTTACGATTTTGCATATGAATAAAGGAAGTAAGAATATACCTCTCGTTAAAATTATTCATTTTTTCAGTAAAATATTCGCAACGAAATCCTGAAGCATGGCAATTTTTTGTGTGTTCACTTTTAACCACCACATTTTAATGTATTTTTGAAGGATTTTTTGTTGCACCCTATGCTATCCCCATCAACCCTCCGATTTAGGAAAAGTGGGTTATGTGTTATATTTTGTGGTAAGAAATTTCGAAGAAAAAAAATTTTTTTTGAACTTACGTAGTTCCGAGGGGTTTTCAGTATGGACACTTTGTCGTGGTTCATTTACTTTGAAACAAACAAATTCAGCCATTTTTTGGCTAATTATCTCGAGCAGTATTTGAGATTTTTTGTGGAAACACTTTTTTTTATTTAATTTTTGTCCAAAGTGCAATCCAAAATTCTCGAATGATGATTTTTAACTTGATTCTTCGTTCTTGAAGAAATAGACCTACTTTTTTTTTTACGAATTTCAGCTAAAAAATTGTTCAGAATAATAATAAAACTATAGTCATTTTTTTCAGTGTTCTACAAAAGTGTCTAAAGTCATTTTTCGATATAAATGTATTCTTCGCTCTTTTTGCTTCGCAATATTTTCACATTTTCAACATTGGTAGAACATTATGGGAAAAAATTAAAAGTGTTTGAATTACGGGATTCAGAAGATATCTTCATCAAATTTGGCTTTGTTGTGTTCATGTTGGCTACCTGAATAATATAAGTGAAAAAACAAGTGGTGATCTATCTTATTTCAAGAATATGAAATTAAGTCTGCTGTTCTTCATTGCAAGTTTGGCACTACCTCAGATTTTTACCTCGAATTTGTGGATATATATACCTCTGGAATTGAATTTCGGTGTCTTGAAATTTATTGAATATAGTACTTGAATCCATCAAGTCCTTGTGCTAAATGTTTCAAGACTATATAAACTAAATAAAGCGATAAGTCAGTGTGTTTGTGGTGAAAAAGTGACTTATAGGTGAAATATTATTGGAAGTTTGGGAGCCCATGTCTTCTAAACTAAGGCAGGTCGCCACTTCTTTTTTCACTTATATTGTTCAGAGAGGCCAATATGAAGATAACGGCACCAAAATTTGATGGATATTATTCGGCTGAATTTAAAAGCTTTCAATTTCTTTTCATATAGTGTCCTTCCAATTTTAAAATGTGAGAAAACTCTAGGATATAAAGGGTGAAAAAAGACATTTTATGTCAAACAAAAACAAATGACTAAAGTTTAATGTTTTTTCTAAAAATTGATTTTTCAGTGGAAATTCATGAAAAATAATACGCTTACTCGAAGGAATAGGCGAAAACCAGGATTCTAGAATGACTTATCTTTTTATATTCTTTGCTGTTGAAGAACAGCAAAGAATATAAAAAGATAAGTCATTCTAGAATCCTGGTTTTCACTGTAGAAAAAAATTAAACCAAAAAAGATTTCTACAAAAAACTCAGAAATGACTCGAGACAAATAGCCAAAAAGTTGGCTGATTAATTTTTTTTAAGGCCAAATCCCCATAATATGAATCGAAAATACCGCGGGGGTCCACTGAAACCCAGCTCTACTTTTTTTCAGCCATGTCTAATACAAAAAAGTTTTCTTCGATTTATTTCAGATCCCAACTCGCAAGGAATATTCTTACTTTGAGGCAAAATACATCAATGCTCATAATTTCTCAGCATTCGTTTTGTTATTATCTTTTTGAATATAAAATGAATGCGGCGAAAAATGATTTTCTTTCAGAGCCACCAACATTGCAGCAAATCGAACATGCCTGGAGCTCTCCGCTTTGAAGAAACATCAAAAATGAAAAATTGTTTTCCAAGCTTTCTTTATGATCACTTCTTCACTGTTACTTTTTGCCATACCCGAAACTATAAACTTTGGGTTTTCAGGTACCCATTGAATAAGTGAAAAAGAAAGGTCTCTGGTGAATCGTTGTTGCTTGAATAAAATCTGACTATAAACACATGACACTGCCGAGCTTATAATTTATTCAATGATTGTTTTCAAGGACTCAAGGTGAAAGCATCACTTTCATTCAGAATGCTATGGAGAAAGAGAAGAAATTCTGAAAGTTCGTTTGAGGAATTATTCATATGAGTCTCAAATAATGAGTTGGATATATTCCGAGGTACATCTGAGAAAAATTGCAAATTTCATTTTATTACATAAGTAGGCAATAACGCAAATAGATTCATGAGTCTTTGAGGTTGTTTTCTTGAGAATAGTATTTTGAGTAACGAGTCCGAAAAATAGGGTTTTTTGGACGAGGAATCGAAATTCTTCTTGTGAGTCTGCGAGTCCAAAAACACTATTTTCGGGCATGTTGCGTACAATATTTTTTCGGCAACCATGAAGAAACACTATCGCAGCCGATTTCCATATTTGCATTTGCAAATTGCGATACGCAAAGTTTTTGACAACTAATTTCTTATGAACTGTCAGCCGTTATTTTCGATGCAATGGTATTGATGAACTGTATTCAATAAACAGAGGTTTAGCACGAACATCGCCATTAATTCAAAAATAATGAAAGCAGCGAATAATATTAATCGATTAAAATCAACCAATATTAAACTCATACTTCCTACAAGGTTCAAGGTTGTTCGTATGGATCTAGAGAACGCGTTTTCGGTATATTAATACCTGAAAGAAGGTTCCATTTCGTTTTTAGTGGCTACTTACTTCTCGGCTACTTTGTCAAAGAAAAAGCTTTCGGGAAGTGGGGAACGGGTTGCCGAACAATATTATTTCAGACGAAAAATAGGTATCTGCATTGTGTATAATTCAATTTTTTTTCAGAGTTCGAAATCGAAAGAACACATTAGTATTATCGAAATTGAGAGTACATTAATCTCTTCAGGATAACAGCTAATGAAAGTAAGTCACTAGAAGCATGTAAATATTATCTGTATACAAACAATAATTACACAATAATTTAACTTTGACTTGCTGATAATTTCGTCTTTCTGCCCTAATAGAATTTTAATTTTGATTCTGAAGCTTGTGTAGCATTCGGCATTGAGAAAGTTGAAAAATATTTCAATAATAAAGAACAACATTACTGATGAGTTCAAAGCATAATTAATGGGGATGACGATTTAGAACAGAGACTAGTTCGCGTAGTCGTAAACTGTAATTCAACATTCATTCGACCAATGAAAAGAATTCTAACGGCTATGTCACGCTCAACCGCCTATTCTGGTCTTTTGAATCGCTAGCTTATTGAGCTTCGTTCTACTTAAATGAGTGCTTCATCGTTTCGCCCAAATGTCTGTAATATTCGAATTTGATCCGACAATGGTCTCAAATGATAAGATTCGACTGGTACTTAGCACGATAACTTTCGAAGGGATTCCTCTAGAGACTTGAGATTTTCAGGGTAAGTTTGTTTTTCAAATGCCGTGGCTAAGTTCATTTACCAGCCATATCGTACAGGTTGTTCTATACAATATGGCCATTCAAAATTGTTGCTCAATATCTCAGACAAAACGAAACCAATCACAATGAAATTTGGCGACCAAATGCAAAATGCTCATAAAAAGTTTTATTTCTAATTTTTGTGGCCATAGTGTGAACAGAGCCATAGAAAATTCAATTGGAAAATGGAAAAGAAAAATCCTTATATTTCCATAACAGGATCCGATTCGAGTGAAATTTATTTTATGAATCATGATTAATATACTGAATGTTCGTGAAAAATTTCAAGGATGTCGCATTAGTAGAACCGCAAAATTCAATTTCTTTCTATATTATAAACTTTTTTGGATAATTCCGAGTTTGTTTGACCGAGCTGTAATTTGGTAGTGAGTTTGTCTGTATCAAAGAATTAATTTTTTTCTCAATTTTGGATTGTTTACATATTTCATTTTTCGAATTATTTTCAGAATATTATTCCGATCATGCTGAGATTTAGCATTCATATACTTAGCATGAATCTCGAGTCCTATACAATATTTTGAGGTAATAGTATTATTGCCCCATCAATGCACGTGCGCTCAAAGCACCTACCTACTCTCAAATTTTATTTCTCGGAAACCTGAGTATAAAACAAATATATATATATATATATATTCGCTATGATTTTCCGAGAAACCATTATTGCTCAATGATGTTTTCTGGAATTACCCATTATCATCTGAAAGCTACTAGGCGCTTTCCACATGGACAACTATTAATGTTCTCGATATTCGGAATTCCAGGAACGAAATTTAACTGTATAATCCATATAGATATGGAAACGAGATGCGAATTGCGAATATTACCCCAAACTCAGTTCAAGGATGCAGAATTGCAGACAATAGGGAAGGTTCGCATTCAGGCGATGAGACTACGTAACATATGTTGACTTTCTCATGCTTGAGGCATCGATATAAGATAATTCTGGAACTTCTTGGGTCACGGTGAATTCAGGAGCACTTAATTAACAGGAGATGTCTTCGATAGTTTGTACCTTGACGTCGGGAAGATTAATGTTGGAATTTTTTCGTGAAATTATTTATGAATGAAGAAGTTTTAGGGAAAACTATCATTATTTTGATTCTGCATTATTCCAGGATTTGTAGTCGAAGTGTAATAGTATTTCATCTGAACTCAGTAATCTTCAAAGTTATTTAACGGACGGGTGTGGTCTCTGGTCGCCATCTTCGCGTATTTTACTCTTGAAAGGAACGATTGATGGATTCTAATTCCAGATATAAATCTGGAAAGAAACTATCAGACCTGCGATATAGCCATGCAATCAAATAGTCAACTTTATTAAGCACTGAGCTTCTACGTCATCGACTCAAAGCTGATCTGGGAGTGCCGGAACTAACAATGAGGTAGGCAAGAAAAATAAGGTCTTTTTGACCTGATGGGTTCCCGCCATTCGGGAATCAAAGGAAATGAGGGGCCAATGCACTTGCCAAAGAGGGCTCACGAATTTCACTCATTGCCAAAGAGGGCTCACGAATTTCACTCATTGGCTTAGACCCTTCTGTGGTATAGGTAAATGTAACTATAAGAAAGAGTTTCTGGAGAAGGAAAAGCGAGAAGGAAAAACTCCCGGGATGGATCATTCCACTAAGTTCCTTTGGAACTTTCAAAAAGCAAGATCCAAAAATATCTGGATCTTGGATTCACCTAGTCACGGAATGCTTTGGCATTGTTAGCCTAAGGAGAGAATGCCTTGGCGATAAACTTGTAAGAGTGAGGAGCTAGCCTCGTTGAAGCCTTCACAGATATTGGATTCCATCAGATATCTGGAACTGGAAGCGAGTTGTGAAGGTTGTGGTCAGAACAGCTCTGTAAGGGGGCACAATAGATCTTGAGGTCGCAGGAAACCTCTTTTTAAACCATAACTATAACTATCTGTCAAACAATGTGTTTTCCAATATTAACCCAAATTCGAATACGATCAACGCCAATCTTGATTTTTAAAACTTAAATAACGAGGCACATATTTGCGGTAAATTATACTTCAGAATAAATATTCTGACTAGTACCTACTACTGGGCGCTTTCCACATAGATAACTATTAATGCATCTTGATATTAGGAATTCCAGGAATGAAAGTTTAACTGTATAATCCATATAAATATATGGAAACAAGATGCGAGAATATTACCCGGAACTCAGTTCAAGGATGCAAACAATAGGAAAGGTTCGCATTCGCGATGATGAGACTACGTAACAATGTTCACTTTCTCATCCCTGAAGCATCGATATAGGATAATTTTGGAATTTCTAGGGTGACGGTGAAGTTCAGGAGCACTTAATTAACAGGAGATGTATTCGATGGTTTGTAGCTTCACGTCGGAAAGATTAATGTTTACATTTTTTCGTGAAATTATTCGTAAATAAAGGAGGTTCAGGAAAAATATCATTATTTTGATTTTGCATTATTTGCAGGATTTGTAGTCGTAGTATAATAGTATTTTCATCTGAACTCAGGAATCTTCAGTGACATCTAACGGACGGGTTGGTCTTTTTGTCGCCATCCTTGCGTCTTTTTCACTCTTGAGAGAACGATTGATGGATTCGAAATTTTAACCATTTGACACTTCTTCCACCTGTCCCTAATGATTCTTTTGAAAAGCAGAATCGGATAATCGGTTCACGAGTAACTATCTGTCAAACCATGTGTCATTGTTTTTCAATATTACCAATATTAACCAATATTCCAATACGATCAATGCCAATCTTGATATTTAAACTTGAATAACGAAGCGCATATTTTTGTAATATTCTGACTAGGACTACTGGGCTCTTTCCACATAGACAACTATTAATGCATCTCGATATTCGGAATTCTGGAAACGAAAATTAACTGTATACAGGTCTTTCACGAGGAACCTCAACCATATTTATACGGGAAACTACTGAACGTATTTTCATGAAATTCAGCACTTATAAGTATTTCACGATGCTGATGAAATGTAAAATATTTTCAAAGCATGAGCTCCTCCGGTTTTTCCGGAAATGACGTCAACTTCCCTTTTTCAAATTAGAACACCATTTTTTTATTGCAGAATAGATTCCTTAGAGAATTTCAAGTTATTTTGATGTAACATTTTTCAGTTTAGGTTGGAAAATTCTCTCTGAGCGGAAAATAAAAAAAAAAATCGAAAATAGAGCTCCGCTAAAACAAGAATAACTTCGAGGTTTTTTGGATGGAAAATTTTTCATTTTTGGGATTTTTCAAGATGTAAGATTGATGTATCCACTTTAAAAATCGAAATCGCTATTAATGATACAGGGTGTGAAAAATCGCTTTCAAAGTTAGGGATGACAAATCGTGAAAATCAATTTTTTTCAAATTAGAACCCCTTTTTTTATGGCAGATATAATGTGAGTGTATGCATCACACCCTTGCCCTAAAGTGGATTTTTCTGAGTTATTCACAAAAACTGTTTTTCGTCTTGAATTTTCAGCTATTTCTTTTCCCTTCACGCCAAAAGATGAAATTTTCAGGAACTGTTACTTAAACCATGTTTTAGATTTTACTACCCTAATATGCAAGAGAAAAAAGTTACAGCTTGTTCCTAAATAGATGGCGAATTTTGATTCGAATTTGATTCGGAAACCTCTTTATTTCAACTAATCGGCCATTGGTTTTCTCTCCAGTGATAAATAAATAATTCCTTATGAGCCATATGCAAAACTTACCATGTTTTACATTCTCTTTTTTATTGATAGATACCATCAATCTTACATCTTGAAAAATCCCAAAAATGAAAATTTTCCATCCAAAAACCTCGAAGTTATTCTTGTTTCAGCGGAGCTCTATTTTCGATTTTTTTTTTTCGTATTTTCCCGCTCAGAGAGAATTTCCAACCAAAACTGAAAAATTTACATCAAAATAACTTGAAATTTTCTAAGGAATCTATTTCTGCAATAAAAAAATGGTGTTCTAATTTGAAAAACGGAAGTTGACGTCATTTCCGGCAAAACCGGAGGTGCTCATGACTTGAAAATATTTTAGATTTCATCAGCATCGTGAAATACTTATAAGTGCTGAATTTCATGAAAATACGTTCAGTAGTTTCCCGTATAAATATGGGTGAGGTTCCTCGTGAAAGACCCTGTATAGAGACAGTGGAACTTCCTTATAACGAAATCGCTGAATCCGCAAACAAATTCGTTATACAGAAATTTCGTTATACGAAAGTTTTTTTGGTAGTGTCAAGTATCGAAACAAGCAATTGCATTTTTTTGTGAATTCTATACATACTCAAAAAGGTGTGTAAGTGCGTTTCTAATAGCTTATAGGCATTTTATGTAGGTATACGTATACAATAAATAGCTATTCACGATTATTTGGGCAAATAATTCATAATTTTTGTCTGAGTGGTACAATGGACCGAAAAGAGAACGCCACGCTTTAAAGGCTTGAAGTACCTGTTCACGATTTGGTTTTTCGGCCGGTTGCCCCTCCAAATCAACACCGCATTTGACACTGCTTAACATGTCCTTTTCAGTTGGAAGTTAATTCGTTTCAATATTTACATCTACATTAACGAAATCATTCAAAGTAACCGTCATTATAAACATTTCCAGCTGAATCCAACGTTTCGGAAGGATCTATCTGCCAGCCGTAATGATTTAGTTTGGTCGGGATTTATCACCTACGTCCGGCATAATTATGGAAAAAACCCACCCTTATACCTTTTTACCTATACTCATTCAAAGAGTGATGTTCTTGTTCTTGGAATATTTCGTTATAGAGAGAATTTACTTCGTTTTCAGTGGGTGTTTTCAACATGTAATTTGGTATCAAGGTGCAATGTCTTGAACGAAATTCGTTATACAGAGAAACTCCGTAACATAATTATGTTCACTTTCTCATCCCTGAAGCATCCATATAAGATAATTTTGAAATTCTTGGGTGACGGTAAAGTTCAGAAGCACTTAATTAACAGGGGATGTCTTCGATAGTTTGTAGCTGACGTTGGAAAGATTAATGTTTGAATTTTCGTGAATTTATTTATTTACTAGCTGGCCCAGCTAACGTTTTTTTGCCATATGCATCCAGTTTTACAGCTGAATAGTCAAAATAATCACGTGCTGTAACAATATGATTGCAATAATGTAGTTTTATCTCTCTCTTATCGGTGGAAGGGGCTTAATTCATTCAATATGAAAGGCAAACGCAAGTACTTGAATCGAGTATTACAGGCAGCCTAACACATTGAATAATTCGATGCGTGCAGTGCAGGTTCTCTACCATATCGCCACTTCCATCGGCAAGAGAGAGACAAAAACACATTATTGCAAGCAGACAACAGGATTCAGTCAGTTACAGCACGTGATTTTCTCGACTATTCATCTGTTCACTAAACGGAAAATTTTCTATCAGATGCATTGTTATCGTATGTTTCTTATGTGAATTTCCAAACCTGTATACAGTTTTTTGAGCGCTCGTTCTACTTAAACTAGTGCTATATCGTTTTGCACGAATGTCTGTAATTTTAGAATTTGGGGCTGAAAATGGTCTCAAACGATAGGGTCTGACTACCTGATGACGAATACGTGTTAAAATTCAATTCTGTCCGTAGGGCCGTCCAGCCGTAAACACTATAACTTTCGAAGAAATTGTCCTGAAGACTTGAAATTTTCAGACGAGTTCCGTTTCTGAATACCGCAGTTAAGTTCGTTTGCGACCACATGCAAGATGCTCATAACAAGCCTAATGCGGAATTTTGAGGCCATAGTGTCAAAAGAATAATAGAAAATTCAATTTGAATATTAAAAAAAAAATCTTCAAATTTCCATAACAAGATATCCGATTCGAATATAAACTGCATGTCCATGCAGAATTTCAGGAGGACTGCATCATCAGAACCATAGAATTCAATTTTTGAAAAATTCCGAGTTTGTCGATTCGATCGAGTTGAAATTTTGCAGTGAATTTCAGTGCCAATTCAAAGCAGTAGGAAAAATTCGTGGGAGTTGCGTTAATACAACCATAGAAAAGTCTATCATTATATAAAAAATCTAATATTGTCATAAAATACCGTTCGACTGAAATAAAATCGAGTTTGAGGATGTAAACTGGCGTAGTGAATAATTATGCAAAATTTTGAGGTAATAGCCTTATTGCTCAACAATGAACGAGCACTCAAAGCACCTGGTCAGGGGTTTTCTGAAATTGTTTAACAATTTTGGTTTCATGAATGACATATCAATGAAATGTAATCTCATCATAACAATAACACTACAGAATTTACTCAAGAAGCAACACACTTTACACATTCGTAAGGAAAAACAGCTGGCCAGAGTTTACGATATTAACGAAATTCCCAACTTTTTATCACCTCTTTCACTTCAATTTACCTGGATTTAATACCGAATCCAAGAGACAATAGCAGGTATCTAACTTCGAATGACCCTGTGCTCTTTCTATATGACCATAAATAATGAATCCGAGGTGGACGATTTATTCCGCAACATCCACTAATTCAACGACAGAAAACCTATCAAAAAGGAAGACGGCAAAAGCGGCAAGACATAAATTCTCGAATGCTCTTTTCCACAGGCAAGTGTGATACCTTAAACTGAAATAATTCATATTGCATCTTTTTAAAGTTATTTATGGGAGTTTGCTGCAAAAAATTGCATCACACTGAGTTTTGAGGTCCCTTCTTCATACATAGAGGGGATTCTGAAGAAAAAAAGCCATCCCTAATATTTATCAAACCACAATAAATACCGGAATTTTCATTCATTGAAATTCATTCACATTCAATTATTTTCGTAGTGAAACCACATGTTACTGTACTCTTTTCCAGGAGAACACCCTGTTTATTTAATTTAATCGATTTCAATAAATTGATTTTCGATAAAACATGATGATTTTATGATTTATATGATGATTTTATTTGTAAATTTTGGCAGTGAATTATATGTAAATAATTTAAAGGTTTTGAAATTCACATTGGAAACATACGATATTCAATGCGTTAGAAAGATTATTTTGCCGTGCAGTTGGACAATGCTATACTGGATATATTTACATTCTACGTCTTGTTTTAGTTAGACGCGATGGATGGTCCAATGAATACTAAATATGATTGTCTCTATCAAGCTGCGCGTATAATCGAAGCGAATACAGCAGGTCCCTACCACACTGGTCGATTACCACTCCCAACGATAAGAGAGACCTACAATATTCCAGTCGCTCGTTTATTTAGAGAGTTACGAATCACGTGAACCTTTCCATTATAGCACTGGTCAACTGCATCTCAAAAGTATCTCTCTGATGCATTGAATTTACTGTGTTTTCGATGTGAATCTCCAAACCTGTATGTCTAATAGTATTTTCCCTAGGTAAACCTGCGCATTCGCCATTTTGCACCGCTAATTTTATATTTATATAAATACCGGAATTTCCATTCATGAAAATTCATGCATATTCAGTAATTTTCCTAGTGAATGTAACTGTACTCTTTTCCGTTTCAACTCACAATGTATCAATTCTGTCACCATTCACCGTGTTGAATCTTGACTTGACTTGACTTGACTAATATGATTGAAATAATAAGGAGAGACCGGGCTAGTTGACCATAGGGGTTTTTCGGCCCACCGGATTTAATTCCTATTCCATCGTCTGATACTCCAGTAGTCAAAAGGAATGTGTTGAACTATTTTTCGACCATGCGCATTACACTTCATGAGTTACGAGAGAGCGTGACTTTCTCTTTTTTTGTGTTTTCGAGTGTTTTGAGTAGAAAAATCATTTACTAGTTTTTCGTGTTTTGAATTTAAGGTGAGTTTGTAGTTCAATGTTGTTTATTCATATCATATAAAGAGTTCTTTGGCTATATTTCTCCATCTCAATTGAAAAAGAGAAATCTTCTAAATAAAAAAAAGGTAACTCTTCTTAAAGAGGCGATGTCAACTGGGCCAATTGGGCCAAAGAACACAGGGGCAATTGGTCATATGGCGAATTTACCCCGAGTGTAACATTATTAATTTTTCAGACAAAAATGCTTACATGTAAGAAAAAAGTGGTAAAACACCTAAAGATGCATTTGTGAATGGAGGACAATCACTACGAAGAACAGCCCTTTATTTCAACATTCCAAAGAAAACCTTTGCGAGGAATATTATTATTAATATACAGAAAAGATAGAATAAAGAACAGGGAGAAGAAATTGAAGTTGGATATGCTGAATATTAGCAGTTAAATCGAAGAAAAAACATTTTGAAATATACAGTACGTGCTTAATCATAAATGAAATATCCAACGGCATAAAGTTTATAAACTTTTCGATTACAGGTATTTCATCGGCAATAAGAAGAGCTTTCATGTTATAGGAAGAATATTGGTTTAGTTTTTGAATTTTTAATATGTCAGTTTTATTTTGTATTCTTAAAAATTTTTATCTGCTTATTTTGTCTCCCAAATTTATTTGGGGTTTTGTTTGAAATCAAGACTGATATTACAACCATTATGCATAACCTTTGTAGTTTGTGATGCCAAAGAAAAGTTATATTATTCAATAATTCTTAAATTTTTTCTATTTCTTTCGAGATATATACACATGAAACAACGTACCCCTGACCTTTGGCCAACTCACCCCGACCCTGGGGTAGTTGGCCCATTCGACATTATCGCATAAACGCCTTATTACTTTGAAACTATTCATGGTATGATTTGTTCTGATGTATTTTAAAGAAGCCAAAACCACGATTTTAGAAACCAACTTTTGCTCACCAAGCTTATGCAATTCAAATAATTAAAAAAAATAAAGTTAAAACATAGGCTAACTAGCCCGGTCTCCCCTACCAAATAAAATAACACAAATAGTTGAAGACTAAAGTACTAGGTATTGTATTTATTCAGTACATGAAATACCAGTTTTATTCTTTGTAGTGAACTGAGCAGCTAGCGATATCTCTGAGTGAATACCGATCATTGTCATTATTATTTTCATGGTGCGTTCAAAATTCATTCTGAGAGTAAGTAGGTATAGCGGAGTATGCGGAGTAAATGCAATTTCTATTATCGGTTACTTTACCGTTTTAACTACCTCTCAGTTTATTGTAGACACAATATTATCTCTTATATTATTCAATCAGATACAGTTTGTAACACGTTCACATCGCAAAAACTTGATCAACTCTGCATAATGATTGCAAATTATTATTGACAGAATGGACAGAGAAAATTAAATCAAAATCAAAATATTGCTATTGTATTTATTTAGACAGTTATACTTGAATTTCCTATCGTCCATTCTAGGTGCCAAATGGCTACCTGGTACCTACAACACCATCAAGTGTTTTTTCTTTTATCGTTTTCTAAGAATCCTAACTGAAAATATCGACAGATTTTAACAGATGAAAAAAATATATTCTTAGTTAAATTATAATACATGTGAAATCCGAATTTTCCATCCAAAATATATAATACAAGGATAAATTTTCAAATTCGAACAATAAAAAATACTTTGAGCTTCTGAATTCTTTGACTGAGCAAGGCATGCTCGGGGTAATTTGTGAACGCACCCCTGCGGTCTTGCGTTGATCATAGTATCATGCGCTAGGATATCAGGAATTCGAATTGAAGCATCTACAAAGCAACATTTTTACTAAACTCAAAAAGCTCTCCTATCGAAACCCTCATCATTTCTCCTCCATCAGTCGATAGAACATTATCGAGTTAACGAACTATCCGCTCGGCCCAATTTCAAGCAAAGGACGAAAGTCTCATACAATCTATTTCATCTGATGAACTTTTAAAATTCGAGATACTCTCCGACTAGCGATTGTTTGAAAGGTTGCGAAGTTTTTCCGAAGATATTAATGTTGAGCACTCCATTCTGAACATATTTATTATAACTTAGGTAAGTTAATATCACGATTTAGTGTATCCACGTTATAAATGCCTAATTTATAAGACAACTGAACTGACTGTCATTTCAATGATATCAATTCATCTAAGAACTAAATTGACGGTTGATGTCTTTTATGAAAATAGATAAAGAATGAAATGTACTCATTAATTCAATCTATGGTTTTCAAAATGTCAATCTATATTCAGATAATTATAAAATGAAGTAACACTAATAGAAATATGTATATGAAATTATTGCATTTCTTTACTGCATAAAGTAAAAGCTTTTTCCCTTGTGGTGAATCGTAGAAGCCAGCGATAAATAGTTGATAGCTATCTAGCTGAAATCATCGAAATGAAATACAGGTTTGTTCCATGAGTCATTGGCATAGGCTAATGGGAATGCAGATATCCAGCCTTCAGAAAAATTGATTGTTTGGTACCTAAGACCATTAATTTCGGAGATACAGAGAGATTCATCAACATTGGCCTTAACTTGCGAGAGCTATAAATCAGTAATGCAATGTCCGATTTAGATGAAATTTTATGAGTTTGTTTACTTCAGGGATCTCTTTCGAACGATCCATGACATATGGATATTTCAAGGACAGTACTCAGAATGTCATGATTTTCTTTTCAAGCGCCAAATCTATATTTTTTTACATTCCTCACACAAATTCCGTTATTGCTATGGAAAACTACATAATTTATTCTATCTTATTCAATTTTCACTCCACAAGGCAAACTTGTCACAAAAAATAAGAACTGGACGAATTCATGCTGATATTTTATTGTTTTTTGCCGCGATTTTGAATAACTTTTGAGTTATGTTTGAGTCTTTTCCATTTTTAACCTTCAATTCTCACTGATTGTGGGTGAAATAGCGATTTGAATTGTGCAAAATCGAGCTATGAAATCTTTTTAAATTACATATTGAATTTAATGAATAAATGATGAGAACCCTCTTGGAAAATTGTATAATTGCTTCATAACACTAATGAGTATTGAATTCATTCGAAAAACACCAATAAATATGTTGAATCATTAGTAATGTTCGAAAATTTGATCGAAATCAGACCTTGCATTACAGAGTTATAGCTATCACAACTTTAGGCCAATTTTTTGAATCACTCTGTAATCTCAAAACTAATGGTCTCAGAATACCAAACAATCATATTCTCTGAAAGGTCTGGATGTCCTCATTCCCCTTTGCCTATGGCCAAGGACGCACGGAACACCCTGTTTGTCTATAGTCTATCCATTGAAATTAGAGTCTTCAGATTTTTCAGACGGAATATTTTATCTTGCTATACATTTCACGATATTCCATAAATAAAACTCGAAGTAGTCGATTTGATTAATGCAGATTAATATATTTAAACTATATATTCAGAAAGTTATCAGTTACTTATCAGCATGTCGTGAAACATACACTCAGTTTCGTTGCTACATAATGACAAATGCGCTAGGACCTCATAAACTCTAATTAGAGCATTAAATATAAGCAAAATGAACACTGAGTATAATACTCTTCCATATCGAAGCCCTCATCAATTCTCCATCAGCCGATAGAAA